>OZ004709.1:55592301-56158193 GCA_963924515.1 Vespertilio murinus
ATATATTTTTATTGATTTCAGAGAGGAAGGGAAAGGTAGAGAGAGATAGAAGCATCAGTGATGAAGGAGAATCATTGATTGGCTGCCTCTTGCATGCCTCCTACTGGGGACCGAGCCTGCAACCCAGACTCAAACCCAGGGCCCTTCATTTAACAGGCCAATGCTCTATCTACTGAACCAAACTAGGTAGGGCATTTTTTGGTATATTTAATAGAATTTTCCATATAGACAATTATATTGGTTACTAATAGAGACAGTTTTATTTATTTTTTCCTCATTCCATATGTCCCTCAACCCCTTGCCTTGTTGCATTGGTTAGAATTTTGTGGATGATATTGGAGTGGCAAGAGTGAATGTTCCCAGTCTTTTTTTTTTTTTAATATATTTTATTGATTTTTTACAGAGAGGAAGGGAGAAGGATAGAGAGCTAGAAACATCGATGAGAGAGAAACATTGATTAGCTGACTCCTACATACCTCCTACTGGGAATGTGCCCACAACCAATGTACATGCCTTTGACCAAAATTGAACCTGGGACCTTTCAGTCTGCAGACTGACGCTCTGAGCCAAACCAGTTTCGGCATGTTCCCAGTCTTAAGTATAATGTCCTTTCTGTAGATTGACTTTTTATTTTTATTTTTATTTTTATTTTTTTATTTTTTTATTTTTTTATTTTTTTATTTTATTTTAATAAATCTTTATTGTTCATATTATTACAAATGTTCCTCATTCCCCCCCCCCCAATTGCTCCCCTATACCAAGTTTCCATTCAATTCTCTGCCCTTTCCCCATCCCCCATTGTCCTCAATCATAGGTGCAGTTTATGTTCAGTCTCTTCCCGTCCCGCCCCATTCCCCCGAGAATCATCAGTCCACTCCCCTTCCATACCTCTGATTCTATTATATTCACCAGTTAATATTGTTCATCATGATTTTTACTTCCCTTGGTTTTTAGACTCACTTGTTGATAGTTACGTGTTTGTTTATAATTTTTATCTTTATTTTCTTCCTCTTCCTAAAGAACCCCTTTTAGCAATTCATATAATTCTGGCTTGGCAGTGATGAATTCCTTTAGCTTAAATTTATTTGTGAAGCTCTTTATCTGGCCTTCGATTCTGAGTGATAACTTTGCTGGGTAGAGTATTTTTGGCTGTAGGTTCTTGTTGTTCATCACCTTGAATATTTCTTGCCATTCCCGTCTGGCCTGCATGGTTTCTGTTGAGAAATCAGCTGACAGACGTATGGGTGCCCCTTTATTTTTATTTTTATTTTTATTTTTATTTTTATTTTTATTTTATTTAGAGGTGAACATTTTCTTTCTTTTTTTAAATAAATCTTTATTGTTCATATTATTACAAATGTTCCTCATTTTTCCCCTCTATTGCTCCCCTCCACCAGGTTCCCACCCCACCCTCTGCCCTTTCCCCACCCCCCATTGTCCTCATCCATAGGTGCACAGTTTATGTTCAGTCTCTTCCCGCACCCCCCACTCCCTTTTTCCCTGAGAATCGTCAATCCACTCCCCTTCCATACCTCTGATTCTATTATAGTCACCAGTTAATATTGTTCATCACATCAGATTTTTTAATTCCCTTGGTTTTTAGATTCACTTTTTGATAGTTACGTATTTGTTGTTCATCATTTTTATCTTTATTTTCTTCCTCTTCCTAAAGAACCCCCTTCAGCAATTCATATAATTCTGGTTTGGCGGTGATGAACTCCTTTAGTTTTTTTATTTTATTTGTGAAGCTCTTTATCTGGCCTTCGATTCTGAGTGATAGCTTTGCTGGGTAGAGTATTTTTGGCTGTAGGTTCTTGTTATTCATCACCTTGAATATTTCTTGCCATTCCCGTCTGGCCTGCATGGTTTCTGTTGAGAAATCAGCTGACAGTCGTATAGGTGCTCCTTTATAGGTAACTACCTGCTTTTGTCTTGCTGCTTTTAATATTCTCTCTTTGTCTTTTGCTCTTGGAATTTTAATTATGATGTGTCTTGGTGTGGTCTCTTTGGATTCCTTTTGTTTGGGGTTCTGTGTGCTTCCTGGACTTGTAAGTCTAATTCTTTCACCAGGTTGGGGAAGTTTTCTGTCACTATTTCTTCCAGTATTTTTTTTCAGTATCTTGCTCTCTCTCTTCTTTTGGGACCCCTGTAATTCTGATGTTGGTTCGCTTGAAGTTGTCGTAGAGGTTTCTTACACTATCTTCAACTTTCTGGATTCTCTTGTCTTCTTGCTTCTGCGGAGGAGTGTCTTCTAGCTCTTTAGGTTCCAAATCTTTGACTTGATTCTTGAGATCTTCCCTTCTGTTTTTAGGACTCTGTATAACATTTTTTATTTCAGAGAATGTATTCTTTATTTCTGGTTGATCCTTTATTATTTCTAGTTGACTCCTTTTCATAACATCATAGGTCTCATTTATTTTATTGGCCTTTTCTAGGAAATTCTTGAAGAACCTTATAACCGTGGTTTGGAACTCTATATCCAGTTGCTTGTTGTCCTCCATTTCTTTCATTTGTGATCTGTTTCCTTCTCTTGTCATTTTCATAGCTTCCCTGAGTTGGTATGGTGGCTTTGTGTGGTAAGGTGTCCTATATGGTTCAGTGGGTCAGCCTCCCAGTTACCTGAGGTGGACACTTTTGGTACACCCCTTTGTGGACTGTGTGTACAGCCTTATTGTAGTTAAGTCTTGATTATTGTTGGAACTGACCTCCAGGCTAATTGGTTGTGAGGATCAGCTGTGTCTATGCTGGGAGGCAGCCTTATTCAACTAGACTTGGAAAATTGTAAAAGCCTCTGTGCTCAGCCTAGATGGGGTGGAGTTTCAGGGTGGAGCCTACAGCCTTGGCTTCCTCTCAGCCCCACCCTATGAGGTTCCTGTGTCTCAGTGTTCCTCAGTGTCCTTCAGTACTTGCTGCTTTGGTACTCATTGCAAGCACCTCTTAGAGAAAGGTGTCCTCAAGTTTCGCCCGCTACCAGACAGTCTAGTCTCTCCCCCAATGAGCCCGGAACTAGGGTTCAGTGAGTTGGAGGTGGGGTTGGAAGTGGGATTCAGTGCAGTCCAGAGCTTTTGTCTTCTTCCCACTAGGGCAATCCAGCGGCACAGTCAACAGTCTGTCCTCTGCACACAATGTGTGCACCTCCGGGAACCTGCCTTTTGCTACTCCCCTGAGTTCCAGCCTTATAGCCTGGATTCTCTCTGTATGAACTTGGGTCCCAGGGTATCGCCCAGAACTGGGGTTCAGTGCAGTCGGAGTTGGGGTTCAGCACACTCCGGAGCTTTTATCTCCTTCCCGCTAGGGAACGCCAGCCAGGCACTCAGCTGCCCTTTCCTCTCCAGCTCAGTCCTCTCCCCACGCGCGCACCGTGTCTCTCTGTGCCTTAGGCTTTTATAGCTCCTCTGATTTTCCTTCTGGTTTTCTCTTTCTTTCTAGTTGTAGAATTTCCAGTCAGTCAACTTTCCTGTAGTTCTGGATAATGTCCATTTTGTATTTTAGTCGTAATTTTTTGAAATTGTTGTGTGAGGCTGCAGTTATGCGGTTACCTCTGCCACCATCTTGGTTTCTCCTTCTTAGATAGACTTTTTAAAATAAAGGTTAGAGGAGTTTCCTTCTGTTAATCTTTGAGAGATTTTAACATAAATGGATGTTGAATTGTTAATGAATTCTCTTCTTGAATTAAGATTATCATGTGTTTTTTCCTTATTTATTTTTAACCAATAGATAAAAAGCTTTATATGCCACAATATATATTTGTGATGGGGAAAATGCTACGTGGCTAGGACTCTATTGGGAGGTTTTAGAAACAAGAAAACAAACATAGATTCTAACAGAAGAGAGGCTAAGTAACTATGATACATCTACATGATGGCATGTTATGCAATCATTAGAATAATTTATTAAAAATTTGTAATAACACTAAAGTTATTATCACAAGTATATATAAATAGAGCAGAATATACACTATAAATTCAATTACTTTGATGATAACTATAGAAAAATTCTTAAAGGAAATATCTCTAAATAGTAACAACTGTTTATGAAATTTGGTTTTCCTCCTTCCTTTCTATTTTTTTTTGTGTTTTCTATATTTTCTACTATATTATTTTTATAACAATTATAGGGGGAAAATAAAATTTTCAAATACATTTATAACTAATATATGAGGATACATAATTAGTCTATGTTATGTTATTATTTAGTTGACATTAATAAAATATCAAGTTAGAAAAACCATACAAAATGAGCGATATGGCTATGTCTAAAGTAAAAAGCTAATGTTTAATATAGATGTCTTATTGTACTTTATCTCTTTATAGGTTAAGTGTTGATAGGAGACAACCAGTGCATTGTTTTCATGGTTTCCAATCATATGAGCCCATGGACAAAATCAGTAGTTATTGGATCACACGTGACAGTTCCCAAGAAAATGAAAAAGAAGATCCATCCCAGTAAGTGAAATTGTTCCTCTAACCTTAGGAAATCTTGGACTTTGGAACTTTTCAATCCAACTCTGAAGGTTATTAGGTATCCAGGAGGGTCAACTGGAGTCTCAGGGCTTCGCCCTGGCCGGCCCTTCAGCCTGGCAGTCTCTTCCCTTGATTATCCACAGGGCTCACTCCCACAGTGCCTTCAAATCTTAGCTCAGATGTTATTCTTTTGGCGCCCGTGATGACGTGTTCTGCAGCAAGTGTGGTTAATGAAGCAGCTCAGTGATATCAGTGTCCTGAATCACCTTATCTTCCGTTCTCCTGATTTTTCCCTTCATGGTCCCAAGATGTGTCATTTTCTTTTTTAGTCTATCACTCTGGTGAATTACACTCAGGTGGTTTTGTTGTTGTTTTTCTATGTTGTACCATTATTTAATCACCTGGATAAACCCCTCCTGGTAGTGAAATATTATCTATTTTATATGTTTCTGGATTCTTTGTATTAATAGTTTGTTGAGGATCTTTGGGTCTACATTCATATGGAATATTCATCTGTAGTTTCTTTGTAATGTCTTTTTTTCCATTTAGTATCAGGATAACACTGACCTCGTAAAGGAGTTGCAGATGCCCCTCCTTTTCTATTTTCTGGAAGAGTTGGTATAGAATTAGTATTATTTATTTTTTAAATGTTTGGTGGGATTTGCCAGTGAAATCACTAGGCCTGAAATTTTCTTCATTGGAAAATTTTAAATTTAATTTTATTGGAGAGAGAGAGAGAGAGAGAGAGAGAGAGAGAGAGAGAGAGAGAGATTTGTTGTTTCATTCATTGGTTGCTTCTTGTATATGCTTTGACTGGGGATTGAACCTGCAACCTTGGTGAGTCAGGACGATGCTCTAACCAACTGAACTATCTTGCCAGGGCTACATTGGAAAGTTTAAACTATGAATTCCATTTTCTTTAATATTGTCCCACAGGTCCCCAAACTATTTTCATTAAAAAAAAATTTTTTTTTGGCCGAGACAGAGTAGTTCAGTGGCTGAGTGTCAACCTATGAGCCAAGTGGTTGGTCACATTTCAATTCCCAGTCAGGGTACATGCCCAGGTTGGGGGCTCTATCCCCAGTGTGAGGCGTGTAGGAAGCAGCTGATCAATGATTATTTTTCATCATTGATGTTTCTATCTATCTCTCTCTCTCTCCCTCTCCCTCCCTCTCTGAAATCAATAAAAAATACACTTAACAAAAAACTTTATAAAATAAAATATATAGCCCTAACCAGTTTGGCTCAGTGGATAGAGAGTCAGCCTGCAACTGAAAGGTCCCAGGTTCCATTCCGGTCAAGGGCATGTACCTCGGTTGTGGGCACATCCCCAGTAGGGGGTGTGCAGGAGGCAGCTGATTGGTGTTTCTCTCTCATCGATGTTTCTAACTATTACTCTCTCTCTCTGTGTAAAATAATCAATAAAATATATAGTTAAAATAAAATATGTAACTATTTCTCTCTTTTCCGTGTCCAGCATGGCTAGAGTGCGGTCCAGTTCCTGAGTAGGGGCAGCTGGGGATTGAGAAAATGAAAGAAAGAGACAGACACAGAGATAGAAGGAAAAAGCTGGGGCCCAGTTAGACCACTGTCTTCTGACGGGACATGGACCCAGAGCCAATACAGTCTGTTTATTTTATACAGCAAAAAACAGGAAGTTTTACTAAAAGTCAAGACAAAGGAGATTATGTGCATTCTTGGCTGGGCCTGAGTCATATTCGTTCCTGGTGCTTGGCTGGATTTAAACAACAAAATCCACCCCCTGGCACCCGGGCTGAAGGTCAACCTGACAACACACCTGCCTCTGGCAAAGTGTGTTTCCAGGACGTGGCTTTGCCGATGCCATTGGATTCAGCTGGCAATAATTAAAGAAATTCCCATGTGCCTTCTCAGGTGCTCTCTACAGAAATAAAATTATTTTCCCTAGGATCTCTATTTTGGTTATTTTCAAGTTCACTCATTCATCCCCTCTGTCATCTCAATTCTACTAATGAGCCCCTCCAGTAAACTTTTTAAAACTTTATATAATTTTCATTTGGTTCTGTTGGTTCTGCTGAGAACTTCTACCTTCACATTCATTTCAAGGGTTTTTACTTTTAGCTCAGGGATGATGACTATAATAGTTGTTTGAAAGTCTTTGTTAGATAATTCTAACTAGTGTATCATTTTAGGATTAGCATCTGTTTATTTTCCTTTCCCTTAAAGATTGATCAGATTTTCCTGATTCTTGCTATATAAACTAATTTTGGTTATATTCTGGATATCTTGAATATTATTATTATTATTAAAATATATATTTTATTGATTTTTTACAGAGAGAAAGGGAGAGGGTTAGAGAGCTAGAAACATTGATGAGAGAGAAACATTGATCAGCTGCTTCCTGAACACCCCCTACCAGGGATGTGCCAGCAACTAATGTACATGCACTTGACCAGAATCGAACCCGGGACCTTTCAGTTTGCAGGTCGATGCTCTATCCACTGAGCCAAACCGGTTTCAGCTTGAATACTATTTTATGGGGATCTGAGCCTTGGGAAAATCCTCTGGATGCTATTATTATTTTGTTAATCCTCACTCGGGGATGGGACTGAACCTGCAACTGAGGTATGTGCCTGGACCAGGATCACCTATATCACTGTTTTCTACCTCCACATCTTGTCCCACTGGACAGGTTCAGAGACAGTTTCACTCATGGAGTGACAGTCTTCTATGACAACAGTGTCTGCTGGAATGCACGAATTCATGCACAGGTGGGGTCCAGACGGCCCACCCTGATGGGGGCCCAATGGATCAAGCTGGTGGGGAGGAGGGGCTGTGGGCGGTTGGCCAGCTAGCCCTGCCCTGATTGAGGTGTTGGGAGCCAATCAGGGCCCGGATCAGGGTGGTTGGCTGCCGCAGTGCACATCATAGCTGCCAGTCATTCTGGTCATTCTGATTGTTCTGCAGTGCTGCTCGCTGGGCTTTTATATATATAGATGGTGACATGAAGCGGGGTATAAGTAGAAATGGTGAAAGTTCTTGGAGATCAGGCATATTATGAAGGCAGAGCTGATAGAATTTGCTAATAAATTGGATGTGTGTATAAGAAAATCGAATAATCCCCATCGGTAAGCAATGCACGACTGGAGTTATAACTGACCTACGAGGCCCAGCATGGTTTGCCTCCCACACTACTTCTCTCCCCTCTGCCCATGCCACTCCATCCATTCAAACTGGCCTCCTTGCTGTTCATCAGCCACGCTCACGCTTCAGAACTTCTGTACTTGTCCTGCCTGCCTACATTGGATTGTTCCTCCCAAGGCCATCTGATGGCTCATTCTCTCATTTCTGCTCAATTGTCATCTTATTTCAGAGGCCAGCCCTCTATAAGACAGCAACTCACCTGGCACTCTTTGTCCCTTTATTACCCCTTACCTCCTCTATTTGTCTACCTAGCACTTATCATCTCTGACATTTTACAAATGTACTTGTTTATGACCTGTCTCTCCCAGAGGACAGGGACTTTGGTTTTTGTTTGTTTGTTTGTTTGTTTTTCACTTCTGTAGTCCCTGCTCCTAAAATGGTGTCTAAACCATAGCAAATGCTCAATAAATATTGTTGAATAAATTCATGATAAATTGTGGTAAGTCTAGAGCAACAAAACCAGATCCTGAAAAGCCACATCCCATAAGCACCCCTTGAAGGCACCAGAGATGTTTAACCTAGAGAAGAGAAGATCTAGGGAAATGGGATCATTGCCTAAAAGTGTGCCGGGCTGTCACGTGTGGCTTTGGAGGTCAGAACTTAGGCCTGACCTGCTTGAATACTTCCAGTGATGGAGAGTTTACTACAGTGTGAAGTAGCCAGTTTCCTGCTATTGGATTGCTCTGTTAGAAAGTTGTACTGGACGAACACTTGTTTCTCTATGCCTTCCTCTTAGTCCTTAATCTGTTCTCTGGAGTCCCACAGACCAAATATCATTTTCTTTTCACCTGTAACTGGATGAAATGAGACCCTAAGGAGTATGGTTAGGGAAATTTAAGGAAAATTACAGGACTTTGATTTTGCAGAAAGGAACACACATACTGAAAAGTGACATTCTAAGACATCTTAAAGGTCTTACAGTTGTTTATTTTGGTGCGAGGGTTGCAAACTTGTGAGAGAAAGAGGAGAGGTGAGTTGATGGCTAGAAAGAGGAATCTTAGGAAAAAGAAGAGAAACATCTAAAAAAAGAATTTGATTATGTTTCTCTTGTATGAGCTATGATGAACTTTTTATCAGGCTTTCCCTTAGTAGTCAGTAAAATATCCCTGCATTATAGACTGTTTTCTGGGATATAGCGGAGTTCCTAGTATGGTGAGTATGGAGCAAGACTAAACCTACTTATGAGAGGCCTGTCATATGCAGGAACACATACCTCAGTCTCTTAGATATACAAAGGGATATTAGAGGAAATAGCGTTTTTGTTTCTGTATACTGGAAATGAGAATACTAATATCTGCCAGGAAATGAGAATAATTTCTGTCCTTTCCTAATAAACTTGAGGAAATAAAAATGTTTGATAAGATAATAGGAAAAAATTTTCTATAACTATGAAGATATATGAAAGCAAGGGATTTTTATTTTCTTGAGAATTCAACCAAATTTTTATTTTTTTTTAAAAATTCAAGTACAGTTGCTATACAATATACATTGATTATATTAGTTTTAGGTGTACAATATAGTGATTTGACTTTTTACATCTTTAAAAATAAATCTTTATTGTTTAGATTATTACAGATGTTCCTCTTCCCCCCCCATACCTCCCTTCAACCTGGTTCCCACCCCACCCCATGCCCTTACCCCCCGCCCCCCACTGTCCTCATCCATAGGTGTAAGATTTTTGTCCAATCTCTTCCCACACCCCCCCACACCCCTTTCCCCCCTAGAATTGTCAGTCCACTCCCTTTCTAT
This sequence comes from Vespertilio murinus, assembly GCA_963924515.1. Lineage (NCBI taxonomy): Eukaryota > Metazoa > Chordata > Mammalia > Chiroptera > Vespertilionidae > Vespertilio > Vespertilio murinus. The sequence goes on from OZ004709.1 coordinate 55,601,697, forward strand.
GCTCCTGATTCTATTATATTCACCATTTATTCTGTTCATCAGATTTTTTATTCACTTGATTTTTAGATTCACTTGTTGATAGATAGGTATTTGTTGTCACTTTGTTATTCATAATTTTTTTTATATTTACCATTTTCTTCTTCCTCTTCTTAAAGAATACCCTTTAGCATTTCATGTAATCCTGGTTTGGTGATGATGAACTCCTTCAGATTTTTCTTGTCTGTGAAGCTGTTTATCTGACCTTCAATTTTAAATGATAGCTTTGCTGGGTAGAATAATCTTGGTTGTAGGTTTTTGCTGTTCATCACTTTGAATATTTCTAGCCACTCCCTTCTGGCCTGCATAGTTTCTGTTGAGAAATCAGCTGACAGTCATATGGGTACTCCCTTGTAGGTAACTAACTGTTTTTCTCTTGCTGCCTTTAAGATTCTCTCTTTGTCTTTTGCTCTTGGCATTTTAACTATGATGTGTCTTGGTGTGGTCCTCTTTGGATTCCTCTTGTTTGGGGTTCTGTGCGCTTCCTGGACTTGTAAGTCTATTTCTTTCTATGGATGAAGACATTGGTGGGGTTAAGGGTGTGGGGTGGGTTTGGGAATCAGGTGGAGGAGAGCTAAGGTGGGGCGGGGGGAGAGGAACCTGTAATAATCTGAACAATAAGGATATATATATATATATATATATATATATATATATATATAAAGATGAACAAGGATATAATTTCCTTAGAGGAGAAAAGAGTTAACTACTTCCTATGGAATTAACTATAAGTTAATGGCATTCTTTTTTAATTACTTTTTTTTTTTTTTGAGAGAGAGAGAGGCGTTGATTTTTGTTGTTCTACTTACTTATGCACTCATTGGTTGATTCTTGCATGTGCCCTGGCCAGAGATTGAACCCACAACCTTGGTACACTGGGACAATGCTCTTGCCAACTGACCAGGGCCATCTAGTATCCAAATGTCCCATTCTTTCTCCCACAACACTTCCTTCCATAATCTGTATTCAGAGCAGCCACATCAGACCATTTACTATTCCCCAAATGCAAGGTGCCCTTTCACCTTCTTTGCCTTTGGGCAGTGAAATTAGTAGTCCAGAATCCATTCATTTTTCATTCATGGAACAAACATGTGTTGGCTCTTTCCTTTTGTAAGGTATTATTCTGAGTGTCAGGAACATGTTGAAAAAATAAGATGTGATTTCTTCCCTTGAAGATTTTACCCACGAGGGGAGAAACATTTTTCTCCTCTTTACCTACTGCCATTCTTCTCCTTCTTCAAGGCCCACATGAAATACGTGGCTTCTGTGCAGCTTTCCTGCTTGATTCCTTTCTCTCAGTACGTCTTTTGTAATTACTTTTTACCCTTCCTATTCCTTCTGTGTTAAATGAACTGTTTTGTGTGCCTCTTCCTCTACACTACGAACTCCTGGGCAGGAATCACGTTTTACCCGTTTCTGCATTCCTGAGGGCAGTTGGCATAGTGCTTTGTGTATCGAACAGGTCCCAGCAACAGGTGGCTGAGTTGGAAGAAGAATGGGATACAGTAACCTAAACCTGCAGCCATCTGGCAGGAGGCATGAAACCAAGGCATAAATGTTGAAATGAATTATAAGGAAGAGGAGCACAGTAAGCCAAGCCACCCAAGGAGGCTTTTAGAAGATGCCGGGAATCACGTGTTTAAATTTATTCTAGGTTTGTTTATTTCTTCTGTAAACTCCAGCTGGACTTCCAATAGTCTGACAGGCCTAAGCCAAACATTCTGAGGTGGTTTCAAACAGAAGACTATGACTTCTGGGACCTTTGTAGTTGCCCAAATGCCAGCTGTCTAGGCTTCAGAACGCTGAATCCTAGCTATCAGAGCTATCACAGAAATTATGAACACTTTTTTAGACTTATCCAAGGACACACAGCTATGAACAAATATCCACATGTGTGAGCATAATCAGATGAACCTTCTATTTACTCTCTACTGTGTTAGGACCGCCTGGAAATTAGGTTCATTCTTTGTCCCTATAAGTCAGTTACTCATCCCACTGTTTTCCCGCCTCTTTACTTCTCCTGCTCTTGGATGGGGACATGAACTTTCAAGGATCACTGCAAGTGATCTCATTACCTCTACCTCTCATGTCTTCTTCCCCCTCTCACAGCACGGTGAAGCTCAGGGTCAAAAGTCAGAAACTACAAGTCCCAGTCCCACTTCTTGTACCGGCGAACTGTGGGACCTGGAGCAAGCCGCTTAGTCTTTCCCAGCTTCCGTTTCCCTTTTAGTACTAGAGTGTTGGGGTCTAACCAACACTTTATAATTCTGCCTCCCATGGTTTCAGAGAAATATCAAGCAGATTGTGGACTGAGAAAGCACAAAGCATTTACCTTTCCTAACCTAACTCCAGAAAGGACAGAGTGTATTTGAGAAAACAAGAGTGATTTGGAGGGGCTACAAGGTAGATTGAGAGAGGAGGAGAATATTCTAGACTGAGTGTGTTGCCTCCCCTCAAATTGATATGTTAAAATCTAATCCCCAATGTGATGGTGTTTGAAATTGGGGACTTTGGATGGTGATTTGGTCATGAAGGTAGAGCACTCATGAATGGGATTAGTATCCTTACAAAAGAGATCTCCAGAGAGCTCTCACCCTGCTTCCACAGGCGAGGACAGTAGAAAATGGATACCTATGAATCAAAAAGCAGGCCCTCACCAAGTACCAAATATACCAGTACCTGGATCTTGAACTTCCAACTCTCCAGAATGAAGAAATAAATGTTTGTTGTTTAAGCTACACACTCTGTGACATTTTTGTGATAGCAACCTGAATGGATTAAGAGGGGTTGAAGATGAACCTAGAGAAAATATAGGTTGGTGCTGGATTTTGGGATGTCTTAATTACATACTGAGGAGTTTGGATTTAATCTTCTGAACAGTGAAAGAGCATTCAGATGGCATTTTTTTTTTGAGAGGTGTTAAAACAAGTGAGATCTGATTTTAGTAGTTTAGGTTAGAGCTGATAAGGACCTGAACTATTGTGAAGGCAGCATTGACTAAGAGGAAAGAAGAATTCTGTAGCCCACTGGTGTGGTTCAGTGGTTGAATATCGACCTATGGACCAGGAGGTTGTGAGCATATGCCTGGGTTGGGGGCTCTATTCTCAATGTGGCATGCAGGAGGCAGTGGATCAATGATTCTCTCTCATCATTGATGTTTCTATCTCTCTCTCCCAGTTATTAGGATATCCTACTTTGTATTATTCTTTTTTAAAAAAGGTTTAATTCATTAATTTAATACTAAAGGCCCAGTGCACGGATTTGTGCACCAGTGGGGTCCCTTGGCCTGTCCTGCGCCCTCTCACAATCCAGGACACCTCAGGGGATGATGGCTAGGCCGAGGGACCCCATCAATGCACAAATCTGTGTACCAGGCCTCTAGTATGCATATAACATCTTTGATTTATCTCTTCCTGTCCTTCCTCCTTCCCCCTTCTTTCTGAGATTCATCAGTCTATTCCATGTTTCCATGCCTGTGCATTGAGCATCTGCCCCCTAGTGGTCAGTGTGCATCATAACTACCAGTTGAATGGTCAAACAGTCGCTTAGGCTTTTATATACCGTATTTGCCAGCATATAAGACGACTTTTTGGCCCTGAAAAATATGCCTCCAAGTGGGGGGGGTAGTCTTATACGGCGAGTATATAACAAACTATGTATTTTTAATGGAAATTTTAGTGGGTCGTCTTATACGCCGGCAAATACGTATTTTTCAGGGCCAAAAAATCGTCTTATACGCCGGCAAATACAGTATGTAGACTAGAAGCCCAATTGCACAAAGATTTGTGCAAGAACGGGCCTTCCTTTCCCTGGCTGCTGGCACCACCTTTCTGCTCCAGTCCTGGAGCCACCTCTTTCTACTCCAGCCCCACCTTCCTACGATGCCCAGAGGCCTTGAGCAGCTGGGGCCAGGCAGAATTCCTGCATATGCAAATTAACCCACCATCTTTGTTGGGTTAATTTGCATGCTCACTCCTGATTGGCTGGTAGGTATCACGAAGGTACAGTCAATTTGCATCTTTCTCTTTTATTAGTGTAGATGTTTTTATTGATTTTTTTTTTAGGGAGAGCAATAGAGAGATAGAAATATTGATGAGAGAGAAACATCATTGATCTGCTGCCTCCTGCATGCCCCCAACATGGGATCAAGCCCAAAACCTGGGAATGTGCCCTGACTGGGAACTGAACCTGTGGCCTCTTGGTTCCTGGCTTGATTGATACTCAACCCTGAGCTACACCACCAGGCAATATGTTTATTTTAATTTATTTTAGAGAGGAAGGGAGAAGGATAGAGAGAAACATTGATGAGAGAGAAACATCAACCGGCTGCCTCCTACATGCCCCATACTGGGGATTGAGCTTGCAACCTGGGAATGTGCCCTGTCCAGGAATCAAACCAGTGACCTCTTGGTTCATGGGTTGACACTCAACCACTGGGCCATATCCACTGGGCCTACCTTGTATTATTTTTATTCCCAAGTAAACAAGGAACTCCTCAAGAAGCATGTCTTAATCATTTTACCAAAGTACACAGTATAAAACCTTGTATATAGAAGTTACTGATAAACATATACTGAATGAACAGAAAATAAACTGAGTCAGAGACATAGGAAAATTTAGGATTTGTTTTTGTTTTTTGTCTTCCTAAGATCTGAAATCTCTTCCTTTGTGTGACTCTTAATGGGAGACAGGGTTCCACAATCACAAGAAAAGCCAGATACCTAAACTTTCCCTCCCACTCTCCTTGCAGCAAAGGCAAATGGCTTGGCCATTTGAATGCTCCCACCAGGACTTTGAGTCTTAAACAAAGAGTGTAAAGACACTAGCCAAAACTGGTTTGGCTCAGTGGATAGAGCGTTGGCCTGTAGACTGAAAGGTCCCGGGTTCGATTCCGGTCAAGGGCATGCACCTTGGTTGCGGACACATTTCCAGTGGGGGGTTGCAAGAGGCAGCTGATTGATGATTCTCTCTCATTGATGTTTCTAACTCTATCCCTCTCTCTTCCTCACTGTAAAAAAAAAATCAATAAAATATATTTTTAAAAAGAGAGAGTGTAAAGACACTAGAACAGAGTAGAATTCATTTGAGATGGCAGCCTACAGTGATTATTGAGGTAGTGGTTCCAGCTGTGGTATCCTTCCCTAGACCATGCCTGTGTTGTGACTTTGGCTGTGATCCCTGGTTTTATTTTCTGAGTTTGATTAGCTGGCCTTCCCATCAATTCTGAGGATTACTTGATAACCTTTCAAGTATTTAATTCCCCATTAGTTGGCAGAGTTGATTTCTGTTGCTTGCAACTACAAATCTTAGCATAACTTTAAGGTAAGGGTTTAGAGATATGGCAAAAGCACAGGTCTTCACTTTTTTCTTTGTGAACCTCTGTATTGCTACTGTTATAGTATTACTTCTGTCATTACATATGCTTTTAAAATCAATAACCCAGCCCTGGCTGGTTTGGCTCAGTGGATAGAGCATCGGCCTGTGGACCAAAAGGTTCTAGGTTCGATTCCCATCAAGGACACATACCTGGGTCGCAGGCTCAATTCCCACTAGGGGGCATGCAGGAGGTGGCCAATCCATGATTCTCATCGATAATATTTCTCTCTCCCTCCCTCCCTGAAATTAATAAAAATATATTTAAAATAAAAAATCTCCATTGTGCAACGATTTTTAAAAAATCAAATCAAATCAATAACCCAAAGCACAGTTGGGCAAAAAGAAGTACTAAGAAATAAAATTTGAAAATTAGGATGGAACCAGATTGCACAAATCCTTAAATATCATTTTGAAGATTCTGAATTTAGCTCAATAAATGTGGAAATTTTATAAAACAGAATAATGAGCCCAGCTGGCATGGCTCAGTGGTTGAGCATTGACCTATGAACCAGAAGGCCACGGTTCAGTTCCTGGTCAGGGTACATGCCTAGGTTGCGGGCTTGATCCCCAATAGGGGATGTGCAGGAGGCAGCCACAATGATTCTCTCTCATCATTGATGTTTCTCTCTCTCTGATATCAATATAAACAAACAAACAAATGATATGATCAGAACAATGATATGATCAAATCTTTTTTTAAATTGTTATATAGATGGTGAAACAGAACTCAGAGAAATCAGAGACCAGTAGAACAATTAGGAGGAGGAGGCTATTGCCATGGTCCAGACAAAACATTGAGAACATTTCTCAATTTGGAGACAGAGTGAGGTTGTCAATCACAGGTTGGGTTTTTTGGAGGCAGATGCTGACATAGAGTTTGAGGTGCAAGATATTGACTAGGGGGAGGAAGCAGGATTGAATAGATCGGACACAGGCCCAGTCAACTTGACTAGGAGCTCTGGAGTGACTACGGCTCATCAGAATTGTCCTGCCGTGGGCTATCACGGCTATCCCTTTACATCCCTGCTTTGCTCAGTCAACAAATGAGGACGGCCCTTGTGGAGGACTGTTCTCTATAGGTGAGGCACACCCTGAAGGAACCGAAGCAGCAAGAAGCCACCTGCTGGCTCTACTCCCTGTAACTGAACAGCAAGCTCCTTGAAGGTAGAACTGGGTGGCACACCTCCATGCCTACCACAAAGGAAGAGATGGAGTATAATATCTGGAACAGAAGCAATGGCTTGGAAAGGAGGGAATGGATTCTACAGGCATTGTATTTTGTAGGTGGGGGATGAAGAGGGAATAAACACAAGTCAACACGGAGTTTTTACATTGATAAGATTTTATGGTAATCCTGTTTAACTGACAGTAACCCTTGGGAGAAAAAGAACAGGTTTGGGGAGAAAGATATGTTTATTTTGAATATGCTGACTCTAAAATGTCTACAGAATATTATGATAGGGATGATTTTCAAGAATGAACGCATATGGGGGTGGTCTGGAGGTCAACAGCAAGTGCTGTACAGGATGGGGCAAAATTAGGTTTACACTTGTTCATATGAAAATGATACAATAATTAATAAATAATAATACAAGAATAAACTCTGCTTCACATACTCATAAGTATAAACTTACGTTTGCCCCACCCTGTATACATATATCATATATATTCTTATTTAATATGTGTAATGCCTTTGTGAAGTAAGTATCTTTAATATACCATTTTTGTATATTTTATCATACCTTTTGTTTATGAAGAAATTGAGACTTGAAGAAGTTAAAAATGCCTGGTGAAAGAAGTAAAACTCAAGTCTGTCTGATGACAAAATACATGCTCTCAAAAACAAGATTATATTGCTTCCCCATAGAAATCACCACAGACAGCCGAAACCGGTTTGGCTCAGTGGTAGAGCATCGGTCTGCGGACTGAAAGGTCCCGGGTTCGATTCCGGTCAAGGGCATGTACATTGGTTGCGGGCACATCCCCGGAAGGGAGTGTGCAGGAGGCAGCTGGTTGATGTTTCTCTCTCATCGACGTTTCTAGCTCTCTATCTCTCTCCCTTCCTCTCTGTAAAATATCAATAAAATATATATATTTTTTAAAAAATCACCACAGACAGATGGTATTTGAAGCCATGCAAGTTAAGTCAGTAGATCGCCCAGAAAGATACAGTTTAAAGGGAAACAAAAGGAGCCCAAAAGTGGAATTTTAAGGAAGCTACAATTTCCAAGATAAATGGAGTAAGATGGTATAGGCAAAGAGATTGAACAGGTTTTTTTGTGTGTTTTTTTTAATTAGAAGTATGGTATTTCAGAAGTTGGGGTAAAAATAGCTCTAGTCCACAAAGTGAAATGTGCAGATATCATAGAGGATGAAGTTTCCACAAGTAGAGGTCATTGATGAGTTTGGAGTAGTTTATTGAGATGTCAGACCAAACGGCCGAACAGTGGAATGACTGTCCAGATGACTGTCTGGACTGCCTTCCGGACCAAGCCGGGGCTATGAGGACTGAGGCAGCTGGGACTGGCTTACTCTTGCATGAATTTTGTGCATTGGACCTCTGGTAGGAGATAAGAAAGTAGAAGCAAACGGTATAGGCTACTTTCCTAGAAAATTTTCAAAGTAGAGGAAATAATAATGCCTTATACATAAATAAGGAATTTACTAATATTATTAACCAATTATTTAATAACTCCTTGTTCCCATATTACTTGGATTTTACACTCCTACCATTTCTCTCGTTATTTCTTCCTACCTCCTCAACAGTGTTGTCTCTACCTACGTCCGACACAATCTGCAGGCATTGGATGTTATCTATTTTGGTTTTGCAATGACTTGTTTTACTCGGTTGTGTGATTCTGTCTGTCTTTGGAGGATGGGCCATAGACCCCGCCACCACTACCACAGCTCCATCATCTGTTTTCCACAAAGACAGACAAGCATTCACTTCTCAAATCGGTGCAACGAAGCATGCAAGTCCTTAGTTTTCTACTAAACCGAGTGCTCCGTCTGTCTAGCCTCCTCTCCTTCCCTCACCCAAACTCTTTCAGCGGGCAGATCCGGAAGAAGAAAGCTGGCACTCCAAATGTGGGATGTAACGTCCCACGTGGGGAATATGTTTGGTTTTTCAGGGAGCTGAGATTTTTTCTTTGCCAGCCCCCATCAGTCCAGCCCTTCTGCAGAAGGGTCCGGGGAGCAGTCAGCACAGCCGTCCACCTGTGCACAGGAAGATGCCGACAGCCAGGCCACAGATGATGAACGTGCCCAGCAGGATGCCCAGGACCAGCGACGTGTAGGAGCGGCCAGCTTGGCTCTCTGGAGAACATGCAGAAAGTTAGCACAGAGAACACCCCCCCACCCCCCCACCCTCCCACCCCCCGTGGCCAAGTAATCTATGTTTTGAATCAAACCCCAAGGGACTTCTGCCCCAAAGGCAGGGGACGAGTTCGCCAAGTGACTTAATCTGTGTGGTTCTCTTATCCCAAATCCCCAGCCCTGGGAGTCCTGCTGCTCAACGTATCCATCCTTCAGGTCCTTCCACTTGCCCCGGAACCTACCCAACACGCAGGCCCATTGCCGATCCCACCATACCTTTCGAGGTTTTCGTGGGGAGGTGCTCTGTCACGTACTGCACACAGGTGTTCTGCAGGAAATCCTGCAGCTCATACCGAGTGCGGTTGTAGGCGTTGAGCTGCCGCAGGGTGTAGATGGCCACCGCGGAGCTGACCTGGGGCCCTGGCACCCAGTACGCAGTCTCTGGCTGGAAACTCACGAAGGAGCTCCCGTTCAGGGCCACTTCAAAGAAGGTATGGGCTCTGGAGCCCTCGGGGGGCAGCTCGCAGCCCAGGAAGCAGCGAATGGTCAGAGGAACTGTGGAGAAGGGGAAAGGGGCGGGGGGGGGGGGAATTCAAGGTCAAGGGGATGTGTGGAGAGGGTGCCAGGTGCAGGGGATGTTCCCCTGGGGGAAGTGAGCTTTAGGGTTTCGGGGTGGGCAGACCTCAAGATCATGCTAGCAGGAAGAAGGCCTGACAGAAGGCTAGGTCAGCCGAAACCGGTTTGGCTCAGTGGTAGAGCGTCGGTCTGTGGACTGAAAGGTCCTGGGTTCGATTCTGGTTAAGGGCATGTACCTTGGTTTCGGGCACATCCCCGGTGGGGGGTGTGCAAGAGGCAGCTGGTGGATGTTTCTCTCTCATCGACGTTTCTAGCTCTCTATCTCTCTCCCTTCCTCTCTGTAAAGTATCAATAAAATATATTAAAAAAAAAAAAAAAAAAAAAGAAGGCTAGGTCACAGCCTCCTCTCCAGCAGCCTCAAGCTCTCACCCAGCAATCAGTAAATGCCGGTGGCCTGGGCACCACCGGGCTCCTGAGAGACTCCGGGCCCCCGCAGGGCCACGCCCCTGTGTGCCCAGCCCATGCACAAGACCCCTCTGGGAACCACCCCTTCCAGGGAGCCCCGCCGGTCCCCCCCCCCCCAGGTCCCCGCCTCCCAGGCCACGCCCTCCAAGCGTGACCCACTCACAGGCCACGCCCCGCTCCTGGTGTACCAGCCGCACCAGGTCGTGGAAGTTGCTCAGGTAGAGCCGCACGCTCTCCTCCGTGCGCTCCCAGACGGGGGGCTCCTGCAAGGGGTGCAGCTGGAGAACGGTGACGTTGGAGTCCCAGCCGTCCAGCACGTGCGTCAGCTGCCCGCCCAGCGACGCGTTGCCGTGGTACCTCACTCTGCCCGGGTCTGGGCCTGGGAAGTCGGCGATCTGGAGCATGTGCAGGCTCTGGGGGCCTGCGGGGTGGGAGCCAGGGCGTGGGATGGGTTTCATAACCCCGCAGCCAGAAGCCGGCCGCCCACCTTCTAGGCCCTTCATAAACTACAAAGTGACCTCCCTCCCTCCCTCCCATTGAATGCTCACAGGAAACCTGCCAAGAGGGGTAGGACAGGGATCATTATCTTCATTTTACGAATGAGGAAACTGAGGCCAGAAGAGGAGAGGCCACTTGCCGGAGGGTAAGCCAGCAGACAGGCCGTGGGAGACCCACTCTGGTCTCCCTTCTCTCTCGCCCCCTCCTCCTCATTTCCAGCCGGTCAACAGTTCCTGGCCTACGACAGAAATCCCAATTCCGTCCCCTCTGCCACTGCCCTACGTCCGGCCTCATTGGTTCTCCTAGGGACTGGGGTAGGAACTTCTTTCCTCATGCCCCTGCCCCTCATTTTTTCAGTTTCCATCCCTTTTAATCTGATCTCCACCTGACCCGGAAATAAGATTATGTCCTTCTGCTTAAAAATCCTTCAGTAAGACCTAGCCGGTTTGGCTCAGTGGGTAGAGCATCATCCCGTGGACGGAGGGTCCTAGGTTCAGTTCCTGTCCGGGGCATGTACTTCATTGCAGGCTCAGTACCCGGCCCTGGTCAGGAAGCATGCGGGAGGCACCCAGTTGCTGTGTCTCTCTCACATCGATGTTTCTCTCTCTCTCTCTCTCTCTCTCTCTCTCTCTCTCTCTCTCTCTCTCCCTTCTCTCTCTCTCTCCCTTCTCTCTCTCTCTCCTCTCTCTCTCTCTCCCTCCCTCCCTCTCCCTCCCCCTCCCCCTTCCACTCTCTAAAAAAAAGCAATGGAGCCGAAACCGGTTTGGCTCAGTGGATAGAGCGTAGGTCTGCGGACTGAAAGGTCCCGGGTTCGATTCCGGTCAAGGGCATGTACCTTGGTTGCGGGCACATCCCCGATGGGGGGTGTGCAGGAGGCAGCTGGTGGATGTTTCTCTCTCATCGATGTTTCTAACTCTCTATCCCTCTCCCTTCCTCTCTGTAAAAAAATCAATAATAAAAAAAAAGCAATGGAAAAAACATCCTCGGGTGAGGACTAACAAAAAATTAAAAAATGTAAAGTCCTGCCAGAGCCAGTTTGGCTCAGCGGATAGAGTGTCGGCCTGCGGACTGAAAGGTCCCAGGTTAGATTCCAGACAAGGGCATGTATCCTGGTTTCGGGCACATCCCCAGTGGGGGTGTATGCAAGAGGCAGCTGACCAATGATTCTCTCTCATCGATGTTTCTAACTCTCTATCCCTCTCTCTTCCTCTCTGTAAAAAATCAATAAAATATATATATTTTTTAAATGTAAAGTCCTCCAGTGACACATTCCCCTATCAATAACAACAACAACAATAATAGCTATTGGGCTTATCGTGACCTGGGCACTGTACACACATATTATATTATTTGGACCTTCCTCCGTTTAACTTAATACCATAGCTACTATTATTAATCCCAGCCCATATGGGAAACAGGCTAAAATGGTATAACCGAGCCAAGATTTGAATGCAAGCAGTCTGAGTCCAGCATTCTTAGCCAGCCAGCTATACTGACTCCTTAGACTCTAGGAGGCTGAGAGGACATCTGTCCACAGAATCAAGCCCGAAGTCTTTAGCATGGATTTTAAGGGGACCAGGCCCCTGCTGCCTTCCTTTTTCAGTCTCTTCCCAGTGCGTGGCTACGTCAAACTCCTCACGCTGCCTTCTGACTGACATGCAAATAGCATGTCCGGGTTGCTCTGCTTCCTGGCAAGCTTCTATTCATGCTTCAAGACCCAGTGTGGTTGTTCTCTCCTTGGAGTTTTCCTGAGGCCTCTTCCCTTTATCCTTCCAGACAGTGGACCTGCTTCAATGCCCGGAGATTCCACATAGCTGTCTGCAAACACACAGGCTAGAATGGGCTCCTCTGGGCTACTGGTTGTCTCCAACCTACCACACCTCGTAAGGGCCTGGCACAGATTTGGTGCCTAGAAAACGTCTGAGGAGGGGATGAGTCTGGGGTGGCAAATCTGTGCATGGGGGTGCGCTGCGGCCACGTCTGCATTTGAGAAGCGCCCCGTGTCGGCAGGTGTGAGTAAGTACATCTGCGAGGATAACCTCAGAGGGCTCCTAACTGCTGTGTGCCCCTGCCTCCTCCTCTGTGAAATGGAGATGGCACTACGTTAATCTCTACCTTGTAGAGATTTTGTGGGGGTTGAATGAGGCAACACGTGCATTAACCACAGCGAACACTCATTGAATTCTGGTCATTATTCACTCCCTCTCAGGAGGGGACACGGAAGCTAGAGAGACGGTGGGAGAAAGAAGAGGCCCCGTGCAATTGCAACGGAGGGCAATAGCTCCCCTTCTGTGCTCACCCCGCTTCTGGTCTCCTCCGAGTCTTCCCGCTGACCCCAGCCGCTTCTTCCCCAGCTTCACCTCACCAGCTGGCCCAGTTTTCCTCCGCCTTCTCTGTTCTCCCTTTCGGCCTCACACATCTCAGCCCCCATCTTTCCCCAGGTATCCCCTTCAGTTAGTTCTCCGCGTCCTCCAGTCCCTTTCATCTCTCATCTCACCTCTGGGTGTCTTCCCATCTTCCCTGGATTCGCCGCCATCCGCCATCACCCTCAGCTCTCCTTCTCCAACCTTCACCCGGTCCCCTCTCCCGGAGGCTAATTCCCTCAGCGCCTCTTCCAGCCCCTCTCCCGTCTTTCCAGTGTTGTCCACCGCTAGCCTCCTCCGTCTTGCCCTCTCCCACCTGGCTTTGGCACACACACCGGCCCCCAGAGCCCAGTCTGCCCTGTAGAGAGACCCAGCAGGCTACAATACACACGCTGTGAATACGCTCTCCTCTGGCCTAGCCCACATAACGGGACAGAACCTTTCCGAGGCTGGGATGTGACCTCCTTCGAGCCTCCACCTCGGCCCCCACTCACCATCCGAAGTTTCCTGGATACAAAGGGCCCTGCCGGGCAGAGTCAGTAGAAGCAGCAGAGGCAGCAATGTTCTCAACATCCTGGGACCTCGATCCCACCTGCGCTCCTGGCTTCGGCAGGCTGCGGGGGCTCCCACTGACGGCAGCTTAGAGGAGTGAGGACCGCCTGGGAGGAGGGAAAAGCTGAGCGGAGGAGCTGGACGGTGACCAGGGCATGCGAGGAGGAAGAGGGCGTCGGGCCTTTAAAGTGTTATTCCAGCCCCGGCTCATTTCCTACTGCGGGGCCGGCCTCCTCTCGCCCGCCCCCGGCCCCGCCCTGCACCGAATCCTCCTGCCCAGACCTGCCTTTTCCCTTTTCCCTGAACCGCTTCTGAGGAACCGGGAGAGGCTGGCGGAAAAGGGGGAGCAGGGGCTTCCAGAAGTCCTGCCCTCGCTGAGTCAGGGGGTGGGGCATCTGTTTTCAACTGAGAGCAGACTCTAGGGGTGTAGGGACCAGCGGGGCACTATTACGAGGACCAGAGAGGTTTAGGGACTTGCCCAAAGTGGTCAGAGATCAGGAATGAGAGTTGTTTTTCCTGCACGCTGGCTACATTTTCATAAGAATTTGAGGAAAATAGTAACGACACAATCAGGGATCTTGCACTCAGAAACACTGGTAGTCACAAGATGAGTCTAGAGCAGCTCATTTATTTGTAACAGGAGATAGTTATATAGTTCTCAATAGAGGACTGGTCATTTAAAGCAATAGTTTTTTAAACTGAAGTCACAGTCCTATTAGTGTAATATGTTCAGTAACCAGACATCCTTCCATCCTCCCAGAGGAAGCTGGGGCTACGGGGGAAGCTCGGGGCCGGGCGCTGGAGGAAAGCCAGTGCCGGCAGTCAGGGGAAGGAAGGCCTACTAGTGCACAAATTTCGTGCATCAGGCCTCTACTATTTAAAAAAAAAATATTTTATTGATTTTTCACAGAGAGGAAGAGAGAGAGATAGAGAGTTAGAAACATCGATGAAAGAGAAACATCAACCAGCTGCCTCTTGCACACCCCCTACTGGGGATGTCCCCGCAACCAAGGTACATGCCCTTGACTGGAATCGAACCCGGGACCTTTCAGTCCGCAGGCCGATGCTCTATCCACTGAGCCAAACCAGTCCCGGCAGGCCTCTACTATTTTAATAAATATCAGCTAATGGATGCCTGCATGAGATAGTATGTGCATACATCTCCAAGAGTAAGTTGAAGGACGTTATGTTCAGTTTGGAACTATTTATATGTCAACCACACACACAACAACTAAACCACCTATTTCTTTGTGGGAGTGAGTGAAACTGGAAGGACATACGTAAATATAGCAGTGGTTTACCTCCAGGGAGGGGCCTGAGACTAAGAATGTGTGTGTGTGTGTGTGTGTGTGTGTGTGTGTGTGTATGTGTGTGTGTGTGTGTGTATGTGTGTGTGTTAGGTGTGGCAATCTTGTGAAGGCTTTACACTCTGATTTGTGAAGGTTTTATCCCTCCATCTCAATGGTCGGAAAATTTTGCATCTAGAAAGTGATCCATGTGTCTCCTGTTGAATTAAAAATAGAAGTCTTAAGTAATAAATGATTGCAGAAGAGAGTAGCAGATCATTATGAGCTGATGTACCGAAATGAGCCATTGATAAGTAAATAAAGGAAGTGTGGCAAATACTTACAGCATAATTCCATCTATTTTTAGTTAAAAATTTTTCACAGATGTGTATATGTCTGGAAGGATTCTTTCAATAGAAATTATCTCTTTGGAATGGGATTAGAGAGAAAAGGCTTGGGGGAGATTTTAACTTTTTATTCTATACAGTGTTTCTTGGAGGGAGAGTTGATGTCATAGTGGAATTGGGGCAAACCCTGGACACATACACTCTCTAAATTGATTATATGCAAGAAAGTCCATGCTCACCTCCTAGTTGTGGCAAACTGGCTTAGAAGTAACATCACAGTCTTTTTCCAGCTTACCAAAACAGTTACTCAGAAGAACTGGGGCCTTGTTTCCCTGGTCTCAAGAAAAGTGGAAGAACTTAATGTCAACTATAATCTTGCCTTTTATTTAAAAAAATTATGAAATATTTTATATGTGAAGAATTATTTCATGCTTGAAGAATTTTACTAAAGCATACATGTCCCTAACACCAGCATAAGAAATGAAATATTATCCATTGAAACCTCCAGTGTACTCCTCCTTAATTGCACGTCTCTCCCCTCTATCATCAAAGTAACCACTAATCATAAATTGCCAGTATTCATTCCCTTACATTTCTATATACTTATGCTATACATGTATATCTCTCTAGGCAATATATAGTATTTTGCATATTTTGAATTTTCTATAAATGGTACTGAAGTGCGCATATTCCTATGTAATTTGCTTCACCTGATATATTAATAAAATTCATCCTTGTCATTAGGTGTAGCTCCATTAATCTCCACTGCTTTATAATATGCCTTTTTATAAGCATGCCACAATTTATTCATTCTTCTATTGTTAGTCATTAAAGTTTTTCCCCCAGGTTTTTGCTATTATAAACAGTGCTGCTATTCTTTTAAAAAAATATATTTTACTAGAGGCCCGGAGCACAAAGTTCCTGCATGGGGGGGGGGGCTGTCCCTCAGCCCATCCTCTCCAATCTGGGACCCCTTGAGGGGTGTCTGACTGGCAGTTGGACATTCCTCTCACAATCCAGGACTGCTGGCTCCCAACTGCTCACCTGCCTGCCTGCCTTCCTGATTGTCCCTACCTGCTTCTGCCTGCCATCCTGATCATCCCTAACCACTCTCCTGCCAGCCTGATTGATGCCTAATTGCCCCCGTGCCAGCCTGTTTGCCCCTAACTGCCCTCCCTTGCAGGCCTGGTCCCTCCCAACTACCCTCCCAAGCTGGCCATCTTGTGGCAGCCATCTTGTGTGTTGGAGTGATGGTCAATTTGCATATTACTCTTTTATTAGATAGGATAGAGACCTGGTGCACAGTGGGGGCCAGCTGGTTTGTCCTAAAGGATGTCCTGGATCAGGGTGGGGGTTCCCTTGGGACGTGGGGTGGCCTGGGCAAGGGGCCTGTGGTGGTTTGCAGGCCAGCCATGCCCCCATCACAACCCAAGCAGAGGTCCTGGTATCTGGGATTTATTTATCATCTATAGTTAAAACTTTGTAGCCTTGAGCAGAGGCCAAGGCAGGCCAGGGCTACAGAAGCTTAGCTTCCTCCATTGCTAGGGAAACTCAAGTCTCCTGCTCCAGCTCAGTGCTGCCGCCATTTTTGTTGGGATTTATTTATCTTCTATAATTAAAACTTTATAGCCTTGAGTGGAGGCCTGGGCAAGCCAGGTTGTGCAGAAAGCTTGGCTTCCCCCATTGCTGGGGAAACCCAAGCCTCCTGCTCACTCTGTGGCCACAGCCATCTTGGTTGGGTTAATTTGCATACTCATTCCTGATTGGCTGGTGGGCATGGCTTGTGGTTGTAGCAGAGTGATGATTAATTTGCATATTACTCTTTTATTAGATAGGATTGATTTTTTACAGAGATGAAAGGATAGGGATAGAGAGTTAGAAACATAGATCAGCTGCCTCCTGCACACCCCCAACTGGGGATGTGCCTACAACCAAGGTACATGCCCTTAACCAGAATCAAACCTGGGACCATTCAGTCCACAAGTTGACACCTTATCCACTGAGCTAAACCAATTATGGCGGTATGAGTATTCTCGTACATCAAGCATGTCAAACTCAAAGGCTAATACGGATCAAATAAACAAGATTTAAGTTTATGTGGGCTGCAATAAAACAAAAGCTTTAATTTTCATAGAAACATAGGTTTATTTTGATAGAGACATGCTGAATACAAAGGGCTGAAATAAATGAATAATCATTAACACAAAATAATAGAACATTTTGCCTTGGCTGGTTTGGCTCAGTGGATAAAGCATCAGCCTGTGGACTGAAGGGTCCAGGTTCAATTCTGGTCAGAGGCACATGCCTGGGTTGCAGGCTTGATCCCCGGTGGGGGACATGCAGAAGGCAGCCGATCAGTGATTCTATCTCATCACTGATGTTTCTATCTCTCTCTCTCCCTTCCTCTCTGAAATCAATAAAGATATCATATATATATATATATATATATATATATACACATATATACATATATATGTATATATACATATATATATTAGAACATTTTAATAACAAGTAATATTTTTTCTTGAACACTAACTTACCAGACACTGAATAATTGCAGAAATTAATAAGCATAACGCAAATAAATCTATTTTTTTGGTGTTCTGAAAGCGAAATATTTCCTGTTGCGCACACCAAACAAGTCAGTATAAGACTAATGACATGGCAATCGGCTGCTAAAATATTCGCTGCTACTATTAGTGGAGAGAAATGGTGCACAGTAAGGTGCGTAAGGGAAATGAATGCAACGCGATCATAGCAATCAGTCATGAGTGGACGTTGTGTTCATTATTCATAATTATGTATAATTTGATATTATAACAATTAAGTTACAAAATTTTTATTAAAATGTTTCTTACATACCATTACATTGGCTAGGCCGAAAAAATATTCGTTGTGGGCTGCATGCAGCCTGCGGGCCACGAGTTTGACATGCTTGTTGTGTATGTTTTCTTGTGTATTTGTGGGAGAATCTTTGTAGGTTCAAACTTGGAAGCGGGATAGCTGAGTCATGGGGATCTGCATCTCCAAGTTTACTAGATACTGCCAAACTATTTTACAAAATGTTTGGGCCAATTTGCATTCCCAGTAGTGCACGTGCATGGCCTTGCTCCAAACCCTTGCCAACTCTTAGCATTGTCAGATGGTTGGGTGCAAAATGGCACTTCATTTTGGTCTCGCTGGTTCCTAGTTTGTGCATCTTTTTGCTTTGCCTTTTTTCTTCCTTGAGTGCTTGAAAGGTGCTTTGGGACAGAGCTATGGGACAGAGCTAATTAGTATATGATTGAGCCCATTTGAAATTGAGTGTCGTGAGTCTTTGATCTATGCAGGTAGGGCCTGGTTAACTGGGGTTAAACAGGGGCCACACCACCATCCACAGAGCTAGTTACAGAGGGCTCTATTCCATCAGCTCAGGTCTGTTATTCGAGGTGGCAATAGCAACCTCTTGCACATTTTAAATTCTTAATACAATTATTGTTATTCCAGGCCCTAAGGGGGAGATGATCATTATCAGAGTTGTTATCCCAGGCACCCTCCTCACACTCAGTGCCCTGGAAGTCAAATAGCAGAGACAACGTTTATTATTATAGTTAACATCTATCATAGGCTGAGATAGCGTTAAGCTTTTCACACAAATAATCTCCCTTTTCCAAATGGCAGCCCTGTGAGATGGGTTTCACTAACATCCTTTTCACTGATAAAGACACGGAGGCTCTGAGGGGGTACATGACTTACTAAGGTCACACAGCAAAAGCTATAATGTGAACCCACGTATCTCTGACGCCAACGTTTGTCATTTTAATCACCGCATAGGATCTTAAAAATTTGGGGAGATCACAATCCATGAATATATTTTTGAGTACGTCCATCCATCATGCTTGAGCATTCATGTTATGTGTAATATAAAACATGCCCCAAAATTCACGCCAGTCCTTTCTCAGTTCCTCTGGGGCAGAGAGCACAAGGATCGTTTTCTCCATGTTACACATGAGGCCAGCAAAGCCCAGGACCTTCAAGTAACTTGCCTAACTCAAAGAGGAAGGGGGAATGGGATTGGGTCCAGGGAGCGTGGAGGGTATGGGGGGTAGGGAAGCTGGTGAAAGAGGTAGGGGAGAGGGGAGAGAAGAGAAATGCTGCAGCTGGAGCCAGAGCCTATGCGGCATCTCTCTAGCCTGGGAGGTCGAGGGGCAGGTATCCACAGAGCAGAGTGGGAAGCGGGCCAGCCGCCGAGATTTGACGGAGAGCTAAAGAATGAGCGTCCCACTGAGCAAAGGGAAGGAAGCAAGTGGTGGCATTTCCCACACCAGAGAGCACATGCTCGGGGAAGATAAGGGAGGCAGGAAGCTGAGCGGGGCCAGTGGCTCGCAGCACCAGTGAGTGAGGAGAGAGAGGCCTTATCGGGGAGCCAAGCCGAGCCAGGGACTGGCAACGAGCCCAGCCGGACTTCAGAGGACCAGCCCTCTCCCTCTCCGGCTAGCTAGCTGGGGATACACAGTTTAACCCAAGCAGGGCCCAACTCCGATACCAACAAAGCATGGCCCAGAGATCACCGCCCCTGAGGCTGTGGAATAACAATAACTCGTATTGAGAACCTACAATGTGCAGGGCACAGTATTCAATAAGGAGAGCGCCTGTGTTTTATTCTCACT
Source organism: Vespertilio murinus (assembly GCA_963924515.1). Classification (NCBI taxonomy): domain Eukaryota; kingdom Metazoa; phylum Chordata; class Mammalia; order Chiroptera; family Vespertilionidae; genus Vespertilio; species Vespertilio murinus. Next base: position 55,621,163 of record OZ004709.1, read on the forward strand.
AGTGTCCTATGGAAAGTATGAAAAAAACCCACAAAACAGCCGTTATTTCCATGTTACAGATAAGGACACAGAGGCACGGAACAGTGAACTGACCCAACTAGTAAAAAAAACGCAGTTGGGCCTCAAACCCAGGTGAGCTGGCTCCAAAATATGCTTTCTTAGTTCTTAGGCCATCTTATGAAGATAGTTGAGATGACTCATACAAAGTGACAGAACACAGTACCCCTTAGGCGTGAGAGAGAGATAAGAAAGGAATTTGGCTTTGGGGTAGCAAACGGAGCTGATCCTGCAGCGGGAAGAATGGAGGGTAGACACTCAGTACCATTTAAATCTCACTCAAGATTCTCCCCTGTGGACACTGACACAGCCCAACTTAAGAAGCATGACAAGAAGCCTCATAAAATAGGGACGATTCCAGCTGGTACTCCAGACTTCACTTCCGCCTATCTTTCCAGACTTATCTTTCCAGGCATTTCACTCTCAGCCAAATCGGTTCCTCCCGATTTCCTGAGCACAGAGCACATAAATGTTGTCTCTTCACTTCCTTTATCTTGTTTTTAGGCTTGGCACATTGAAGTTCCTTAATTTAAGAAGTTCTCAGTTTTAATCCATCCTTTCCATTAGTTCAGGCTTTTTGTACCTTGTTGTGGGGGAAAAGAGGCCACATGCTAACCTGACAACCTCAGGGAAGGCCTGCACGACAGTCTTGCTAATTCAGAGACCTAACGTAACCACAAAGGATGGTCTGAAATTAAACTGTAATGAAAAGCAGTTAAGGTAGGTAGTTTCATCCTAGGCTGGTATCTTCACTGACAAGGTCAACCTTTACCTTAACTGAGCCTATCTGTCTTTTTGCATCTATGAAAACATGTCCTTGAAATGTCCGGGTAACTTGTAACTTCCCCTTTTCCGGACCCCTTGGGGCACAGCCTAAGGTGCCAGGGCGCCAGGATGGATATCACACATTCCTTGTTGTTATTGTTATCATGTTAATTGTTGACTGTTTACTATCTTGCACCCACCTATGTATGTGTCTATCATTTTACTTTTTAAAAAATATATATTTTATTGATTTTTTACAGAGAGGAAGGAAGAGGGATAGAGAGCTAGAAACGTCGATGAGAGAGAAACATCGACCAACTGCCTCTTATACACCCCCTACTGGGGACGTGCCTGCAGCCTAGGTACATGCCCTTGACCAGAATGGAACCTGGGATCTTTTAGTCTGCAGGCCGACGCTCTATCCACTGAGCTAAACCAATTTTGGATCATTTTACTTTCTACCCAATCCCAGAGGTTCCCCCAACCCTTTGATTTCTCCCACCTCTCTAATCTATCACCAATGGATTTCATGTAACCTACCTATGTCCCCTCATTTGATTATAATGTATAAAATTAAGATGAAAAACCGCCATTCTCTGGAATATTATCCCAATCCATTGAGATACTGCTTCTGGGTAATTGTTGACAGTTTGGCTCGAATAAACTCACAAATATTCTTTTTAAAAAATATTTTATTGAATTTTTTATAGAGAGGAAGGAGAGGGATAGAAAGTTAGAAACATCGATGAGAGAGAGACATCGACCAGCTGCCTCCTGCACACCTCCCACTGGGGATGTGCCCACAACCAACGTACATGCCCTTGACCGGAATCGAACCTGGGACCCTTCAGTCCACAGGCCAACGCTCTATCCACTGAGCCAAACCGGTGTTGGCCACAAACATTCTTTAATGGTTTGAATATTTTTACATTAACATTGTTAAGAAATCTTTCTCTACCCAGGGATCCCTCTGAGACCATGCATTATGGGTTGGCTTTCCCATAATGACATCAAAGTTCATAGTATTCAAGGTCTGCTCAGCATCAGTGGCTGGAAGTTGACAAGGGTTAGCAGGGAGCAAGGAGAAGACATTCTCCTGTTTATCTTCAAAAGCTTTGTAGCTTTGTCTTTTCACCTTTCAGTGTATGGTGTGAGGTAGAGGTCATGATTAGTTTCTCTTAGTGGATATCCAGTGGTGCCTGCACTGCTCATGGAAAGTCGGCTCCTCTTTAATGATCTCAGTGGCATCTCTGACTTACAGTAAATGTGTTTACTCTGTCCCAGGGGCCTGGTTTTTCCTCCCTGCACCAATGCCACATTATTGCAGTTAGTATAGGTATATAGTAATCTTCCTATCTTACAGATCAAGTCTTTCCACTTTGTCTTTCAAGAGTGTCTTGGCTTGCTTTGACCAGTTTGGCTCAGTGGATAGAGCTCTGGCCTGCGGGCTGAAGGGTCCCAGGTTTGATTCCAGTCGAGGGCATGTACCCTGGTTGCAGGCACATCCAGAAGATGTTTCTCTCCATCAGTGTTTCTAGCTCTCTCTCCTTCTCCCTTCCTCTCTGTAAAAAAATCAATTCAAGAGTGTCTTGGCTGTCTCTCTCCACTCTGGGTTGCTGCAGCCCCTGCCACTTTTGGGCTCAGTAGCCTAAAGAGAAAATTATTTTAAAAAAATGAGAAAGAAGGAAGAATCATCGATCAGCTGCCTCCTGCACACCCCCTACTGGGGATGTGCCCACAACCAAGGTATAGGCCCTATGACCAAAATCAACCTGGGACTTTTCAGTCCGTAGGCCAACACTCTTTCTACTGAGCCAAACCGGCTTCAGCAGTTCTTTAAGATTTTTTTAGTAGTTTAGATGGAAGTCCCCATTTTAATAAATTTGTTTTGGAAATCTGGAGCTTCAGACAGCTGAAAATTACAAACGCCGGGGACACACACACACACACACAGTATTGTTTCTGAGAGCCTTTTGTAACGCAGAGGTGCCCTCCTGCTTCCAAGCCTGTGCCCGCTTCTGAGCTCGGCTCTGCCGCCAGCGCAGCCCGGCCCCGGGAAGATCCCCTTCCGCCCAGTGCGGTCCCTGGAAGAAGTCCTCCTGGGGGGCCTGGGTGGTGGGGGCTCAGAGGTGAACGCTGCCCCAGCAGCTACCCCCTGGCCTCCCCACGCGCGGCTGCCTGCACTCCCAGGCCACGGAGGCCAGGCTGTGCGGGACGGCCAGCCCCCGGGCCCTGTGCCGTCCACCCAGGCCTGCCCGGACTCGAGCCCCTGGGGCTCCCAGGGTTACACCGCCGTCAGCTTCCAGACGCTGACGCAGAGCACCTATGCTAACTCCCAGACACTGACACAGAGCGGGCCTTGAAGGCTAGGAACTTAGATGTGATTACGGGAAAGCCGATCCGCAACAGGAGGGACTCCTCTTTGAGAAAATCTGGTGTGGGAAACATCTTCATCCATAACTTGGACAAATTGATAGACAGCAAGGCACTTGGTACTTTTCCTGCGTATGGACATTGTTAGGGTGAACCTCCCTTAGCCTCTCCTGCTTGCCCATGCTTTCTGAAATACGTAGTTATAAGCCTTTCCCCCTAGCTTGGGGCAGGGGTCCGCACATGAAGAAGCAAGATAAGAACTCCTCTCCCCCTGACTGACCAGTGCACTCTCCTCCCTTCCACTTGACCAACTTGCGCACCCACAGCCTGACCCTACCAGGCATACTTTTACCCCTATATAAGAGAACCTAACCACCCCCTCGCGGCTGACACCAACACACTGGTCTCAGCCCGCTGGGAGAGGGCGCAATGAAATTTGTTCGCTTTGAGACCCAAGAGGCTGCAGACAAAGCCATCGAGAGGAGGAATGGCCTGCGCCCAAGGACCGCCCAAGTGTTTGCGGGCAGATGCAAGTCTGGAAAAGAGAAGGAAGCCGAGCGTGGAGCCAAAGCCAAGTTGACCAGCTTTGGGGAAGGAATGGATGAGGAGAGTGTGACAAAGCTGTCCAGCCAGTTTGGTAAGACCCTAAGTGTCAAGGTGATGAGAGATCCCAGTGGGAAACCCAGAGGCTTTGTGGATTACGAAAAGCATGAGGCTGCCACGAAGGCTGTGGAGGAGATGAGTGGAAAATAAGTAAGTGGGAAAGTCATTTCTGCAGGCTGCACACGGAAGACAGTGGAACAGCAGGCTGAGTCAAAATGGAAATTTGAACAGCTGAAGCAAGAGGGAATTAGTCGATATCAGGGGGTGAATCTCTATAGTAAGAACTTGGACGACACCATTGGCGATGAGAGGTTAAGGAAAGAGTTTTCTCCCTTCAGATCCGTCACCAGTGCGAAGGTAATGAGAGGATGAGAGAAGCCAAGGGTTCGGCTTTGTCTGCTTCTCACCTCCTGAGGAGGCAACCAAAGCAGTCAGTCACTTAGATGAACGGAGGCATCAGGGGCTCCAGACCACTGTATGTCGCCCTGGCCCAGAGGAAGGGAGAGCAAAAGGCTCACCTGACCAACCGGTATATGCAGCGGGTGGCCGGAACGAGAGCACTCCCTGCTGATGTCATCTTACAGTTCCAGCCTGCACCTGGTGGCTACTTTCTGCCAGCCGTTCCACAGGCTCAGCGAGGACCTCCCTATTACACACCTCACCAGTTAGCACGGAGGAGACTTAATCCACACTGGCAGCAAGGTGGGAGACCTCAATGCTTCCATGGTATGCCAGGTGCTATATGCCAGTCTGGCCCTCATCCAGCTCCTCGCCACCTGGCTCCAACTGCTCAGAGCGCTGGACCACTTGGCTATGGACTTTGGTGGTGCTGGTGCCGCCCGGCCAGGGCTGACTGACAGGTGCCAGCCTGGAGGTGTTCCCAGAGCTGTGCAGAACTGAGCACTTCACACTGCTCCTCAGACTATGGCATCTTCTAAGTGTGCCCCCAGTGTCCAAAGTCCTCATCACCTTGCCATAGTGCCTCTGCAGGCACCCCAGCCTGTGGTCCATGTGCAGGGGCAGTAGCCCTGACCACTCCAAGCTGGCCGCAGCAACCCCCAGGACAAAAGCAGATGCTGGGAGAACATTTGTTCTCACTCATCCGTTCGAATCTGGCTGGAAAGAGTACCGGAGTTCTTCTAGAGATCGACACCTCCAAGGCAGATGAAGCTGTGGCTGGTGGTTCTTCAGGCTCATCGTGCCAAGAAAGAAGCTGCCCAGAAGGTGGGCACCGTTGCTGCTGCTACCTCTTGAGCACAGGGGAAAAATGATTCCAAAACCAAATAGCCCCTCATGGAATTCAAGATTTGAAGACTTCCTAGCTTGTCCTATGAACCTCAACCTTGTCCAAGAACCACAAATTGCCAATTTAATGGGTCATTTTATATCAAAATGTCAATTATGAAGCACCCAGAAATTTTAGGAATTTATTAAAATTAAAGGAATATATCATCTGGGTTCAGATGTGACCCAGTGTTAAGAATTTGTTTTGTTTTGTTTCTATTGTGGGTTTTTATTCTTGCCTCCCACCCCCCCCAAAAAAAAATTGGTTTTATTTGATGTACCCAAGTCTTAAGTTTCTCAAAGAAAAATATCTCCATAAGGAAAAGGGTTCACCATCTTTGTGAAGTGGTGAGGGTCAATTAGCATATTTCCTCTTTATTAGATAGGATAATATTGTAATAACAATGTATGGTGTCAGATGGATACTAGACTTATTGGGGTAATCACTTCATAATGTATATAAATGTCTAATCACTGTGTTATATACTTGAAGCTAATAGATATCATCTATAATTAGAAAATAAATTAATTTTTTTAAACTCAGGAAACTAAGAATAAAAGGAATCTTCCTTAATCTGATAAAGGGCTTATAAAGGGTCTCTATGAAAAACATACAAAAAACACCATATTTAATGGTAAAAAATGAAAAGTTTTCATTTTTAAATAAGGAAAATGATAAAAATACTTTCTCATATTTTCTATCATTTCTCTTCAACACTATTCTAGACTCTATAGGTTGTACTGATAACAATAATTATCACTAGGCTCTGCAGCAGCGGTTCTCAACCTGTGGTCTCAACCCACAGGTTGAGAACCGCTAGCAGGGTCACCTAAGACCATCGGAAAACACAGATATTTACATTATGATTCATAACAGTAGCAGATGTGGCCACAGGTGCGACTTCACTTGGAACATGAGCATTATAATGCATGTTCTGGGGCTCTGACCAAGGAGTCGGTGCTCTAAATGTTTGCATATGTGGTCAGGGGAAATTAAAGCATTTCTGCAAAGCAGTAGATGGGAAGTTTCCCATGGATAAGCTAATTATTTTTTGGCAGTCCCAAAGTATGTAGCATGTAAACTTGGCTCTGGGAGTTGGGAGAATCCACTTGAACCGCATGATCCCCAGATGCTAGGAAAGGAATTCTCAGCAATTTCCCTGCTGAGAGTAGCCAAGAGTGCTCAGTTAAAGTGCCTTGGCTTCCAGCTTCAGCGAATTCAGCTTTCTTCTCTGACTTTCCAGCGAAAAGGAAGGCGCTAAAGCTAGAGGACACTGCAGAAGTCAGATTTCCACCTCTTTTAAATTCTGTTTGACTTTTATTCACACTTGTCATTAATTTTATCAAGGTAGCCGGTTATAGATTGTTTGGATCCAGATCTTGGCTCTACCACTTTTTCAGTGTGAGATGCTAGTTATTCCTAAGCCTCCCTTCAGTTTTTAAAATCTGTGCATCAATTTTTAAAAAGATGCTGTCTCATAAGGTTTTGGAAAGGATTAATGGGGTTGATATATGTGAAGTACTAAGAACAGTGCCTGGAACATCGTAAATGCTATATAAATGCTTGCTATTATTGATACATTTTAGCCATTTACTTTTAGCATTACTGATATGATTCATTTGGCAATAATCAAATTTCACTTGTAGTGTTATCCGACCATTTTGTTCTGCTTTATGATTGTTTCTAGGGGAAAATTTCTGCAGTGAACCTGTGTTGAATTATGTTTTCTGATTTTATTTTGCAATAATTCTGTATGAATCTGTTAATATTTTCCTTGTGCTGAGTCCCATGCTCTCATTTCCCAGATATGGAAACTGACTTCCCTCTCCCCAAATGAAAGTGACTCCTAAAATCACACGGAGATAGTGGCTAAGAACCTAAGGCTTCTGACCACTAGTCCAAGGTTTGTTCCGCTCAGCACGGAGTCTAAGAGTACTGACCATGGGTATTGTTACAATCTGTGCGTTCTCCAAACTGTACTGACCCATAGGAGGACTTGAACAGTCTGTGATTCCAAGTTTTCACCAATCGATGTTTTTCTATAAAAATTTCAAGCACTTCAAAGAAAACTTGACTACTTTGGAATCTTTGTGTGTGTTCAGTACTATGTGTCAAATTCTGAGGGCAGGAATTATTGCCTATGACATCTTGGATTTCTAGGGACAGATTGCTCAATAAATAGAAGTAATAAATGCACCACCACCACCACCCCAACACTTAAAAAAAATAAGGATAGCCGAAACCGGTTTGGCTCAGTGGTAGAGCGTAGGTCTGCGGACTGAAAGGTCCCGGGTTCGATTCCGGTCAAGGGCATGTACATTGGTTGCGGGCACATCCCCGGTGGGGGGTGTGTAAGAGGCAGCTGGTCGATGTTTCTCTCTCATCGACGTTTCTAGCCCTCTATCTCTCTCCCTTCCTCTCTGTAAAAATATCAATAAAATATATTTTAAAAAATAAGGATAAATGGGCAGGGAAGAAAATATTTATCAAGAACTTAATATGTGTCAGTCACAGGACTGAGAATTTTGACTACTTTCCCATTTAATCCCCGGAAAACCTTTATGTTATTGTCAATTTCCACATCTCAGTTCAGGAAACTAAGGTTTTAGAGAGGCAATTTACACAGAGTCTCTTCGTAAGCGAATGTCCAAGTTTGACTCTTCTCTGGTGGACTACAATCTTCCAGAATCCAATAGAGTAAACAGAGGGAGAGGTGAAGTCAGGAAGAAAGAGTCCTAATACTTTCCAGAGGGTAAAACAATATTTTTTTTTTCTCATGTGGTAACTATGCAATGAACCACCTAAATTGTGAAAATACAAGTCAATGAACCACCTAAATTGTGAAAATACAAGTCGTGGTTGTATTGGTTCTGTGAAGTTTGAAAAGTGCATACTTTCATCAAGCTAGGAAAAGAAAAATTATGAGAATTTCAATCTTGCACATAAAAAGACACCTGTCATTACCAAGCAACCTGACTCCACTCTGTGTGTGTATGTGTGTGTGTGTGTGGGGGGGGGGGGGGGACGATCTTATCCATACTATAGTTTTGAATGGGAGACAAAAAGACAAGCTAAGGATTCACAGGGAGAACCATTAGGCCCCGGGTGAGTTTCACAGCAGGGAAAGGCCCAGACCTGAAACCTGTGCTAGGCTGAACAATGGCTCCCTAAAGATAACTAGGTCCTACCAGCCGTGGGCAAACTATGGCCCCTTCGGCTATTCTATCCGGCCTGCGGGGCCGAAAGAGCGGAGGGTTCTCTTGCTCTCCCCTCTGCTCCTTCACCAGCAGCCCAAGATGAGAGTGCCAGCATGGTCAGGCCCTCCGGTCCAGTTTAAGAACCCATTGTGGCCCTCGAGTCAAAAAGTTTGCCCACCCCTGTGACCTAATCCCTAGACTCTGTGAATGTTACCCTATTTGGAAAATGGGTCTTTCCAGAGGTGATTAAGTTAAGGATCTTGAGGGGAGATTGTCGTATATTATCTATGTGGGGCCACAATGCAGTCACAGGTGTTCTTATAAGAGAGGGGCAGAGGGAGATGTGACATCCATTCCCACAGAGGAGAAGGTGGGCATTGGGGTGATGCACCCGGAACAGGCCAAGGGGTGCCAGCAGCGTTTCCTTCTCCAGGAGGAGCCGGAGAGGCGGGGCCAGATTCTCCCCGGGAGTCTCCAAAGGGAGTGTGGCCCTGCCAGCAGCTGGAATGTGGCCAGTGAAACTGATTTTAGACTTCTGGCCTCCAAAACTAAGAAAGAATAAATTTCTGTTGTTTTAAGCCACCAAGTTTGTGGTAATTTGTTACAGTAGCACAGGAAACTAATACAGTGCCCTGTGCTGTTACCTAAGTCTCAGCTTCCCATCCATTTGGCACCTTCAAGAAGAGTTTCCAGCCGAAACCGGTTTGGCTCAGTGGTAGAGCGTCGGTCTGCGGACTGAAAGGTCCCGGGTTCGATTCCGGTCAAGGGCATGTACCTTGGTTGCGGGCACATCCCCAGTAGGGGGTGTGCAAGAGGCAGCTGGTCGATGTTTCTCTCTCATCGACGTTTCTAGCTCTCTATCTCTCTCCCTTCCTCTCTGTAAAATATCAATAAAATATATTTAAAAAAAAAAAAAAAAAAAGAAGAGTTTCCAGCCGAAACCGGTTTGGCTCAGTGGATAGAGCGTCGGCCTGTGGACTGAAGGGTCCCTGGTTTGGTTCCAGTCAAGGGCATGTAATTTGGTTGCGGACGCATCTCCAGTGGGGGGTGTGCAAGAGGCAGCTGATTAATCGATTCTCTCTCATTGATGTTTCTAACTCTCTGCCCGTCTCTGCTCCTCTCTGTAAAAAATCAATAAAATATATTAAAAAGAAAAAAAAAAAGAAGAGTTTCCAAAAACATCCTAACATTTTTTTAGTATCTCTTCTGCCAGGCACTATGACAAACACCTTACATGCACTAACTAAATCCTCATAATGCCATCAGGTAGATAATAGTAGTATTCCTATTTTACAAATAGGGATGAGGCTCAGAAGAAAAACTGGTGGGCCACTCCTAATAGGTGATGGAGCTAGTGTTCCAACTCAGGTCTGCTCAAATTAAAAGCCCACACTTTTAATATTGAACTGCACTACCTCAAGATCTCTGGGTTAAGTCGGGGTTTTAATTCTCATATCAACTGATGGCAGTTAGGGATATTTTCAAGGATACTTGACCAAAGGAGACCATATTTGTCTGCATTCCAGCTCAAGGAACTGAGCTTCCACTTCCATCTGACCTTTTCACCAAAGAGGGAGGATGGCCAATCCTAGTGTTAGTGGTGGGAAAGCAGGTGTTAGATCCAGGCCCAAACACAGCCAAGGCCTAGAAGTCATTTCCAGGGGTTAATGCTTAAGGGAGTGGTCTGCAAGAGCTTGTAGTTTTGGGGGTTTTTTTTTGTTTGTTTTAAAATATATTTTTATTGATTTTTTACAGAGAGGAAGAGAGAGGGATAGAGTTAGAAACATCGATGAGAGAGAATCATCGGTCAGCTGCCTCTTGCACACTCCCTACTGGGGATGTGCCTGCAACCAAGGTACGTGCCCTTGACCGGAATCGAACCTGGGACCTTTCAGTCCGCAGGCCGATGCTCTATCCACTGAGCCAAACCGGTCTCGGCAGGGCTTGTAGTTTTGCCTGTTGCTAGGCACCTGAGATTCTCTGCCCTGGTGACCCTCAGCACCTGGCCTATCAGTTCCTGCTCTGCTCATACCCAACTGCCTACTACACTAGTATCATGGAAAGCTTGACTTCAAGGACCTCAGAGGTCCATTTGTTCAAACCTCTCATTTTATAGATGAGGAAGCTGGGTCTGGAGAGGGAGAGGCAATATTCAGGGTCACATTTAGAGGCTTTACATGGACTTGAGGTTGGAATTGAAGTCCAGGTCTCACTTCAAATCAAGGGTTGATTTTATTGCACATTACACTGTCCAAAGTCATGAGTGTTGCTGTAGTCTAAAACGATGACCACGCTCTGGGAACTTGCAAGAAGGAAAATGGAAAAATGTGTTCCAAACCTTCTGATCGCTATAGTGCGAGGGTCTTCATTCTCACCTGGGATACTTTACAGGGCTGCAGCCACTGAGATGGCCCAGGGGACTGGGATGGGAAAACTTATGCACTGGACTGGAGACCAAAGAGACCATTAGAATGTAATCACATCCCAAATGGCAGGAGAAGGAGCCCTGGCCAGCTGGCTTAGTTGGTTGGAGTGTCATTCCATACACCAAAACGTTGCAGGTTTGATTTCCGGTCAGTGCACATGCCTACGTTGTGGGTTGGATCTTGGGTTGGAGTATATACAGGAGGCAACCGATAGCTGATTCACTCTCACCTCCATCTCTTTCTCTCTCTCTCTCATCAATTAACATTCTCAGCTGAGAATTAAAAAAATAACACCAATCCAAAATTCATGAATTTTTAGAACTGACAGGATTTTTGGAAATTTTGACAGTGGCAGCTTTGGACAAATAAGTGGAACTAAGTTGTACCTTACACAACGAACAGGGAACTGGTCTGGGAAACTCAGTATGCCTAATGGAAAAGGCTGAACATGCTTCCTCCATCTTTATCTATAAATTAAGATGACCAGACGTCCCGCTTTTGGCAGGACAATCCCGATTTTTAACAATTTATCCCGCATCCCGAGACGTTTTTAAAAAGTCCATATTTTTGGAAAGAATGCACAAGTTAGGGAATGGCGGGAGAATGGGAAGGGAATATATGGTTTTTGATGGCCATGTGGCTATTTAGCCAGGATATGAGTTTTATATTATTTTTGTTAATTTTATAATGTTAAACTTTAATAATAACAAATAATTGTTGAGAATTGATTATTGAGAACTGCTTATCAAAGTTCGCAATGACGAAAACATTTTGTAACTCTCTCAGACGATACACATCATACTGCGTGCTAGTAAGCTACACAAGTGATGTCATTACAAATCAGCTATTCAGATAATTTAGGTAAGCAATTCATTTATTTATTTCATAAATACATAAATTTTCTTGAATTTAGCAGACAGTACTCATATTATTTTTATTTTAGAGTGGCAGCAAAAAGTCTAGTGCTGGCCTTGAAAGTGACAGTTATGACATAATTACGTTACAATTAAGTGTTGAGACTTTGAAAGCCATTTTATGTGTGAAATATAATTTAATAAATTCTTGTGAAAATTTTCATGACCTTTTAAACAATGACAGCAATCTACTAAAAAAAATTCACTCAAATGAGAAATATGCCAAAAAATAAAATAATACTATACATAATTTTTATTTATTTATATTTGTAAATTGCACTTATGTTGAAATTTTAAAAAATATATTAGAGTCGAAACCGGTTTGGCTCAGTGGTAGAGCGTCGGTCTGTGGACTGAAAGGTCCCAGGTTCGATTCTGGTCAGGGGCATGTACATTGGTTGCGGGCACATCCCCGGTGGGGGGTGTGCAAGAGGCAGCTGGTCGATGTTTCTTTCTCATCGACATTTCTAGCTCTCTCTCTCCCTTCCTCTCTGTAAAAAAATCAATAAAATATATTTATAAAAATATATATATATATTAGAATACTATTTTTGCGTTCTATGAAAATTTTTGTTGCCCCATATAGACCAAATTTTTAATCAAGCACACCCCCACCCCACCCCCGTCAATGGTGCCCCACTTTACCAAAGTTAAAATCTGGCCACCTTAATATAAATACATCCACTCAACAAAGATTGAGTCCCTGCCTTCATGTTTAATAAAGTGATTTTTTTAAATGATAATGTACTCAAGTGCTACATACAGTCTTAGTACACAGTAAGTGCTCAACAAATGAGGTTACTAAAACCTTACAGTAGCTGTAATAGCCACTGACTTTAGGACACGTGGACCTCCGCTCCAGACTCTATATTTCCGGAAGCTCTTTGCCCCGGTTCCGCCACCAGTTGCATTCTGGGGCTTGTAGTTCGGAAGTGAGGGATGGCTTCATCAGCACGCAGGCGCGGTGACGCGGGTTCCCGGAAGAACCCCGAGGCCCGCAGGATGAGCAGCTGGTGGTGGCTGCTGCCGCGGCGGCGGTGCTGACAGGACACGAGCTCTATGCCTTTCCGGCTGCTGGTCCCGCTCGGCCTCCTGTGCTGGCTGCCGCCACTGCACCTCGGTGCGCCGGGCCCCGATGGCTCCGCGCCCGACCCCGCCCACTACAGGTGAAGCGGTCGGGCTCCCCGCCCGCACGCAGCAGGGGAATGGAAAGCTCCGAGCGGGTCCCTTGCCTTCCCCTCTACCCCAGGACCCCCACCCTCATTGGCTCGGAACCCGCCTCTGGGGTGATTTCCAACTTTTCGCCTATTTCGTGTCCTTGCCCTCTGCCTGATGTCGTCTCCTGCCCCTCCGTGCCCCCGCCTTATTTCTCCTAATCCTCCCCAGGGAGCGAGTCAAGGCCATGTTCTACCACGCTTACGACAGCTACCTGGAGAATGCATTTCCCTACGACGAGCTGCGACCTCTCACCTGTGACGGGCATGACACCTGGGGCAGGTAGTGCGAAGGCGTGGCCGGGGTCTGGCAGTCCGGTTCCAGACGGGTGGGACTCTGGGACTGGTGGCTTGATGGTTTCCTTACTGAATCCGGAAAAGCTCCTAGCCAGGGGGAGGTCATGACCTCCCATCCCTCCCCCAGTTCGCCCCCACTCAGACCAGCACCATCTGGATCCCGAAGTGGAGTAGCCTGGGTTACTAGCCTGGTGGGCTGAACCTTTGGAGTCCAGCTGCAAGAGGAACAGGGCTGGTTATGGGGGCTTGGGCAAACCTCCGGAGTTGTGGAATACCTTGGAAAGGCTCTAGGAAGTCAAAAGACCCATCCCCTTCGTTTTATAAGTGGACAAACACACCCAGGAGGAGAGGTAACTCTCCCCACCGTGCCACTTCAGAGCCCTTGTTGCTAGTGAAACTGAAACACACTTCCCTCATTCTCCTCACACACTGACTGCTTCTTGAGATTTCAGCCCAAAATGTCACCTCAGCATCAGCTTCCCTGACTACCCACGCCTTCCAGGTCACTCTCACAAACCAGTTATTCTTCTTAGCACTTCTCACTCTCTGATACTATCATTTTTACTTGACTGCTAGTTTGTCTTTCTCACACTAGAATAAAAATCAGAGATGGAATTCTCTGTCTTGTTTTTTTTGTGTGCAAAGAAATCATTGCATTTAATCGAAGCTGACATTGATTAAACACTGTGCTAAGCATTTTACCTTTTTCATCTCATTTAATTCTCTTTAACACTTATCTCCATTTTACAAATGCAAATGCTAAAGACTGGACAAGTTAAGTAAAATCAACAAAATTTGTGTTTTTGGGGTTTTTTTTAGTTGAATAAAGTAGTACAAGCAAATGGTAAATTCAAGCAGTACAAGATTGTATAAATAAAGAAAATATCTTTCTTGAATACCCTTCCATAAATATTTTCAGTTTATATAATCATATAGACATCTTTTAAAATTAACTTTTAAAAACATATTTTAAAAATTTTTATTTAGAGAGACAGGAAGGGAGAAGGAGAAAGGATGGAAATATCAATGATGAGAGAGAATCATTGATCCACTGCCTCTTGCATACCACCTGCTGGGGATGAACATGTGCCCTGACTGGGAATCGAACCTCAAACCAGGGACCTCTTGGTTCATGAGTCGATGCTCAACCACTGACCAATACCAGCAGGGCTAAAATTAACTTTTTAAAGGCATAACTTACATAGAATAAAATACACCCATTTTAAATAATATCGTAACCATTATCACAATCAACAAGTAGAACATTTCTGAGGTTCTGATATCACAGTCAAGATATAGATACCCTAAAAGGTTCCCTTGTGCCCCTTTATAGTTACACCCTCCACCACCAACAGCCCAAACAACTGATCTGCTTTCTGTCTACATGTCTCTTTGAAAATGCAGATATACTAGTAAACATAGCACACACTGCCTATTTCATACCTCATCTTTTTCATTTAACAATTAGAGTATCTTAACATTAGCCAATAGAACCCTTTTTGTTAAAGAACTCGATAACAACCTCTATAGTTTTGTGTTCTTAGAGTGTACTATAGTTTAATCACTTTTTAACTGGTGTGCATTTGGGTTGTTTCTAGCTTTTGTGCTGTTTTAAACTGACATGAGCATTCTCAAGCATATAGTCCTGTATACTGTGATTTAAATTTTTAGGTGTGGAAAAGCCTGTACTCTTTTTTAAAATATATATATTTTATTGATTTTTCACAGAGAGGAAGGGAGAAGGATAGAGAGCTAGAAACATCGATGAGAGAGAAACATCGATCAGCTGCCTCTTGCACAACCCCCCCCACTGGGAATGTGTCCGCAACTAAGGTACATGCCCTTGACCGGAATCAAACCTGGGACCCTTCAGTCTGCAGGCTGACGTTCTATCCACTGAGCCAAACCAGTTTCGGCAAGCCTGTACTCTTAGCTGCAATCTCATCCTGTGTACCTATGGCAGAGAAGAATGCACGAGAATATAGGCAACCTGCTTACCTTCAGTTGGGCTTATAGCAGTCCCCGATCCCAGGTGCATTAAATGGGTCAGAGGTTCCTGGCAATTTTCACTGTGGCTTTTCTGTTGTGATGGAAGTGGGGCAGGCAGAGGCATTGCTCGGTCTCATGTGTCAGGGTTTTGGTTACTGATCTGGGGCAGTCTTGACATGTGGTGTTTGATTTTTTTTTACTAAGCTGGATTTCTGTCCTTTTACAGCTTTTCTCTGACTCTCATTGATGCTCTGGATACCTTGCTGGTAAGTGTCTCCTCTGTTCCTTTTCCTCCTGGCAGTTTGACTATTGGTGAAAAATGAGTTCTTCACCTAGGTCTATTATTTTCAACTCATGCCCATCTAGATAGAGGGAAATGATGAATTTCAAGTTTATTCAGGCTCATTTATTCAGCACATGTTTGTAGAACACAGAGCTGTGATAGGCCTGTCGAAGTCTATTTAGCGGGGGATACAGAGCCTTTGATGCCCTCCTTATTTTCAGAGGCTTACACTCTAAGGATACATCCAGGGATAGAAGTAATAGCAGTGATTAGTGCATTATGTATGTGCTAATCACTTTACATGTATTACTCCGTTTAATCCTTCCAGCAACCCATTGATACCTTTACTGCTTAACCATTGGGAGAGCCGATACTTTAAAAGATAGTGACGTGGCCAGTGTACGTAGTTCTGAAATGGAAGAGCAAGGACCTGAACCCAATTCTGTACGATTCCAGGCCTGAACTGTCCTCCTTAAAGAAGCCACAAGAGAGGATTTAACCCTTTTCCCCTATTTCACTATTTCTGGTTAACACCCCTCATTTTATAAATTAATAATATTACATGATTGTGATTACCTTGTAGATATAACTCAGCTTTTTTTCACCTTAATGTTAAGTTGTATGTACTCCTCCATTTAATGGCCAACTGTATGCCAAGTATAGTTCTAAACTCTGGAATTACAATAGTGAGTTTTTTGGTTTTTTTTTTTAATTGATTTCAAAGAGGAAGGGGAGAAAAAAAATTAACAACAAACAAATGAAAAACAGAGGAAGGGGGAGGGAGAGAGATAGAAACATCAATGATGAGAGAGAATCATTGATTGGCTGCCGCCAGCACACCACCCCCCATTGGGAATCGAGCACACAGACGGCATATGCTCTGACCCAGAATTGAACCGTGACCTTATTATGGTGTATAGGTTGACACTGAACTACTGAGTCATACAGTTGGGACACAGTAAACAGACACAGTCCCTGCTTTCCTGGAGTTTGTGATTTTAGTGAGAGGGAACAAAGAATAAAAGATTAACCCTAAAGGATGTATAATTACAAATTGAGATGAGCGCACTGTAGGTAAGGAACAAGATTCTTTGAGTGGGTATAACTAAAAGAAGTTGACCTAGACCAGGGGTGGGCAAACTTTTTGACTCGAGGGCCACAATGGGTTCTTTTTAAAAAAAAATTTTTTTTTAATTAAATTTTTATCTGTGTACATATCTTACCATTGCCTCCCACAATGGGTTCTTAAACTGGACCGGAGGGCCGGAACAAAAGCAACCTGACCATGCTGGCACTCTCATCTTGGGCTGCTGGTGAAGGCGCGGAGGGGAGAGCAAGAGAACCCTCTGCTCTTTCGGCTCCTCGGGCCGGATAGAACAGCCGAACAGGCCA
Organism: Vespertilio murinus; assembly: GCA_963924515.1. NCBI lineage: Eukaryota > Metazoa > Chordata > Mammalia > Chiroptera > Vespertilionidae > Vespertilio > Vespertilio murinus. The sequence continues at coordinate 55,637,958 of OZ004709.1, forward strand.
GATCCAGCCCGCGGGCCGTAGTTTGCCCACGGCTGACCTAGACTGAGGAGGTCACAGAGGACTTCCCTAAGGTAATGAACTGATACTTCAATTGGGATCTGAAGGAGAAGCAAGTTTTGACTTGGGAAGTGGGGGGAGGAGAGAGTGCTCCAGGCAGAGAGATCAGCCTGTGCGGAGGCCTGATGGCGAAAGAGGGCATGGCAAGTGCAGTGAACTGAAGGAAGGCCAGTGTGTATGAGATGCTGGGAGGAAAAGGGAGAAGCAAATAGGCTTGGAGGGAGAGATGGGAACCCGATGAGGTTCACAGAGTTAAAGATTTTAATCTTTAATTTGAGATCATGGAAAGCCACCGAAGTTTTGTAAGTAGAGGGCAGGAAATGATGAAATATCTGTTTTGAGCAGATCAGTAGCTTCCCTGTGGAGAAAGATTCATGTAATCATTCAACAAACATTTCTTGAGTAATTCCTTCGTGGGCCATGCGCAGCACTCGGGGGGAATGCAGGAATGAGTGAGGCTCCTGCCCAGTCAAAGATACTCGTAATGTGGAGAGACACAGATGCCTACAGAGTTTATGGATGAAGTTACTGGAGTCTTTTAAAGGAAGAATCAAAGTCTTTCTAGAGAAGGTGGCATTTACTTCTCCGTTTAATGGCCAAACACGATACTGAGCTCTAGCGTTACAATAGTGAGTTGTTTTTTTTTAAAAATATATTTTTTATTGATTTCAGAGAGGAAGGGAGAGGGAGAGAGAGATACAAATATCAGTGATGAGAGATGATCATTGATCAGCTGCCTCCTGCACGCCCCCCCGGCCCCCCCACTGGGGATCAAGCCTACAACCTGAGCATATATTATGATTGGGAATTGAACAGTGACCTCCTGGTTTCTAGGCCGACCTTCAACCACCAAGCCACACTGGCTAGGTCCCACTTTTTATTAGGAAAACAGAAGCTTTCCTAGAAGTGCCCTTGGTAGTCTTCTCCAGGCTTGGAATTGGCTGGTTAACACAGTCACCTCCAGCAGCAAGAGTCTAAGACAGAAATATCTGGATTTCCAGCCTCTGTGGTGGGAGGCTGAAAGGGTAAAGAAGATTGGGAATGATTGTTGGGCCAACCATCTCGCAGTATTTTCCACAAGCACGAATGTGAAGGAAAGGTTAAAAACAACAGATATTCACTGCAAATAGCAAACTGCGATTTCCTTAATGTGGTCTATAGTCTATATTGTTTTTATACAGTTTTACATTGTTTAAATGGGTACTCTTGAATTGGTGCCTAAGAATTTACCTAGCCCTAGCCAGTTTGGCTTAGTGGATTGAGCATTGGCCTGTGGACTGAAGGGTCCCAGGTTCGATTCCAGTCAAGGGCACATGCCCAGGTTGTGGGTTCAATCCCCAGTGGGGGGTGTGCAGGAGGCAGATTCTCCTGCACACCCCCCACTTGAATAAGTGAGGGCCACTCTGGCATAGGATCCCAGACTTTTTGTTGTTGTTGTTGTTAATCCTCATCTGAGGATATTTTTCCATTGATTTTTAGGGAGAATGGGAGAGAGAGAGAAAGACAGAGAGAAACATCCATACGAGAAAGACCCATCGATTGGTTGCCTCCTGCACATGCCCCAACCAGGGCTGGGGATCGAGTCTGCAACTGAGGTACATGCCCTTGACTGGAATTGAATCTGAGACCCCTTAGTCTCTGGGATGATGCTCTATTTATTGAGCCAAACTGGTTGTGAAAGATCCTAGACCCTTATTCCGACACTAGAGGCCCAGTGCACAAAATTCATGCACTCAGGGGGTTGTCCCTCAGCCCAGCCTGTGCTGAGAGCCCGGCTTCTGGCTGAGCAGTGCTCCCCCTATGAGAATGCGCTGACCACCAGAGGGCAGCTTCTGTGTTGAGTGTCTCCCCCCTGGTGGTCAGTGCACATCATAGTGACCGGTCATCCCACTGTTCGGTCGGTTTGTATATTAGCCTTTTATTATATAGGATTTTCAATGCCTTCAAGACTGAGCTATCTTCATTGTCATGTCTCTCTTTCCTCCTAGATTTTGGGGAATGTCTCAGAATTCCAAAGGGTGGTTGAAGTGCTCCAGGACAACTTGGACTTTGATATTGATGTGAATGCCTCTGTGTTTGAAACCAACATCCGAGGTAAGGGCTGCCTTCTGTGGCCTTTGGAAGAAAACAGAGTGTGGATTTTTTTTTGCCTCTATAAACCAGAAGGTGATAAATCAGATCTTAAGGGCTGGCCCTACCAGTGCACGTGGCCCAAACCAGTAACTGACAGCTCTTCTTCCCTCTTGGAGGGAAGGATGGGAAGGCCTCAGGATTCCTCATCAGTTTCAGACATGAGCAGGGGACAGAGAAAAGCCTAGAAAGAAATGTGCCAGATTTAGTCACGTAGTTAACATATATTCAGTGCTAGGCATATAGGTCATGAACAAGAAAGATGTAATCCAAGAGTTTATTGTCTAGGAAGCACTACCCATATCTGTGATGATGAAAACGTTTTGTATCTATGTTGTCCAGTGCGGTAGCGACGAGCCACATGTGGCCATTGAACATTTGAAATGTGCCTACTGCAACTGAAGAGCTGAATCTTTAATTTCATTTAATTTTAATGAATTTAAATTTCAATAGTGACAACGTGGTTAATGATTACTATATTATACGGTGCAAGTCTCGAGTATTAAGTTTCCAAACCTGGTGGTCCATCATAACCACTTGGGACCTTTTAAAATGTTCAGATGTTTTGGCTCCACTTTAAACCAATGAATTGTGATCTCTGGGTTGAGTCCTAGAATCAATTATTTAGCAGGTTTCCAATGACTCTTATGAGGCTAGCACAGTTCTTATTATCAGTGAACTTCTGGCCTTCCAGTGGCTCAACAGCTGTCACCTCTGGATGACAGTTATGTTTTTCCCCCCTTATTGTGCTCATCTTTATTTTGGATGCTTTTTTTATAATGAACCTTATATTATAGAAAGGTGATAAATGAATTTTTAAAAAATATATTTTTGTTGATTTCAGAGAGGAAGGCAGGGTGTGAGAGAGAGAGAGACATCAATGATGAGAGAGAATCATTGATTGGCTGCCTCTTGCATGCCCCCTACTGGGGACTGAGCCTGCAACTTGGGCATGTGCCCTTGACCGGAATCAAACCCAGGACCCTTCAGTCCACAGGCTGACGTTCTATCCATTGAGCCAAACCAGCTAGGGCATAAATAAAATTTTTTTAAAAGATCAGGTTGCAGAGGAACAGCATGGTATAAAATCCTGATTTAGGAATCAGACCTGAGGCCATGTTCATTGCTGTATCACACAATTCTGAGCCAAATTTGTCATCTGGAAATTAAGGTTGTTCTTATACCTTTGTTTCAGATATGAATATACTTATACCAGCTTTCTTTTGGTTGGCATTTGCCCTATATGTTTTCCTACACTCTTACTTTTTTTTTTAATAAATATATTTTATTGATTTTTTGCAGAGAGGAAGAGAGAGGAATAGAGAGTTAGAAACATCGATGAGAGAGAGTCATCGATCAGCTGCCTCTTGCAGATCCCCTACTGGGGATGTGCCCGCAACCAAGGTACATGCCCTTGATCGGAATCAAACCTGGGACCTTTCAGTCCGCAGGCTGACGCTCTATCTACTGAGCCAAACCGGTTTTGGCTACACTTACATTTGATCTTTCTGTTTTTATGGCTAGCTATATCTTTTGTAAATTATCCTATCTAATAAAGGGGGAATATGCAAATTGACCGTCACACCATAACAAGATGGCTGACCCACAGCAGAGGCTGAGTTCCTTTAACAAGCCTTAATGAGCAATCAGTAGGGAGCCAAGGCTCTGGGCTGGGGACAGGGCAGGGGACCTCAGGCCACACCCCCTGCCCTGGTGCTGAGCCGGGAGACCTGAGGCCATGCCCCCCACCTGACGGGGGTGGGGCCAGCCGGGTCTGGGTCTCACATGATTTTGAGGTGCACATGGGTGGGTGGGGACTTGATTCTGGTTCCTGTGGTGTGCCCCAAACTCTGATAGGAGGAAGATTTTCATATACATTTTTACTAATTATCTTTCATCTCTGACACTTCTATTATGGAGAAAGGGCAAATAGCAATATTAAAGTATTTTCTCTAATTAATTCCCTTTTAATGTGCACAAATTTGTGCACCGAGCCACCAGTCCTATATAATAAAAGGGTAATATGCAAATTAACCCTAACAGTGGAACTCCTGGGAATGACTAGTCGCCATGATGCGCACTGACCACCAGGGGGTCATTGCACTCCTACAGGGGGAATGCCACTCAGCCACAAGCCAGAGTAATGGCTGCAAGTGCAGCGGTGGTAGTGAGAGCCTCTCCCACCTCCTCGGCAGTGCTAAGGATGTCCGACTGCCAGCTTATACCAGATCCGATCCTCAGGGAAGTGGGCCTAAGCTGGCAGGTGGACATTCCCTGAGAGCTTCCCGACTACAAGGGACGCAGGCCAGGCTGAGGGACTTCCCCTCCAAGTGCACAAATTTTTGTGCCCCGGGCCTCTAGGGTATTATATTTTGTTTATTTATCCATTCTGAGAGTCTCTTAACTGTTTAATCCATTTATATTTACAATAATTACTGATATAGATAAATTGATAAAATTAAGGTAAAACTATTCCCCCCTCCTTCCCTTTCGTTCTTGGGGGGAGAGGGGTGGGGAAGGGCGGGGGCGGGAACCGGGAGGGGTTGGGAGACAGCAACTAAGTGTAGTCAGACAGATCCCACCTACTCGCTTAGCCAGAGAAAGTGCCTTTGCTTCTCTTACTCTCAGTATCTTCATCTAAAGAAGGGACAGTAGTACCTAGTATTTGGTAAACAGTAGGTACTAAAAAAAACACCAGATAGCCATTTTTTTTTTTTTTTGTGGCCCACCAAGAGAACAAAACTGTAAACATAACACTATACCAACATGTGGGATTAAGGGACTCTTTCACAGATGGCTTTAGCCCCTTCCCAGTGAGAGTGTTTAGGTTTAATTTGCACAAGGGAAACACGGGTCCCTGGGACTCTGACGTTTACTTTTTGTACCGTTGGTAGTGGTAGGAGGACTTCTGTCTGCTCACCTGCTGTCGAAGAAGGCTGGGGTGGAAGTGGAGGCTGGATGGCCCTGCTCCGGACCTCTCCTGCGGATGGCCGAGGAGGCAGCCCGAAAGCTCCTCCCAGGTAAGACCGCGCTGACATGGGGAGAGATGAAGTCCAGTAGGTGCTGCTTCTTCCCTCGCCGGAAATGAGAATTATATCAGGTGTGTCATTGGCGAACGTGTTCTTCCATTCGATGGGTTGTTTTTTCATTTTGTTGATGATTTCCTTGACTGTACAAAAACTTTTTAGTTTGATGTAATCCCATTTGTTTATTTTTCTTTTTGTTTTCCTTGCCTGAGAAGATATATCAGAAAAAAATATTGCTCTGAGAAATCTCTAAGATCTTACTGCTTATGTTTTCTTCTAGGATTTTTATGGTTTCAAGACTAACATTTAGTCTTTCATACATTTTGAATTTACTCTTGTATATGGTGTAAGAAGGTAATCTAGTCTCTCTCTCTCTCTTTTTTTTTTTGCATATATCTAATTTTCTCAGCACCATTTATTGATAGACTGTCTTTGACACATTGTATGTTCCTTCTACCTTTGTTAAATACTAATTGACCATAAAGGTATGGATTTATTTATTTTTGGGCTCTCTGTTCTGTTCCATAAATATATAGTCTCTTTTTATGCCAGTACCATACTGTTTTGATTACTGTGGCCTTGTAGTATAGTTTTATATCAGGTAGCATGATTCCTCCAACTTTGTTTTTCCCCTTCAAGATTGCTGTGGCTACTCAGGGTATTTTGTGGTTTCACATAAATTTTTGGAATATTTATTCTAGTGTTGTAATGAATGCCACTGGTATATTAATAGGGATTGTATTGAATCTATAGATTGCTTTGGGTAGGGTGGACATTTTAATGATACTAATTCTTTCTCTCCATGGAAGTGGTATATGCTTCCACTTATTTGTATCTTCTTTAGTTTCTTTGGTGTCTTCTGAGCACAGATCTTCTACATCCTTGGTTAAATTTTTTTCCTAGGAACTTTTAACAAATGCAATTGTAATTGTTTTCTTACTTTCCCTTTCTGATAGTTCATTATTGGTGTATACAGGTGCAACCTTCTTTTGTATATCATTTGAGTTGTTATGATTTCTGGGTATTTCTTTTATATCCTGCTACTTTATTGAAATCATTTATCAGTTCTAATAGTTAGAGTTTAGGTAGAATTTTTAGGTTTCGCTATATACAGCATCATGTCATCTGCAAATAATGACAGTTTTACTTCTTCCTTTCCAATTTGGATGCCTTTTATTTCTTCTTTCTGATTGGTACTGCTAGGACTTCCCATATTATGTTGAATAAGAGTGGTGAAAGTGGACATCCCCGTCTTGTTCCCAATCTTAAGGAAAATACTTTTATTTTTTGCCCATTGACTATGATGTTGCCTGTGGATTTGTCATATATGGTCTTCATTACATTGAGGTATGCCTTCCCTTTAATCCAACATTGCTGAGAGGTGGTGTGTTTTTTTTAATCATAAATGGGTGCTGGATTTTATAAAATGCTTTTTCTGTCTTTATTGATATGATTATATGACTTTTATTCTTCATTTTGTTTATGTGGTATATCATATTTATTGATTTGTGGATATTGTACCAACCTTGCATCCCTGGAATAAATCCCATTTCATCGTGGTTTATGGTATTTTAATGCAGTGTTTTCCAAAGTGTGGTACGTGTACCCCCAAGGAGTACGGGAAGAGTTTGGTGGGGGTACGTGTTGCATTGGAGTTTGGTGGGGATATGCACTGCACCGTGCTTAGCTGAGCCTAATTCTACGTTCTCATGAGTCAAGTCAAGACAATCTTGTGAGGCGTGAGATGGTCTGGTGTGCAAATAAATGTTATTTATAATATAACTTTTATTTATATTTTATTATGAATAATTTTATTTTCATTTATTATTATTTTGTGTATGTACCAAAAAAAGAAAAAATAAATATATTTTGATTGTTATTAAAATACATCCTTTTTTTTTTGACGAGGGATACTCAGCATTATGAAAATTATAGAAGGGGTACACATATGTCAAAAGTTTGGGAAACACAGTATGTATTACTGTATCTGGTTTGCTGATATTTTGTTGAGAATTTTAGCATTTATGTTCATCAGGGATATTGGCCTGTAATTTTCTTTCTTTGTAGTGTCTTTATCAGATTTTGGAATTAGGATGAGATGGCCTTGTAATGAATGTGGGAGTTTTCCCTCCTCTTGAATAGTTTGAGAAGGGTAAGTTCTTGTTTGATTGTAAAATTCAACTGTGAAGCCATCTAGTTTAGGACTATTGTTTGTTGGGAATTTTTTATATGACTGCTTCAGTTCCATTAGTTGTAACCTATCTATTCAGAGTCTCTGATTCTTCCTGATTCGGTTTTGAAAGATTGTATGTTTCTAGAAATGTATCCATTTTATCCAGATTGTCCACTTTGTTGGCATATGTTTGTTTGCAATATATATTTTTTACAATTCTTTGTATTTCTTTGATGTCAACTTCTTCACTTCTGATTTTATTTGGGTTCTCTCTTTCTTTAAAAAATTCTTTATTGCTTAAAGTATTACATATGAATCCTTTTTCCCATTGACCGCTCCCTGCTTGTTCCCACCCTTCCCCCTTCGAAAGCCCTCACCCCCCTACTGACCGTGTCCATGGGTTATGCTTATATGCATGCATATAAGCCTTTTGGTTGATCTCTCCCCCCACTCTCCCCTTCCACTCCTCTCCTCCCTTGATGAGTCTTGTTAAGCTTTGTCAAACTTGTTTATCTTTCCAAAGAAACCAGCCCTTGGTTTCATTGATCTTTGTTTAAACTTAAAAAAAAATTATATATATCTTTTTATCATTTATTTTAAAATCTTTATTGTTGAAAGTATTACAGATGTCACCTTTGTTTGTTTTCCCCCCTCCCATTGACCCTCTCCACCCCGCACACCTCTCTGAGGCCTTCCCTGTTGTTTTTGTCCATGGGCTATGCATGTAAGTCCCCTGGTTAATCACTCCCCACACCCTACCCTCTCCCTCACCTTCCCTCTGAAACTTGTCAATCTATTCCACGCTTCTATGTCTCTTGGATCTATTTTGTTCATCAGTTTATTTTTTTCATTAGATTCTACATGTAAGTGAGATCATGTGATACTTAACCTTTCTATGACTGGCTTATTTAACTTAGCATAGTACTGTTTTTCTTGAGGAAGGGAATGGGAGAGAGAGATAGAAATATCCATGATGAGAGAGAATCATTGATCGGCTGCCTCCTATTATACTCCCCACTGGGAATCGAGCTTGCAACCCAGGCCTGTGCCCTGACCAGGAATCAAAGACCTTCTGGCTCATAGGTTGACACTCAACCACACTGGCCAGGCTCATTGATCTTTTGTGTTGTTTTTATAGACTGTATTTTGTTTATTCCCTTTCTTCTGCTCACTTTGGGCTTTGTTGGTTGTTCTTTTTCAAGTTCTTATAAGTGAAGTTGGATGGTTTATTTGAGATTTTTCTTGTTTCTTGACACAGACTTGTAATGCTATGAATTTCCCTCTTAGGACTGCTTTCACTGTGTCCCATAGATTTTGGGTTGTTGTGTTCTCATTTTCATTTGTTTCAAGATACCTTTTGATTTCTTCCTTGGTCTCTTTGTTAACCCATTCATTGTTTAGTAACATTGGGTTGGGGGGGGGCATGAAACGAGGTCAGAAAGGAGAAAGTGCTTGGAGTGAGAGGGACTTGTTTTTAGCTAGGCTGTGTACAGGGCTGCAAGCCAAGCCTCAGTGTGTTTGTTTGGCGGCAGTAGCTGGCCTCGGCAGCCTCAGCCGGACACTGTGTTCCCTTCAGGGTGTGGCGGAGGCTTAGGGCTAGTCATAGCCAAACACATCACACTGTGCTTCCCACCAGCCTCTTGGCCATCTCACTTCTCCCTTCCACACAGTACTTGCCTCCCGTCCCCGGGGAAGAGCTGAGGAGGGTGAGTGATCTGGGCTCAGGCCTCACTCATGACTGATGGCCCGCGTGTCTCCTTACGAACATCATGTCAGGGTGACTCATCCCTAGAAGAAACTGCCTGGTTGCTCCCTTCTCTTGTATGTCACTTAAGACAATTTGGTATTGAGAAATATCCATATTGAAAAGTACATATTGGAACAAGTCCCAGTGTATCTACCATTCAGGTCATGAAATAGGATTTCTCACTCCCCCTGTGTGTCACATTGCCTCCCCTTCTTGCTCTAATTTTCCTTACTTGCCACTCATGCCTGTCAGATGGCCAGTTTCTTGTCTACAGCAGAGTTGCTGAGCCTTGCAGTTCTTGGAAGTTTTAATGACTTTGTGAATGTTTTGGTACCTTTTTGGTCTCCAGATTTCCTGGAGAGGAAGTCTCTGGCTCTGGCTGCCTGTCTTGTTCCTTGCCCTAAATCGGAAAGTCCGAGGGTGGGGTAGGCAGAGCGTGGGGCTTGGGGGAGCGGGACGGGGATGGCACCGTGGCAGACATCCCTGTCCCAGCTCTGCTCGGCTCTCTGTGTGTGACCTTTGAGTCACTTCTTTGCAAGCATGACTTTTGCTACCTGTAAATTGAGAGTTGGACCACCTCATCATTTTAATGATTTACGTCCATTAAAAAAATAATAATAATTTGGCCCGTAAACTCTTTATGTAAAGTTAGGATCTCAAATTGGCTCCCGTGTTTAGATCTGCACATATGTTTCATTTGCTCAAAATAGTGTTTAGAAAGTATATGAGGGCGAATCAGAAGATACAAACTTCTACTTACAACATAGATAAGAATTGGGGATGTAATATACAACATGATGACAAGTTAACACTGCTGTACGATGTATTTATAAGTTGCTAAGAGAGTAGATCCTAAAAATTCTCGTCACAAGGAAAAAAAACAAATTTTTTTTTAATTTTTGTCTTTATATGAGATCATGGAGGTTAACTAATCTTTTTTTAAATTTTTTTAATTTTTTAATTTTTTTAATTTTTTAAAAATATATATATATTTTTAAATATTTTATTGATATTTTACAGAGAGGAAGGGAGAGAGATAGAGAGCTAGAAACGTCGATGAGAGAGAAACATCGACCAGCTGCCTCTTGCACACCCACCACCGGGGATGTGCCCGCAACCAATGTACATGCCCTTGACCGGAATCGAACCCGGGACCTTTCAGTCCGCAGACCAACGCTCTATCCACTGAGCCAAACCGGTTTCGGCAATCTTTTTTTTTTTTTTTTTTTTAATTTCACATGAGTCCAGGTGATTTTAGAGTACATTTATTTATTTATTTTTAATATATTTTTATGTATTTCAGAGAAGAAGAGAGAGAGGGAGAGAAGGAGAGAAATGCCAATGACGAGAGGGAATCATTGATCGGCTGCCTCCTGCCTGTCCCACACTTGTGGTCAAGCCTGCCACTCGGGCACGTGCCCTGACTGGGAATCGAACCATGACCTCCTGGTCTATAGGTTGATGATCAGCCATGAGCCATGCCGGCCGGGCTTACCTAATTTTATTGTGGTCATTATTTTACAATATATGTAAGTCAAGTTATGCTAGTTAGCTTAAAATTATACAATGCTGTGTGTTAATTATATCTCAATAAAACTGAAAGAAAAAATTAAAAAGTATCTCAGTGGCACCAGCCCCCGACTCCCCATGGCTTAAGCTGCGCCTGCTTCACACTCAGTTGCCTGCCTGGCCTCTGAAGGCAAAATGTAAAATAAGTAACAATAGTGAGCATGTGTAGCATGTGACAACCTGGAGGGGCAGCCCCCTGCTTTCCTCCTCAGCACGGGCGAGAGCCCGAGGGTCACGTGGAGCAGTGTTCGCCAGCACCTGGCTTAGGCGGCCACTTAGGGTCCTCCAGTGACACGTTTCCCTCTCCGGCTCAGTCTCTAGTAGGTCGCTCAGGAAATAAAGCGGGGGGAGTGCTGGCCACGGCCTCAGGCTTCAGGACTGTCTGTATCCAACCATCCCTTCTTCTCTCTCCTGACTGGGGTCGTAATCTTGTGATTGTTCAGCCTTTCAGACTCCCACTGGCATGCCGTATGGAACAGTGAACCTGCTTCACGGTGTGAACCCGGGAGAGACCCCTGTCACCTGTACGGCAGGGATCGGGACCTTCATTGTGGAATTCGCCACCCTGAGCAGCCTCACTGGCGATCCTGTGTTTGAAGACGTGGCCAGAATGGCCCTGATGCGTCTCTGGGAGAGCCGGTCGGATATTGGGCTGGTAGGTTGGCTACACCCTTCCTGTCTGAGTCAAGTTACCACCTTGGCCCCTGCTCACAAGGGTCAGGCCTCGGAGCAACATGCTGCAATCCAGCCAAAGGCAACTTGAGGTGACCTCAGGAGTGGACCAGGACTTAGGCTCATGACACTGAAAGGAGACCAAGCATCCAATTCATATTTTAACATAGAGGGAAAGAGAGCATGAGAGAACATTGGGGGGGAGGGAGGGGGAGAATGTGTGTTAAGCAATGACTTTTTGAACTTCTCCAATTGCTAAGGAGTGGATTGTATGCTTCATGCCCCTGACTCATTTGGTGACCTTAGATTGTCAGGTCTGAGAGAATTATGAATGGCTATTCTATGAAAAAAAATGATTCCCAGTCAATTAAGTTTGGGAATTCTATATATAGTTTGGTGTAGGGTTTTTTTTTTTTTGTGTTTGTTTTTGGGGTTTTTTTTGGAGAGTCATAATGAACATGAGCAGGATAAAGGTTATTAAATCCTGTGATAAATAAATCTATTCAACTTGCCTTAACTCAACGTTTACCAAACCATTTGACCCCAGGGTTTCCCTTTCCTATATAATACCTATTAACCCATGGAAACGTAACACACTTGCGTCAGTTGATCTCTAAGGTCAGTTCCAGCTCCTAAACTGGATAATCCAGTGACATTTATGGTAATTGAGCCAAAACTGTCCAGGAAATAGCATTAGGTTTAGTCAGAACTTGGTTTGAGCCCAGACTGTGTGACCCTGAGCAAGTCACTCAACTTGTGTGATCCTCATTTGCTTCGCTTCAGCAGTGATGATGATGTATTAATACCTCCTTTGCTGAATTGTTATAACTTATAAAGACTATTGACTGAAAGTGATTCAGGTAGAGGCACATTTTATGCAAAGTCTAGTTCTAAGTCAGTTTGAAAAGTAAAGCTTGCCCATCCAGGATGGCTCAAAGGTTGAGTGTCGATCTATGAAACAGGAGGTCAGAGTTCAATTCTAGTCAGGGCACATGCTCGGGTTGTGGGCTTGATCCCCAGTAGGGGGCATGCAGGAATCAGCCAATCAATGACTCTCTCTCATCATTGATATTTCTGTCTCTCTCCTTTTCCCTTCCTCTCTGAAATCAAAAAAAATTTTTTTTATTTTTAAAGAAAAGTGAGCCGAAACCGGTTTGGCTCACTGAAAGGTCCCAGGTTCGATTCCTGTCAAAGGCATGTGCCTTGGTTGCAGGCACATCCCCAGTGGGGGGTGTGCAGGAAGCAGCTGGTCGGTGTTTTTTCTCTTTCATCGACATTTCTAGTTCTCTGTTCTTCTCCCTTCCTCTCTGTGGAAAATAAATAAAATATATTCAAAAAAAGAAAAAAGAAAAGTGAAACTCTGGTGAGGAATCCTTGAAAATCCCTTAAGAAGATGCCCCACTGAAAACCTGTAGTAACTGTTAAGTCCAACACGGGCAGTTTTTTTCTGTAGTCCTGGGACCATAGTGGATTCTGGGTGCCCTGCTCATACATATCCTCTCATCCTTTCCATTTTCATGTACACTGACCTGTCTTCCAACCACCATCATCTGTGTCTCTTTGCCTACCAGCTTTTTCTGGTGTCTGGATCCTGCTCTTTACAGCTGGAAGTACCAGGACTTAATGCTAACCCTGGAGCAGTTCTCAATCAGTGAATAATACTGATGGGAATTTGTGGATAATCACCCCAATTCTCCACCCTTCAGGTGAATAAGGCTGAGGCTCCTGCTCTATATTGATTCCCAGATCTTCCTCTTGGAATTGAGCTCTAGTTCCCATGGTGGTAGCTTGCCTGATGGCACACCCTTTATGGGCTGTGTAATCTTCCCTACTCCCTTTCCCCTTCCTCTACTTTTGTGTTTTCAGGGACTCACCTTCAAAATCAGCTTCTTTCAGTCTTCCTTGCTGAGGGTCTGTTCTCTGGGGAACCCAAACTAACACAGAGCAGTTAGTAGTTTCTTTGATTGAGTAACAGATGAGGTTATCAACCTCCATCAGGGTCTAAGTTAAATGGACAATGTATTTCTGTCGGGGAGCACAAGAGACTTGGTTGGAAAGTTGTAAGGAGGACATTCTGATGAAAGAGAAATGTGTAAAAGGCCACCTGCCCTGTTCATCGGAATTCTGACTTAGGGGAGGCTTAGGGGAGTGTCGAAGGTGGCGCTCCTAATTATTCCTCGACCTTTCCAAACAAACCTCTGCATATGCAGACCCCCAGGTGTTTACTGGAATCCTTATGCTTAATCCCTGGATGCCCTTGCCTAGAGTGCTGGAGGCTAATTCCGGCAGGTCATCAATGCCAGAAGTTCATCAAAAGTTTGATGAACCTTGGGACTTCAGCAGGGCTGAAGATCTACATATTATTGCCTGCTGCCAGGCAGCTGAGGGCAGTTCCACCAACCTGATTATCTTTTATTGTTTACCAAACCTTACCTTTGATATGTACATCTGCTTTGCTTTAGGGCAAAAATGTGCTAATAAAAAGCTAGGGGTCTGGACATTAGGGGAGCTTAATCACTAGAACTGAATTTCCATCTGGCGTTCCCCCACGCCTACCAAATTCATATTTCTTCTCTAGTCTCTTCATTCATTTATGCACAGCCCCTTTTCCAGATTCCTTGAACCTTAGCTGAGAAAGACCCTGGCACTAGAGGACAGTGTAAACGTGTGTCCTCTCAAGATTACTCACCCTACTGATTATATCTAAAGATAAAAATTCCAGTAAACACCTAATGAGGCAGGCAGTAGAGGCCTCTCTGGCTACTAAAGCCAGGGTCCCCTTAGCCCTCTCTTGCACAGTCAGACTGTGTCCGAGTAATCTTTTCATCTGTTGTCCAAGGGCTGAATATTTCTTCATTTAAATGTTTTAGATTTTTATTTTAAAATGGCTTTATGAGCCACATGGTGTACAAGTCAAAGGATACAAAAAAGGTAGCCAGTGATACCTGTGAAGTCTCCTCTGAGTCCTGCCCCCAGCTTCCCCTTTCCTCACCTTACAAGCAGCCATTCCTCTGGTTTCTTGGTTGTACTCCCTGAGTCGACTTATGGAAATATGTAAAGTATGCCTTGTGTATTTAGACACTGAAAGCACATGCAGAGTTCTGGGAAATCTGAGACAGATTGTGGGGAAAGCAAGTTCTTATCTCCCAGCTCACACTTACTCTAGATGGGACATAGACCTCCAAATCATGGTTCTTTTCCATTGTTTGCCCAGTGTGGATATCGTTGTTATTTTTCATGGCTTGCCCAGGGTGGATATTAAGTTCCTCAGAAATATGCATGACATGCATCTCCACTGTAGAGATATGGAGGAAAGCTGGCCATGGCCCTGCCTTGCCCTTGCATCTCACTAGGCTGTAAGGGATGTGGGGAGATGCTTGTTTTGTTTTGGCCCCTCTCTTGATACTATCTGTCTCTCTCATAGGTTGGCAACCACATTGACGTGCTCACTGGCAAGTGGGTGGCCCAGGACGCAGGCATCGGGGCTGGTGTGGACTCCTACTTTGAGTACCTGGTGAAAGGAGCCATCCTGCTGCAGGATAAGAAGCTCATGGCTATGTTCCTAGGTAACGGCAGGATCAGGGGGCTTTCCCCACGATTGTTCCTATTGACATGTGGTTTACTTACAAACCTTCAGTTGCTCCCAATCGCCTAGGAAATCAGTTCTGAATACCTGAGTCTGCATTCAAAGCCGTCATGGACGTTCACTGTCCACACTTCTTTTCACCTTCTTGCCGAGAGCCAGCGTTCTCTGTGTATAGCCCTAGAGATCTTATTGCTTGGCCATTGCACGTGTGTTTCCTTTGCCTTTTTTCCTGTCTTTGCGTGCCAAATTTCTATTTACCCTTCAAGGCCCAGCTCAAATGTCACCTTGCCAAGAAGTAGCTTAATCCTTCCTCAGAATTTATGGCCTTCAGCCTCTCTCTTAGAGTCAACTGTCATCCATAGTTCTAGCAGCCATGCCATATTCATCTTTGTATTTCCCACAATGCTTTGCACGAGGTAGGGCATAGATTAATGCCTGTTGAATACAAACATTTTACCCTCCAAGCTCTTAGACACTACTAATGATGATATTGAGGAATTGTTGAGCAGCTAGTAATTGTTACTATAGCTACTATTAATTTGTTCAGCAAATTGATATGTCAAGCACTGAACATAGACTGTTTTATTCATTTCTTACAACATTATTTGAGATTCTTATTTATTTGAATGTGTATTTGATGCTTCATTCATTCAGATAGTGTTATGCATATTTGTTATGATTATCGCCCTGGCCAGTGTGGCTCAGTTGGTTGAGTGTCATCCCATGCATTAAAAGGTTGTCAGTTCAATTCCTGGTCAGGGCACGTACTCTGGTTTCAGGTTCTATTCCTAGTCGACTGCCTGTGGGAGGCAAATGATTGATGTTCCTCTCTCACATCAATGTTTCTCTTTCTTTTTCTCTCCCTCTGCCTTCCTCTTTCTCTCTAATATATATCAATTCCAATATTATATACTATCTTAGTGTTGGGGATCCTGAAACCAATAAAGAGAAGTCCTGGCCCTCATGGATTTACACTTTAGGGGGAGGTATAAATTAAAGTTCTCAGTAGAATGTAAGCTCCCTGAGGGCCGAGAGCTTTCTTAGTCTTGTTTGCCAGCTCTGGGTACCTGGCATGTAGTAGGTGCCAAGTGAATATTGTTGGGTGAATAACTGACCGAACAACCCTATGAGGTGTATAACATTACTCTCCCTACTTTACAGATAATGATCCTGAGGCTTAAGAGGGAAAAAACTTTCCTAAAGTCACAGCTAGCAAGTGGTAAAGCTGGAACTAGAATTTGAGCCTGGAAGTTTGACTCCAGACCCCATGCTTCTTCCTCTCTGCCTCATTGCGTCCTAGCCTGCTTTGTGGCTAGACCAGCCGTGGCCAAACTACGACCTGCGGGCCGGATCCGGCCCGTTCGGCTGTTCCATCTGGCCCGTGGAGCCGAAAGAGCGGAGGGTTCTCTTGCTCTCCCCTCCGCTCCTTCCCCAGCAGCCCAAGATGAGAGTGCCAGCATGGTCAGGTTGCTTTTGTTCCGGCCCTCCGGTCCAGTTTAAGAACCCATTGTGGCCCTCGAGTCAAAAGTTTGCCCACCCCTGGGCTAGACCATCATATATAATTCTTCAAAAGTTTTAAGTCCATGCTTCTATTGCCAAGGGCTGCCTCTTGTCTCCCTAATCACTGACATACCCATTATTCCATCTCCACTGCAGAATACAACAAAGCCATTCGGAATTACACCCGCTTTGATGACTGGTACCTATGGGTGCAGATGTACAAGGGGACTGTGTCCATGCCAGTCTTCCAGTCCCTGGAGGCCTACTGGCCTGGTCTTCAGGTAGGAATGGTCAGAGGGGGTGGTCATTTTCCTAGGTAACTGGCAAAGCAAGCTCATGCTGATGTGAGAGTCAAATAAAATAGTTCAGTTGCTTGAGTTCTTTTTTTGGAGGGATGGCTTGGGAATGGAAGAGACATAGTGAATTGGACAGATTTAAGATTCTGTCTCACTGAATTTTTCAAGGGGAGCTTTAAGGTGTCAGGAACCTACCTTCCAGTTTGTGGTGGATTGATGTTAATATAAGGTAGAGAGTGTCTTTCCAGGCTGGACAGTAACAGACACTGACAACAGCTGTTTCTCCCCTGGTCAGTTCTGTCAAACCTCATTCTTGACAGCGGGCCAGAGAAAGATCGTGAAAACAGCTGGGACTGCTGTGTTTGCCTCATTTTCTTTTTCTGTTACTCAGTTTGAGATTTGTAGCTGGAAGGGATTTTAGAGCCCATCTAATCAACCTCTTAGGTGTACCAGAATATTTTTATAAATTAGTGTATTTTTTTTTTAATTTAAAGAAAAGGTAATAACATGCATATAGTGGTAAATTTGAAAAGCGCAATAGGGAATATCTTGTGAAGTAAGTTTTAAGCCTCAACCCAGCCCTTATTATCTGTTTTCTATATATATCTTTCCAGAAATCCATATCCATAAGTATATGAATATATCCTTTTTTTCTTTCTATATATAGGACATATACATATTCTTTTTTCACTAGTTATATCTTAGAGATCATCCTTTATTGGTATCACATATTTAGTTTTACCTTTTTTTGCTGTTGTTGTTAATCCTCACCTAAGGATATTTTTCCCCATTGATATTTAGAAAGAGTGGAAGAGAGGAATGGGGAGGGAGAGAAACATCAATTGGTTGCCCCCAAACTTGCAACCCAAGCATGTCCCCTTTACTGGGAATCGAACCCTCAATCTTTTGGTGTGTATGCCAGTGCTTCAGAAGTGAGCCATTCTGGCCAAGGCAAAGTTTTATCTTTTTGAAACAGCTGCATATATTCCATTGAATAGGGACACTGTAATTTATTTAACTAGTCCCCCATTAAGTACTTTTAGCCGGCCCTCTTATTAAACAGATGGGGCAACAGGCTCAGAGAGAACTTATCTGTATATATAAAAGGCTAATATGCAATGTGTCCCCTCGGGAGTTTGACTAGGAGATTGGGAGTTCCATCGCTAGCTATGACATATGCTGACCAGTAGGGGGTGGCAAGGAATGAAGGAACACCATGATCAGCCCTGATCACTGCCCAGGACCAGGGGCCCTACCTTGCACGAATTTTGTGCACTGGGCCTCTAGTTGGTGATATTAAATATTGGCCAGTTCTCCTAGGATCTTCAAATTTTATTGCTTAAGTGCCCCTCCAGAAGAATTTTGAAAAACTAAAGTGCCCCTTGGATATTTATCTTATGTGTTTGAATAGTTGTATACCATCCCTTTTTCTCCTTGAACTCGTATTTCCACTCTAGGACCCCAAAGAATTTAATCCTAATTATTACATTTTAAGCTGAAAAATTTTATTGAGACTCTTATCATATCTCTGTGTAACACAATTTGAATATAGTACACAGAAATTAAAAACATTAAAAAATTTCCTGTGACCATAGGCTTTGAGTATTCAATTTGTTTTCTTTTGGATTTAGTTATTAATTTATAAGTGATTAAAATAGCATTAATAGCTTACAATATTTTGATAAATAATTATAAAACCTAAAAGCAATTTTATTAGAAATGTATTTCTTAATGAGTTTTTGGGGTTCCCTTATTTTTAAGTAGTACATAATCTTTATGAAAAAATGATTTATGTGTCAGGCGCTTTACTCAGAATCATCACAACATACTGAGCTAAGTATTGTCTCACATATGAAGAAAGGAGGCTTAGAGGTATTAAATTTGTTTATTCACTTACTCATGAAATATTTGAATGCCTTCTGTGTTCCAGGCCCTGCTGCCTTAATGAAGTTTATGGGGCGAGACACAAAGAAAAACTTAAAACAGATAAATAGATAAAGTAATAAATTGCAAACGAAGGAAACAAATTAGAGGCTAAAATAGAACATTGGATGGGGACCAACTTTAGATAAGAAAGCCTCTCAGATGTGCTGATATGAAAGCCAATACTTGAAGAATTGGGGGCGGGGAATGATGTTCCAGGGGGAGGAAATATCGTGTGCGAAGGTCCTGAGGCAGGAAAGAGTTGGGTGTTTCTCAGAAACAAAGAAAAGCAATGTGGCCACAGTCTCGGGGAGGAAAAGATGGATAGATGGAAGGTCAGCAGTGGCCAGACTGTGCAGGGCCCTGAGGACCTCGGTGAGTCACCTCAGTTGACACTGTGCCTGTGGGAAGCCCCGAGGCCTGCAGTGTGCAGTAAGAGGGTCACTGTGGCTGCCCTGGGGACAGCGGGAGGGAGAGGGCAAGAGCACAAGTGGTGGGAGGAGGCTTTTGAGGTCATCACCGTCTGGTCTGCTGGTGACCAGACCCAACTGGTGGCTCTAGAGATAAAGAGAAAAATCTTGATGTTTTGGGAGATGGAATTGGCAGGAAGTGCTGATGGAATGGATGTGGGGTGAGGATAAAGAGGAGTCAAGGACAACCACCTGGTTCCTGGCTGGAGTAACTCAGTAGACGCTGGTGCCATTAACTACCCTGTTTCCCCGAAAATAAGACAGTGTCTTATATTAATTTTTGCTCCCAAAGATGCACTAGGTCTTATTTTCAGGGAATGTGTTATTTTTCCATGAAGAAGAATACGGTACACATTTATTGTTAAATGAAAATAAAGGAAATTTATTACCTGTATACAGTACAGTAGTACGGTAGTTGTCAACACAAACCAGACAAACTGTGAATCCTACAGTATCAAGAATTTACTCATTTATTCAATGACAGTCATCTTCTGGAACATCATCATAACAATCCAATTCCTGAATTTCCTGGTGAATTTCTTGTGACTCCATTTCTTTCAGAATCAGTGGACCAAATCTCTCATGTTTAGCAATAACACTGTCTTTAAATGATTAATTCTTGTCAAGGTATCCTGCTCGCGGTGCATTTGCAATGCAACTGTCAGTGATTTTCTCCCATGAATTCTTCACCCACGTCACAACTTCTTGCAGTTTAGATTTCACAAAGTTTCCACGCTGATTTCTCTCCATTCTATTTTCAATGTAGTCATTAATTTCCATGCGCAAATTGTCTTTAAATGGCTTGTTTATTGCAATATCAAGAGTCTGGAGATAGGCTGTCATTCCTGTGGGAATCATTATCTGATCTATTTTTCTTTCGTGAAGAAATGTCTTCATGTCTTTAGCGCGGTGAGTGCTGGCTGCATCCCAGACTAGCAGACCTCTTTGGCTCCCTCACATAACAAGCAGCAGCATTAACTCGGCCCACTTCCTTATAATTGCTTGTGTAGCCCAGGCTTTTTCAGTTTCAAGAATAAAAATGCCCAAAATACGTTCAATCTTTTCCTTCTTGCCCTTAGAAATGATTAAAGGTGGGATTTTAGTGCCATCCAGACGAATTGCCAAAATACAGGAAACACGTGCACTTTCTTAAGCAATGGAGGGAATGTACACTAAGGAGGCACCCTGCTGTTCAATTGTTGTTTGAGATGATGGGCCCATAAACACTACAGTTTCATCTATAGCAATCATGTTGGAAAGATTGTATTTAGAGAAGTCAGCATCATCAGTAAAGGATTTGAATGCAAGTGCTCGCTTAATAACTTGAGTATCTTCCAACCTAAACAATGTTGTAGATCTTCTCAAAGACAGTTCACTTCACTGAAGGAAATTATCCAGCCAGTGTTGTGATGCTTTGAAGTCTTTGGGGGCTATGTCAGACTGAGGTGCCATTGCAAGGGCAAATTCTTGAATGTGAGCCCTATTCACAACCAAAGCCTTTGCTCTCCTGTCAACAACCCATTCACAGATCAGGTCTTCCAGCTCAGAAAATAATGGTTGCCAACCTGATCCACACTTGCGCTTTTTAGCATTTCCCTTGTCCACTTGTTCAATGAGGTTACCATACTCTGCTCGCCATTTTCGAACCAATCGGATGCTCAACATCTTCTCTTTGCAGAAAGCAGTAAGATTTTGGCCCCAAGAGTCTTCCACGATTCCTTTCTTGTACTCCACGGAGTAGCTTTTTCTTTTTGCGCTCATTTTTAGGGGTAAAAAAAAAGGATTTGGGGTATCAAGGTGGGGGGAGGGGGATCACTTAAAATGACACAGTGGGGATCAGAGGGGGGAATAAAATGGCACAGGAGAATCAGAGGAGGGATTACCATTTTAGTAATCCTTTTGATCCTCCTGTGTCATTTTGATTGTCCCCTCTGATCCTCCTGTGTCATTTTAAGTGATCCCCCTCCCCCCACCCCTGTGCCACTGAACACCTTCACCAGACATCCCCCCTATCCCTTTATCAGACATTTACCCCCTGGGGCCTACGTGGGGACTGTCACTGGGCTTGCTGGGGCCTGGATCTGGGCTGGAGCAGGGTCTGCCACTGACTGAGAACCTTCAGTCATCATGAAGGTGGCCGAGAGCATCAGGTAGTGTCACCAGAGACAGACCAGCGCTCATCATCTTCGCCGAGTCCCGTCTGCTCTAATCCTCCTGTTCTTCTACAAGCATCTGTGAAAGTCTCCTCCTCTCTCCCGCCCCACGCTCACCGCTCACTCTGACCTCTGCTCTGCCTCCACACAGCAGTGACATCAGGACTCCACGTAATGTCACTGGTCGCTAGACGCCAGGCGGGGCGGCCCTAGCAACCAGTTTACGGTAAATTAATTTTCATTCTGAGACAGAGCCTGGGGACCTTATTTTTAGGGGATGCCTTATATTTCGCTCAGAAGGAAACCTGTAAGTAGGTCTTATTTTCGGAGGATGTTTTATTTTCGGGGAAACACAGTAGAAAGAAGAGAGGCAGGAGTAGAAGGACAACTTTGTGGAAAAGTGAGGGAACCAAGAATCTTGCTTGGGAAAAGTCAAGTTTGTCCTATCCCTGAGATTTCCAATGGAGACCCCAGGAAGGTCAGCTGGCCCAAGCAGCGTGGCTCAGTGGTTGAGCATCTATCAATGAACCAGGAGGTCATGGTTCAGTTCCCAATCAGGGCACAGGCCTGGATTTGGGGCTTGATCCCCAGTGTGGGGTGTGCAGGAGGCAGTCAATCAATGATTTTTCTCTCATCATTGATGTTTCTATCTCTCTCCCCCTCTCCTTGCCTCTCTGAAATCAATTAAATAAATATATATTTCAAAAATTGTACATATATATTTTTAAAAGATCAGCTGTTTCCCTGTGAGCTTATGTGAATATTAACAGCTAGTAAAATTACAAATGCACATATTTTCTGATCCAGCAATCCTAATTCTGGAAGTTTATCTTACAGATACACTTTGTATAAGTTTGAGGTGACATATGTTCAAAGTTATTTATTGCAGCATTGATATAGCAAGAGATTAGAACCAAGTCAACTGCTTATTCATAAGGAGCTAATAAAATTATGGTCCAAACAATGGAATTCTGTGCAATAGGAGGAGGGAGCTCTTTATGTACTTACGTGGGAAACATCAAGATATATTGTTAAGCCGAAACCGGTTTGGCTCAGCGGTAGAGCATCGGTCTGTGGACTGAGGGGTCCCGGGTTCGATTCCGGTCGAGGGCATATACCTTGGTTGCGGGCACATCCCCAGTGGGGGGTGTGCAGGAGGCAGATGATAGATGATTCTCTCTAATTGATGTTTCTAACTCTCTATCTCTCTCCCTTCCTCTCTGTAAAATATCAATAAAATATATATTTAAAAAAAGATATATTGTTATATGAGTAAAGGGAACTGCAGCACAATCTATTTAATCAGCTATATTAAATGTGGGGGAAATAATGTATACTCACACATATTTGCTTATGTTTACAAACTAATACAAAATGGTTATATGCTGGGGTGCAGGATGGGAGATTTTGAACCGAATGGCTGGCTTACCTACATAAAAACTGTTCTAGTCCAGCGTTGACTTAACACATACTGGCAGTCAGGGACTTTGTGTACAACCTCTGTCCCTCCCCACATTGTGTGAGATATATTATATTTTATGTCTTATAGATTAAGCTCTGAGAAGGTAAGTATCTGGTCAGAGTGAGTAAATGGCCAGCCCAGGGTTCGAGCGCGGGCCTTTTTTAGCTCTAAAACTTTTACTTTTTTTTCCCCTGAGGTGGTGGGGTTTTACACCTGGTGGCTGTCTGTCTGACAACCACTTCTCTCCTACAGAGCCTCATCGGGGACATTGACAATGCCATGAGGACCTTCCTTAACTACTACACTGTGTGGAAGCAGTTTGGGGGGCTCCCAGAATTCTACAACATTCCTCAGGGATACACGGTGGAGAAGCGAGAGGGTTACCCACTTCGGCCGGGTAAGCAGCATCTCTGGCCGTTGGGCTTGGCTCTCAGGACCCCATATCCTCATGTCTTTAGAAGTTAACATGCCAAAACCGGTTTGGCTCAGCGGTAGAGCGTCGGTCTGCGGACTGAAAGGTCCCGGGTTCGATTCCGGTCAAGGGCATATATACATTGGTTGCGGGCACATCCCCAGTGGGGGTTGTGCAGGAGGCAGCTGGTCGATATTTCTCTCTCATTGATGTTTCTAGCTCTCTATCTCTCTCCCTTCCTCTCTATAAAATATCAATAAAAAATATTTTAAAAAAAAAAAGAAGAAGAAGAAGTTAACATGCCTCACACGTCCATTTCCCCCTCAGTGCCCCCCCATTTGATTCTTCCAGTGCCTCTGGGTGGGTTTCTTGCTAGGAATTATTTATCCTCATCTTTTTGCATAAGAAGACTGAGGCCTGGTGGTTTGAAACGGATTGCCACGACTGTAAGTGTAGGAACTAGGACTGGAATCCAGGTTTCCTAACTACATCTTTTTCTTTTCTTTTCTTTTTTTTCTTTTTTGATGGAAGTGAACACTTTAATACCAATTAATTGAAAGTAACATTATTCATTAAGGAGTACTGTGTTAGTAGAAGAGTTATTTTCCATAACAGTTTTTAATTTTGGGGGCTATTTAGAATTTATTATGTTCCCTGTCCTAACTACATGTTCTTTCAAACTGGAGCAAGTGAGTGAGATGGAAAAAGCCAGGTTGACTCCTTTTGAGTTCCTGCCGTCAAGATTCCAGAAGTGTAGGCAAACTTCCTTAAGACAGTGGGTCGGATAAGCTCTGGTGCCATAGTAAGAAATGGAATGGACTTTAGGTAAGAATGAATCATCTGGTCCCATCCACCTCCTCCCTTGCAGCTCAGAAACCAAGATGAAGCAGAGAAGGAAGGGCCCGCACACTAGATAAAACTTGGAAGTTCCTGTCCAGCTCTGATTCTCTGATTCACTGCAGGAAAATTCAATGTCATGAGGAGGAAAAGGGAATAGGGGGCAGAGGAAGGAAGCTTAGTCAGCACACATAGTCATCTCTACTCCACAATAGGTTACCTTGCCGCTGTCCGAGACTTCACACACCTTCCCACTTGAATGCCTTTGAGCTGTGGGACAGGCCTTCTCGTGGCTTCTGCCCGTTCTGCCCTTCTCTACCCCATTGGGTTTGTTATGGGCGAGGGAACGGAAGAGCAAATGAGCCGCTTTTGACTCCTTAGAGGCTGCTGTTCTTGTTATTTCTTATGCATATATTTACATGGCTTTAAAAAAAAAAAAAGAAGAAGAAGAAGAAGAAACTCTCAGAAGGCATCATTTCCAGTGTTCTAGATAAAATGAAGACAGTTTGGGACTAAATGTGAGTTTTTAGGGTTAGAGAGAACCTGAGAGGTCTTCTAGTTGAAATCCCCTCAAAATAGCTGTGTGAGGTGGTGATACAGTCTCTGTGTGGTTACCGCCAGTGGCAGAGAGCTCACTACTTACAGAGGCAACTGTTGTTTGCAGGATAGGCTGACAGGAAGGCATTATTGGACAGTAAAGTGCCACATCCAGGAATCCAGGAATGGCTTAATCCACTCTTCCTACCACAAAACAGTAGCAAATGGGAGATATGGTACTATTCTGTAATTATATTAGCCGGTGCCTTATGCTCTGGTACATGTATCTGATCAGCAGCTGTTGACACACAGAGCCTAGCCCTGTGGTTGGCAAACTGCAGCTCGCGAGCCACGTGCGGCTCTTTGACCCCTTGAATGTGGCTCTTCCACAAAATACCTCGACCTGGGTGAGTCTATTTTGAAGAAGTGGCGTTAGAAGTTTAAGTTTAAAAAATTTGGCTCTCAAAAGAAATTTCAATTGTCGTACTGTTGATATTTGGCTGTGGACTAATGAGTTTGCCGACCACTGGCCTAGCCTAAGGGTTTCTGAGGGCAGTTCCCCTCCCACTCCAAATTCAGATCTCAACCTTGAGCTGTCACCATCTTCTAGACCAGCCGTGGACAAACTACGGCCCGTGGGCCAGATCCAGCCCGTTCCGCTGTTCTATCCAGCCCGCAGAGCCAAAAGAGTGGAGGGTTCTCTTGCTCTCCCCTCCGCTCCTTCACCAGCAGCCCAAGATGAGAGTGCCAGCATGGTCAGGTTGCTTTTGTTCCAGCCCTCCGGTCCAGTTTAAGAACCCATTGTGGCCCTCGAGTCAAAAAGTTTGCCCACCCCTGTTCTAGACTCTAGAGAGTTGGCTGCATATACAGGAAATTAAAGCAATTACCAGCGAATGTAGGCCCATGTGTGAGGAAGAGAAAGCCACTGGCTGGCCTGGGAGCACTGACCCAGCCAGCTGCTAGAAGCAGACAGGAAGACTTCCCAGAACAGCATGATGGTTTCTTTCCTGGAACACACATAGAGTGTTCACCTGCTAGTGGACACAGTCTGTCTTAAAATGAGCAATTAGATTAGCAATTGTCTAGAGACCTTTGGGGTAAAGGAGGGAAAAGGAGGAGAAAACTGAGGAGATAGGCAGTGATCTTTCCTCTGGAAGAAAAATAAAAGAAAAGAAATAGAGTTTGCAGAAATAAATCAAAAGAGAGGAAAGTGCTGATCAAGGAGGAAACAGGGAAGGGCATAATCAGGAAGAAAGGTTGGTCGAGGAAGGAGAGCTTTCCTCTCTGAGAAAAGGCAGGTCAAGAAGTAGAACAATCTGTCGAATGGTAGTTTCCACCCACTGGGGCCACCCTACAAGTCAAAGCTTGCATTTCCATAATAGCTCTCGAGATATTTGAAAGCAATAAGCACATTTTCCTGGGTTTTCTTTCCTCCAAAACAACATTCTCATTTGGACCAACTCCAGTTGGTTAATTATTATCTTTAGATGGGGCCCATGTGTGAACATCAAATTCCAGTTGAATAGACGAGGGCAAGACTGTTGCCTTGTTCTGAGCATGGTGCACTGATGGCTGCATCCTCACTAGATTGAAGATTGGCTCTTGAATATGTTAGCCTTCCTGTTTTGTTCCATCCCATCTCAGAAAGAGCCTTGTAATGATAAGCCCATACGCTTTTAGTTTTAGGATTAGGTTGGGCTATGAGTGACAGAAAAAAAAATAATAAAAGCACAAAAAATAATATAGTCGCTTCATTAAGATAGAAATATTTCTCTTTCATGTTCTGGTCTTATCTGTGGTTCTCAATGGAATCAGCAGCCCTAACCCCACACCTGGCTGCTGGGAATGGTTGTTAGTCTTGGCAGCCATGTACTTGGCAGAAATTAGGGATTCTATTACTAAGGAAGGCGCCAGAGATACTAAGTAAGGGAGCAGACACTGGGCGAGAGGCAGCTGTCTCTGCCACTTCCTTTGTCCCGGAGACTGGCTGCCTGCTTCTTCCTTTGTCTGGTCCCCGCTAAGCACCAGTCTTGTGGGCCAATAAGCTCTGGAAACTCAGCATGGAGTGAGCTCCCCCACGTTCCTCCTAGGGGGGGGCCTGTAGACAAGGTATGGAGGAGACACGTCTCTCACCACCCTAAGGGGGCCCGAACCTTCCTCGATCAGCCACTGGCTAAGAAGGGTTTGCATCGCATTTTGCAGAACTCATTGAGAGCGCCATGTACCTCTACCGTGCCACGGGGGATCCCACCCTCCTAGAACTTGGAAGGGATGCTGTGGAGTCCATTGAGAAAATCAGCAAGGTGGAGTGTGGATTTGCAACAGTAAGTGTTTTCATGGCTTCAGTAATTGGGAAAGTGTCTCCCTGCTGTTAAAGATCCTAAGGGTGGAACATCGGGAGTTCTGGAATGTTAGCGCTGGAAAGGGGCCTTAGAGGTGTGCATAATGCCTTTATCTATGGAGGGGGAGACTGAGGAGCAGAAGCTCAGAGCCTTGCCAGGGGTCACATAGTCAGTAGAAGTGGAACTAGTATTGGTTCCTGGAGTCTTGACTTCATACCGTTGGCATTCTACCTGCTTCAGAGATCCTTTAGCTATTGGAATAGGCTTGCAAGGGTGAGTTTTGTAAAAAGGCCTATAAAAAGGATTCTTGAAGGAAAATTTAGAGGCCGTAGCCTTATATTTACATCCTTAATGAAACATCCTTACTAGTCTCACAGATATTTTGTTGAATGTCTTTTCATAGGTCAGGCACTGGGCTAGGCTAAGGGGGGTGGGGGGGAGACCAAGCCCTGGGGTAACATTTTATAGGGAAAACCATGAATGAGAGAGAAAGAAGGGCGACAGAAAGAAGGCCAGTGTGGCTGGACTGGAGCGAGCAGGGAAGAAGTGGGAGGAGGCCGTGTCCCAGAGGTAGGCAGTTTCCTGGATCACGAAGGGCTTTGTGTAAGCCATGAGAGGAGTTCGGCTCTTGTTCTGCCTGGAATGGAAAGCCGTGGTAGAATTCACAGCACAGCGGTGACACAATCTGACTTTATTTTAGAAAGATCACTGTGGAGAAGGCATTGAAAGGGTCAAGAGTGAGAGCCATGTCACATCCTCAGAGGACCCAGCAGGCAAGAAGTAAATAGTCATGACAGACATTTCAAAACCAGATGTGTAAGAAAATCTGGAAGAAAATTCACCAAAAAGCCTACAGAGGTTTTGTTTTTGTTTTTTAGGGTGAGGGATTAAAAACAAACAGAAACTGTCTTTTTCAAAATTGTATGTGATTGTATTCTATAAGTAGAACATAAATACATATGTTTAAAAAAAAATATATATATATATATATATATATATATATATATATAGAGAGAGAGAGAGAGAGAGAGAGAGAGAGAGAGAGAAAGAGAGAAAGTAAAGCAACGGGTTTGTTTTAGTTTCCAGTGTGTTGTATCGTGTGAAAAGCCAAAGTGGATAAACCCATTGGGGCCTTTTAGGAATGCTCATCTTATTTCCACAAAAATGAAGCCCTTTGGAGGTCTTCCAAAGTGAATGATGCGACCAGGCATCTGACTCCTTGGCCTCTGTCAGACAGACAAGAGAATAATAATTCCTGGTACTTTAAGTTCGTATTTTAGTTACTTTTTTTTGTTGTTTAAAAAATGTATTACTAATTCTGAAAAGCTAGAAATAAATGTTTGCAGCAAGTAAACTTACTAACGTCTATGGCATAAACTCAGAATGAAATTTTATAAGGCTCCTCATCAGTTGTTTACAACAGCGAAAACCTGGTGGCCACTCCAGTGCCATTAGGAGGACTAGCTAAGTAACGGATGCCGTGTTTCCACAGTGTCATTGAAGGGGGTCACTAGACCTGTGTTTATAGCCACAGAAGGGCAGAATAAAGGGAGTGGGAATTGTCAGGTCAGATAGGGATCAGGGAAGATACTTCTGAAGAGGGAGCATGTGCGTGGAGACTGGAAAGCAGTGAGGGAGCACGCTGCGAGGATGTCTGAAGGAAGAGCACTCCAGATGGAAAGGACCCGGGTCGGGAGTGCACTTGTTGGCTCCCAGAGCAGAAGGGCCTTGTGGCTGGACTTGCAAGAGAGCCAGGGACAGAGCGGTCAGGGTGGGGAGGGGCCAGACCACCAAGGACCTGTTAGGCCCTGCCCTTTGCTTTTTTAGCCCCTGTGAAATGAGGGATCAGCCGGAGGTTTTCTGTGGATGAGGGATGGGTAAGACTCGTGATAGAAACATACCTTAGAGTAAGAATGGAAGCAGGAGGCCCCGTGGGAAGTTGTGGTAATAATTTGCCCAAAGGCCCTCAGCTGGTCAGTGGCAGGCCAGGGATTCCTAACGGGGTCCCCTGCCCCTCTCTGCTACACGGGAATGTTCTTCTGACCTGTTCTCCTCTCCCTCGTGGCAGATCAAAGATCTGCGAGACCACAAGCTTGACAACCGCATGGAGTCTTTCTTCCTGGCCGAGACGGTGAAATACCTCTACCTTCTGTTTGACCCCACCAACTTCATCCACAACAACGGCTCCACCTTCGATGCAGTGATCACCCCCTACGGGGAGTGCATCCTGGGGGCTGGGGGCTACATCTTCAACACAGAAGCACACCCCATCGACCCTGCCGCCCTGCACTGCTGCCGGAGGCTGAAGGACGAGCAGTGGGAGGTGGAGGGACTGATGAAGGAATTCTACTCTCTCAAGCAGGGTAGGTCGAGATTTCAGAAGACAACGATGAGCTCAGGGCCATGGGACCCCCTGGCGAGGCCAGGAGCATTCTCCTCGCCCGGAAACCACGACGGAGTGAGGGAGAAGAAGCCTGCCAAGCAGAGAGTCCCTCTGCTCAGCTGCCCGAGTCAGCCCTTTACCTCGAAGCTGGCCTTACTGGGACAGGTTTTTTTGGACCCCTCATAATCACTGGATGCTTTTCTTGTTCTGTTTTTGAAGCTAGACTAGAATAATAAATCTGCGTTTGACTAGCATGTGTTTCTGTTTTACATATCAGGCCGTTTCAGGAGATTTCATTCAAAGAACGGGTTCATGACTTTAAAAAAAAATTAGTTTATTTTTCTCATTAGTTGGACAAACAATTAAACCTGAAGTCACCTGGCTCCAAAGACCCCAGGGGTTGATAATGGAATCTCCCCTCCTCTCAAGGTTCCTCTTTTCTGGTGTTGTTGGTGAGGGTGTGATGATAAGTGTATTTCTGCATTAGTTGTTGCCACAGCATGGGCTTCTGTCCTTTAGTCCTGCCTCCTCTCCGTCTGTCCTTCTATGCCACAGAGATTTGCTGAGCGCTGTTGTGCGCCAGCCTCCGCCCTACAGTTCAGCAGTGCACAAGGCAGAGAGTTTTTATTCTCATGGGAACGAAATTCTAGTGGAAAGAAAGAAATTAGTAAATATATAAAACACCCTCATGATAAGTGCTACAAAGGAAATAGGATGCTGTGCTAGAAAATCATGGGCAGAGTGCATCTACCTTAGATAGGGTGGTTAAAGAAAGCCTCTGAGGAAGTGAGACTTTAAATCTTTAGTTATAGAAAGTTTACAGTTAGCAAATGTAGAGGCAATAGGATAATAACCCTCATACTCATCACCTGACTTCAAAGGCAGTCAGTTTATGGCCAACCTTATTTATACCCACACTAGGTCACTTAGAAGGAACGTGTTTCAAGTTAAACAAAGAGCCGAGACCGGTTTGGCTCAGTGGATAGAGCGTCAGCCTGTGGACTGAAGGGTCCCAGGTTCGATTCTGGTCAGGGGCATGTACCTTGGTTGCGGGCACCTCCCCAGTGGGGGGTGTGCAGCTGATCGATGATTCTCTCTCATCGATGTTTCTAACTCTATCCCACTCTCTTTCTCTCTGTAAAAAAATAAATAAAATATATTTTTTTAAAAACAAATTAAAAAGATTCAAAATAGTTTCACTGCCCTAAAAGATCCTTTGTGCTCTACCTGTGTATCCCCTTCTTCTCCCAATCCCTGGAAATAACTTACCTTTTTTTTAAACTTTTATTTTATTTTATTTTATTTTATTTTATTTTATTAAGGTATTATCTGTGTACATAGCTTACCATTGCCCCCCCTAACTTACCTTTTTAATATCCCATAGTTTTGCCTTTTCCAGGGTATCATACAGTTTGTATCTTGTCAGAGTTCAGAATATTGATGGCAAAAATGCTCAGCAGCATGAGAAAAGATACAGTAACTATGAAGAATGACATACCTCTAATAAAGAACATAATGGGAGGAATACATGGCAGAGTACGGGAAGCCGAGGATTGGGTCAGTGAATTAGAAGACAGTAGAAAAAAGATCATTCAGAGAACCAAAAAGAAAAAAAGCAATTAAAAAACAGAAGGACAGCTTAAGGGAGCTGTGGCACAACATGAAATGTAACAATATTTGCATAATAGGAATGCCAGAAGCGGGGGAAAGTGAGCAAGGGTTAGAAAATGTGTTGGAAGAAATAACAGCAGAAAACATCTGTAACTTGGTGAAGGAAAGTCACACAAGTTCAGGAGGCAGAGAGAGTCCCAAGCAAGAAGAACCCAAACAGGCCCCTCCTAGACACATCGTAATTAAAATGCCAAAAATTAAAGACAAAGAGAGGATCTTAAAGCAGCAAGAGAAAGCAATTTGTTAAAGGAGTTCCTATAAGGTTTCCAGTTGATTTCTCATCAGAAACTACAGGCCAGTAGTATATGGCATGAAGTATTCAAGGTAATGAAAAGCAAGGAGCTGTCCTGGCTGGTTTGGCTCAATGGATAGAACATCAGCCTGTGGATGGAAGGGTCTCAGGTTCGATTCCAGTCAAGGGCACATGCCTGGGTTGTAGGCTCAATCCTCAATGTGGGGCATGGAGAAGGAAGCCAATCAATGATTCTCTTGATGTTTCTATCTCCATTCCTTTCTGAAATCAATAAAAAAATATTTTTAGAAAAAGAAAAAAGAAAAGAAAAACAATCTGAAACCAAGATTACTATATCCAGCAAGGCTATCATTCAAAATAGATGGTGAAATAAAGAGCTTCCCAGACTTAAAAAAATGGCTAAAGGGGTTTATCACCACCAAACTAGCAGTGCAAGAAATGCTAAAAGGACTGCTGTAATGAGAAGAAGAAATATATAGAGAGAGAAACATTGGCATAAAGAATTAAAATGGGTCCTAGCCGGTTTGGCTCAGTGGAAAGACCCTGCAGACTGAAGGGTCCCAGATTTGATTCCCGTTAAGGGCACATACCTGGGTTGCAGGCTTGATCCCCAGCAGGGGGCATGGAGGAGGCAGCTGATCAATGGTTCTCTCTCACCATTGATTTTCTATTTCTCCCTCTGTCTTCCTTTCTGAAATTAATAAAAATATATTTTAAAAAGAATTAAAATGGCAATAAGTACCTACCAATAATAACCTTAAATGTAAATGGATTAAATGCCCCAATCAAAAGGCATAGGATAGCTGAATGGATATAAAAACATGACCCAAATATACCGTATTTGCCGGCGTATAAGACGATTTTTTGGCCCTGAAAAATATGCCTCCAAGTGGGGGGTAGTCTTATACAGCGAGTATATAACAAACTCTGTATTTTTAGTGGAAATGTTAGGGGGTCGTCTTATACGCCCAGTCGTCTTATACGCCGGCAAATACGTATTTTTCAGGGCCAAAAAATCGTCTTATACGCCGGCAAATACGGTATGCTGTCTACAAGAGACCCACCTCAACAAAAGACACAGCATGAGAGTGAAAGGATGGTAAAGAAACAAAAACAAAAAAAACACCAAACATTTCCATGCAAATGGAAATGGAAAAAAACAAAACACCTGGGATGGCAATACTCATATCTGATGCAATGGACTTCAAAATAAAGGCCATCACAAGAACAATAAATATCACTACATAATACTAATGGCATCAACCCAACAAGAGGATATGACCCTGGTAAACCTTTATATTGGTGCACCCAATATAGGAGCACCTAATATATATATATATATATATATATATATATATATATATATATATATATATATGAACTTCTGGAGGACTTTAAGGGAGAGATAGACAGCAATACAGTGATAGTAGGGGACTTTAACACCCTTTTGACTTCACTGGATAAATCTTCCAAATTAAAAAAAAAATAAGGAAACAGTGACTCTAAAAGACACACTGGATCAGATGGATTTAATTCACATTTATAGAACATTTCACTCCATAGCTACAGAATATACGTTCTTGCCGAAACCGGTTTGGCAACTGAAGGGTCCTGGGTTTGATTCTGGTCAAGGGCACATATCTTGGTTGCAGGCTCCTCTCCAGGCCAGACCCTGGTTGGGACTCATACAGGAGGCAACCAATCAATGTGTCTCTCTCGCATTGATGTTTCTCTGTCTTTCCCCCTTTCTTCCACTTTTCCTAAAAAATTAAAAATAAATAAAATTATATATATATATATATATATATATATATATATATATATCCTCGAGTATTAACCAAAAAAATAAAAAATAAAATAAAATAAATAAAAACTTAGTACAAAGCTACAAAAATCAAAACTCTGCTTCTGGCATAAGGCTAAACACAAAAAGTGATGGAATGAAATTAAGAGTCCAGAAATAATCCTTATATTTTTGGTCAATTGATTTTTGGAAAAAGTGTTCAGGCAATCTAATAGGGAATGCTAGTATTTTAAACAAATATTGCTTGGACAACTGGATATCTACCTGCAAAAGATAGATTTGGACCCCATCTTAAAAATTTAATTGAATTTATATTAGTTCACACAAACACTCCATCCATGCTTTTGTTCCGGCCCTCTGGTCCAGTTTAAGAACCCATTGTGGCCCTCAAGTCAAAAAGTTTGCCCACCCCTGGACTAGACAATGCCTTCTTTGATGACACCTAAAGCATAGGCAAATGAAGAAAAACAGATAAATTGGACTTCCTCAAAATTAAAAACTTCTGTGCTTCAAATGACTCTTTCATAAAGTGAAAAGACAACCTTCAGGATGGAAGAAAATATTTGCAAATTAAATATATGATGCAGGTCTAGTATCCAGAATATATAAAGAACTCTTACAACTTAACAATAAAAAGATAACCCAATCAAAATATGGACAAAGGAGATAAATAGACTTTTCTCCAAAGAAGTATAGCAGATGGCCAATAAGCACATGAAAAATGTTCAACATCATTAGTCATCAGGGAAGTGCAAATGAAAACCACAATGAGATACCATTTCATACTCACTAGGGTGATGTCTTAGTCTGCCTGAGCTACTATAACAAAGTACCATAAACTGAGTGGCTTATCAATAACAGAAACATTTCTCAGCACACCTCCCGGTGTGCAGGAGGCAGCTGATCGATGTTTCTAACTCTATATCCCTCTCCCTTCCTCGCTGAAAAAATAAATAAATAAATAAATAAATTAAAATATATATATATATATATATATATATATATATATATATATATTAAGTTTGGTAGATTTCACAGCCATGTAGGAGTTTTCTTTGTGGAAAGGTTTCTAAATTACAGATTCAATTTTTAAAATAGATATAGGATTATTCCAATTTTCTATAACTTTTTATATCCATTTAGGTGTGGTTTTCCTCTAAAAATATGTCCATTCCAGCCGAAACTGGTTTGGCTCAGTGGATAGAGCGTCGGTTTGCGGACTGAAAGCTCCCGGGTTCGATTCCGGTCAAGTGCATGTACCTTAGTTGCGGGCACATCCCCAGAGGGGGATGTGCAAGAGGCAGTTGGTCGATGTTTCTCTCTCATCGATGTTTCCAACTCTCTATCCCTCTCAATTCCTCTCTGTGTAAAATCAATAAAATATATATTTTAAAAAATAAATAAAATAAAAAATATGTCCATTCCATCTAGATTTTCAAATATATAGGCACAAAATTGTTCACTATATATATATATTTTAATTTATTTATTGATTATGGTATTACATATGTGCCTTTATTC
Source organism: Vespertilio murinus (assembly GCA_963924515.1). Lineage (NCBI taxonomy): Eukaryota > Metazoa > Chordata > Mammalia > Chiroptera > Vespertilionidae > Vespertilio > Vespertilio murinus. The sequence continues at coordinate 55,672,482 of OZ004709.1, forward strand.
CCCTATTACCCCCCAAACCCCCATACAAACCCCCTTACAAAACCCCTATTGTCTGTGTCCATTGATTAGGCTTATGCATATAAGTCTTTTGATTGATCTCTTCACTATATTCTTTTATGATCTTTTTAATGCTTAAAAATCATTTGAAATGATGTTCCCTTTTTGACATTAATTCCTGGTTGGAATCTGTTCTCTTTTTTTCATAGTTTGTTCTAACTTGATTGATTATGTTGTAGTACTGAAACACAACAAGCAATCTGGGATTTCTCTTCCTTGTGCCACAGCTTAAAAACAAATAAAAAATGATGGTTATGTAAGATATTAATGTTTGGGGAAGCTGACTGTACTATCCTTGCAACTCTTCTGTAAATCTAAAATTATTTCAGCTGAAAACTGGTTTGGCTCAGTGGATAGAGCGTCAGCCTGCAGACTGAAGGGTTCCGGGTTCAATTCTGGTTAAGGGCATGTACCTTGGTTGCGGGCACATCCCCAGTGGGGGGTGTGCAGGAGACAGCTGATTGATGATTCTCTCTCATCTATGTTTCTAACTCTCTATCCCTCTCTCTTCATCTCTGCAAAAAATCAATAAAAAAATATATATTTTTTAAAAGAATCACTGAAGGTAAAATTATTTCAAATAAAAATTAAAAGCCACAGGAAAATCGTACTTACCCTTCACTATTTATCAAGCTCTACTCAGAAGGCCTTCAGGTTATTTCCAAGACTTGAATTCACCAGAGGAATTAAATGTATTACCAGTAATGAGGTTCCAAAGAATTGTAAAGACTCAGAGGCAAAGACTTTTACTTCAATTTTTCTTTCTTTGTAAAAGACATTTTGCGAACTGTTTCCAAAGAAGAATTTCAAAAAGGGATCAAGCTTATGCAACTTTATTGGAATAACGATACAATTCAAGGAAACAAGGCTTTGAATGTATTTTGAACTTCTGTGTTCACAGGAAAATCTGACTGGTTTATCTTTCTCTCAGCTGCAATCCACCTAGGAAGGAAAGAAACCACTAGAAATAATTACAAAACAATACTAAAAAGGCTTGAGAGCCAGGGTTAAATTGTGAGAATCTGGCCAGAAATGCTTCCAGAGTTCTGAAAAGGGCAAGAACTTAGTCTTACAATGTGGGATTTGCAGGAGTTGGGGAAGACAGGCCTCTAAGGCTTTCAGTCTGCGGGGGACATGGAGGGTATGGTGAGGAACGGTGGGAATTAGGGTTGAATACTTAGGGATAGAGCTGGTTTGTGTAGATTGTAGAGCCTTAAAGATTCCACTTTAAACCTTTTTTTTCCTCCACCATTTTTTATTAATGTATTAAATGTGTACATTGCTTACCATTGCCCCCCCCACCTCCCATACATGCCCTCCCTCCCCAGTGTTTTGTGTCCATTGGTTGTACTTATATGCATGCATACCAGTCCTTTGGTTGATCTCTTATCTCCCCTAGATCACCCTCCCCTCCCCGCTGTCATTTGACAATCTGCTTGTTACTTTACTGTCACTATATCTATCTTCCTGTTCATTAGTTTATAATATTCTTTATTATCCATAAATGAGTGAGGACATGTGGTGTTTCTCTTTCATTGACTGGCTTAATTCACTCAGCATGATGTTCTCCAATTCCATCCAGGTTGCTGCTAATGATGAGAATTCCTTCTTTTTTATGGCAGCATAATATTCCATTGTGTTGATGTACCATAGTTTTCTGCTCCAATCATCTGCTGACAGGCACCTAGCCTATTTCCTAATCCTAGCTATTGTAAATTGTGCTGCTATGAACATAGGGGCTCCCCCAGGTCCCACCGCTCCCCCGGGCACAAGGCTTCCCCGGGTCCCTCCGCTCCCAAGAGACACACAACTCTCCTAGGGCACACGGCTTCCCCGGGTCCCACAGCTCCCCCAGGATACACGGCTCTTCTGGGGCACACAGCTCCCCCGGGTCCCACCGCCCCCCCCCCAGGTCACACGGCTCCCCCTGGTCCCACCGCTCCCCCGGGGCACAAGGCTCTCCCAGAGCACATGGCTCCCTAGGGTCCCACCGCCCACCCAGGTCTCACGGCTCCCCCGGGTCCCACCGCTCCCCCAGGGTCACTTTAAACCTTTGAATTTTACATATTTTTTTTAACAGAAAACTTATGTGAAAAAATTATGTTACAATAATAGCTAATTTCATAATACTGACTTTGTGCCAAGCCTTGTGTTAAGTGCTTTGCATCTGTCTCATATATGACTCAGAACAATCCACTGAGGTCGTACTCTTCTCCATTTACAGGTAAGCAAGTTAAGGCTTCAGAAAAGTAAGTAACTTGTTCAAGGTTATGATGCTTGTGTAGATTGAAGCCAGGATTGTAATTGGTTGTTATCTAGATTCTGGGCCCTAGAAGGCACAAGCCACTCACAAATGCATCTCCAGGCTTAGGACAGTGTCTGCTCAAAGTTAAGTGTGCAATAAATACTTGTTGAATGAATAAAATTTATTGACCACATTCCTTTATTTATAATTGCACACATTCCATTTTGCTGTGATGATTTGTTAGTTTCTGAACCCCCTATTTTATACTTCTTTGTTGAGATTATATGATTTGATAGTGTCTGAAACACACAATAGGGTTTTTTTGTTTATTTTAAAGAATAGTTTATTGATTTTAAAATAGAAAGGAAGGAAGAAGAGAGAAACATTGATGTGAGAACACAACATCAATTGGCTTCAGGAATCGAACTAGCAACCTTTTGGTGCACGGGACAGTGCCCAACCAACTGAGCCATAATGGTCAGGGCCGTAGGTATTTTTTAAATGTTAATTTTCGTTCTCTCTCCCCTCTGCATTACTAGCATAATTTCTGATACATAGTAGGTATCCTGTGAACAGACTTTAAGACAGTTAGTTGGGAGGTCACTATAGAATCTGAGAACCCTGTGGCAAATTTGTGTATGTGTGTACGCACGAGTGTACATACATGTGCATGCACACACCTTTTGGGGAGAAAGGGTTCAAGTTTTCATCATAAAAGTGTTCTCAGCTTCCTCAAAAGTTTAAGAGCTGCTGTAGATTAAGGAGTAACTGGCTATGGCAGTGAAGAAAGAATATTTATCTCTGTGGGGATCTATAGTGACTCTAGTTTCTGAATTTAGATCACATCACATAGTTGGACAAATTCAAGTCTTACAAGGAACATTGAAAAGTAGGATTGTCCCACATGATATCAAAAGACGCAGGAACTGACTTGAAAGGACTCCTGCTGGTCAAACTTGGGACAATTTGAGCATCAGAAAGAAAGAAAAATGAAAATACACACCATAAAAACTTGTGTAAGAATGTTCAAAGTAGCGTTATTCATAATAGCTCCAAACTACAAATAACTCAAATATCCATCAACAGGAGACTGGATAAACAAATTGTGCATATTCATGAAATGCACAATTTCATGAATTGTACAATGAAATACTTCCAGGCAGTAAAAAGTGGAACTGACACATGGAACAACATGGATGAATCTCAGAAACATTATGCGGAGTGAAAGCTAGATTCAGAAGACTACATACTGCATGTTTCCATTTATATAAAGTTCTAGAGCAGTCAAGACCATTCTATAAAGAACAAAATCAGGACATTGCTTGCCTGGGGCATGGGAGTTGACTGAGAAGGGGCTGGAGGAAACTTTCTGGATGATAGAAATGTTCTGTATCTAGTAGAGTGTTGCTTACACTGGTATATAAACCTATGTCAAATTCATCAAATTAAACACGTGAGGTCTGTGCATTTCATTGTCAGTAAGTGATAACCTAACCAACTAAAGGAAAATAGATTAACAACAGTTAAGGATTATAAAACATTAACTAAAAAAGAATCCATGTGTCCATAATGATATCTCAGATTAAAAGAACGAGCTCTTTTTTTGTTTTAGGAGAATATAATCTAATAAAAAGTGAAGAATGATAGAATTAGAAAAATCCCTGTTTTGCAATCACCAGCATAGTAATACAAGGATCATTAAAGGAGATATGACATTGAAAAACGATGCAGAATCCCTGATTGAATCCTGTGTGTGTGTGTGTGTGTGTGTGTGTGTGTGTGTGAGTGTGTGTGTGTGTTCAGGTTGTAGGAGATATTCTGGGGGCAATTACAGATATTTGACAGTAATATTATGTCAACGTTATATTTCTTGTGTGTGATGGTATCATGGTTATTAGGAGCATAACCTTGTTCTTAGGAGATACATGCTGACTTATTGGGGTGAAGTGTCATGATATTTGTAATTTACTTTCAAATGGCTTAGCAAAAATTTTTGATGTATATATAGATATAGATCTATGTGTATACACAAAGAGCAGATAAAGACAAAACAATGTTAACAACTGGTGAGTCTAAGCAAGGAGTATATAAGTATGCAGAGTATTATTCTTTCAATTTTTCTGTAGATTTGAAAACACTTCCTCATAAAAGCTGAGGGAAAATGAGACGATGAAATTAAGTGCTTGGCCAATGGTAAGTGCTCAGTGAAGTTTGGGTCCTCAGCAGGAGTATAAACTCCAGGAGGGCAGGGGCTTTTGTTTGGCTCTGTATCCCTAACACCTGCAACAGTGCCACATATGATGATACTTAACCTCATTGAGAGGTTGCACATTAGAAATCAAATGTGATAAAAAATCTAATTGTACAAAGTAACACCACAGAATGATACATGGTTACGTGCGACAGTTGTTTCTGTGGTCTGAATATACTGTTACTGCGACCGTTGCTTTGGTTAAAATGGCTTTTCTATGGTTAGAAAAGTGATTTAAAAATTTGCACTTGGTAATTCATCTGCTCAACTGAGTTTAGCAAGTCATTTACAAGAAACAATACACTCTAACATCAGTGTGTTTGGTTTAGCCACTTGGGATTATTTTGTGTGTGTGTGTTGGGGTGGGGGGAATTAGTCAGTTTTGAAGTTTAATTTTTTTCACTGTTGCTGACATCAACTGGCCTCTTACGGGAGGGGTACTATGCCCTCTGGTGGTGAGAGGCACTCATTTCTATGGAAAAGGTCCGCAGGACAGAGATGAAGTGGAAAAGAGTGCCTTTTACCCAGAGGTTTCTGGGTAAATAGCTCCGTATTTGCTAGTCACGTAGTGACCTTCATGACTGAGTTTTGCGTAAAAATTTTTGACTCAGTGAATAGCCATCTTTGGGGAATTGTCTGGGCCAGGCTGGACTGAGGAAGTTATAAATTTAAGAATGGAAAGTGGTATCTGTAGTTGGGTCAAAGCTGAGATGGGAAGACTTGTCCCCAGCATGAGTCCCAAGAGATACATGGGGGCCACCTGAACTGTAAGGTTTGTCAGGATCCTGTCTCCTGCCGTGACGGGATGAAAGCACACTCCACCACATGCCGCAGGGTGAGCTCTGGTCGGAATCCTGGGCCTGCGATTGCCCGGGGAAGGCTGGCTGCTGGCCAGGCCGCTCACCAATGATCAGCTTTGTATTCCTGGAAACACTTTTTATTTTCCTTCCTTTCCTCTTAATTTCCAACATTAAAACACCTTTTTCGCGAGTGTAAAATGTTATGTGGTCTGTATAAAAGATATGAAAAATATGAATGAAGTAAAAATAACATGAAATCTGTTTACATCAAGCATGTCAACTCAAAGGCTAACACCAGCCAAATAAACAAGGTTTAAGTTTATGTGGACTGAAAAAAAAAGTTTCAATTTTCATAGAAAGGTAGGTTTATTTCGATAGAGACACGCTGAATGCAAATGAGTAATCATCCACAAAAAATAATAGAACATTTTAATAAAAAATTAATATTTTTATTGAATATTAACTTACCAGATACTGAGTAACTGTACAAATTAATAAGCGTAATGCAAATAAACCTACTTTTTTCTTGTTCTTTGAAAGTGAAATATTTCCTGTTACACACACCAAACAAGACAGTATAAGACTAATGACATGGCAATCAGCTGCTAAAATATTCACTGCTAGTATTAGTGGAGAGAAATGGTGCACCTGCATGTAAGGTGCGTAAGGGAAATGAATGCATCATGATTATAGCAATCAGTCATTAGCAAACATTGTAGCTCATTATTAATCATTATGTATAACAGGATATTGTAAAAATTAAGTTATGAAATTTTTATTAAAATATTTCTTACATACAGTTATATTGGCTGGGCCGCAAAAATATTTGTTGTGGGCCACATGTGGCTCGTGAGTTTGACATGCTTGATGTACATTGTGATAACTACAGTCGACATTTTGATGACTTTTCTTTCAGGTAATTCTGTGCATATAACCACATAGGGTGAGAAAGTCTAATTATATATTAATGAGATCATAACAAACTTATTCCTTTATAACTTGCTTTATTTTTATTTCATGTGTGGTGAGTATCTTTCTATCTAGGTATAGATATATAATTTATATTTTTAAAATTTTAAATTATTAAAGTTATATATGCTTATAGTAAAATGCAAATAATAGTGTAAAAGTTAGGAAATGAACATTTTCCCCACCTCCTAATTCCATTCCTCCACAGTAATTGCTTTAACTATTTTGTGCATAATTTCCAGATTTTGTAATGTACATATACATTTATAAGTAGAGTCTGGCAGCTGTAGCTCAATGGTTGAATATTGAGCTATGAACCAAGAGGTCATGATTCTATACTTGGTCAGCGCACATGAGTAGGTTATGGCTGGATCCCCAGTAGAGGGTGTGCATGAGGCAGTGATTCTCTCTCATCATTGATGTTTCTATCTTTCCCCTCTTCCTTCTTCTCTCTGAAATCAATAAAAAATATTTTGTAAAAAATTTATATAAGTGGATAATTTTTATACAAATTGGATCACATGACACATGTTGGTCTTCCATGAGCTTTTTTTTATTTAACTGCATCAGAAACATTTTCCTATATCAGAGTGTGTGCATATAATATTTCTCTTAGTGACTGTATAGAATTCTACTGTATAAATGAACCATGGTTCTGAAAGGGCAGGGCGGGGCTAACTCCTGATCCTCCATTTTGTAACTGGACCCTAGCCCTCACCCAACCAATCAGGGTCAGCCAAAGCAGTGACATCACCACCCCTATAAAACCCTTTGATCTGTTGAAGCTCTCTCTCTTCCGCCACGCCGCTATCAGTATAAGTGGGACAGACCTTGGACTAGTCTGAATGCAGGCTTTCTGCAATTGCATCAGACTCAGCTCCCTAGTGGTCTTTGGGGATCACGAAATCTGGGCATAACATTTTGGGGCTCGTCTGGGATCCCCAAGACTATGGGGGACCCCAATCCAGAGAGCCTGACTGGCTGTGTTAAGTGTGTGTGTGTGTGTGTGTGTATGTGTGCTTGTGTGAGCTGGCTCTGGAGGGATGTGGAATCTCCTCCTTGTGTGAGCGCTCTGGAGGGATGTGGAATCCCCTTATGTGGGTAGTGCCTGAAGAGGTCTAGGTGGACGCACTGCTGAAGACCATGAATTGGAAGATTCAGAAGATGTTCCTATCTCCCAGGAGGGACGTGGAATCCCCTCAGAGGCCGGGAGGGATGTGAAACGCCCTCTCAGGACAAGGCATTCGCTTCCGCCCACAGGCGTGAGGCCGACGTCTGGTTTTTCTTCTAAGGAGTTGAAATGTTGGTGTTGAGTGTCCTCTTCTTGTAGGTTGTTGTGTTAGTATGGAGGTCCAGAAGGGCCTATGGCAAACTTGTTGTTCTAGTGCAGGGGTGGGCAAACTTTTTGACTCGAGGGCCACAATGGATTCTTAAACTGGACCGGAAGGCCAGAACAAAAGCAACCTGACCATGCTGGCACTCTCATCTTGGGCTGCTGGTGAAGGAGCGGAGGGGAAAGCAAGAGAACCCTCCACTCTTTCAGCTTCGTGGGCCAGATAGAACAGCCGAACGGGCCGGATCTGACCTGCGGGCCAAAGTTTTCCCATGGCTGTTCTAGTGAGTGGCCAGCTTCCAATGCCGGATGGCCACCAGAGGGCCACCGGTCGGTGTGAGGCCATCATCAAGCTTTCGGTTTTGCTTCCATGGAGTTGGAAGACTGTTCTTAGGAGCCCTCTATTTGTTTCTGTGTTCTCTGTTTGTATGTTTGTATAAGTAAGGGTTTCAGTTTGCTCTTGTTTGTAAATTTGCTACTCTTTCCCCCGAGAACAGGCAGGAGGTGGGGGAGGGGAGACACGTGGTGATCCAATGCATACGCCACTCCCCAAGAAAGCCACCCTAAGAGGCCTCATATTTGCCATCTTTTTTCCAGCTAATAAGTTAAAGTTGTGCTCATGTGAAGGGAAAAGACCAGTTTAAAAATGAGTGCACATAGTTTTTTACCTAGGCTTGACTCTTTTCTGTGTGCAGAGTGAAAGCCCTGGGCTGTTTTTTGGCTTTGAGGATGGCGAACATGAATGGAGAAAGAAATACAAGCTAGTTTCCCAAGGCATTTTAAGCAGCCCTTTTGAAATTCCCGCCCTGACGCAAGTAACCAGCAGTAAGTAGATAACAGGTTTAATTGTTATAATATTGAAGTGTTGATCTAAGTATGCCTTGCATGAAGTCTAGAGAATTGATTTAAAAATGTAAAAGTATTATTGATTTGGGAAATGCTAAGTATTTGATTTGCTACCTGAAAAATTTAAAGTTCTGAAAGTTTAAGGTCTCCTGCCATGAAGAGGTTTTAAAGCTACACCTTATTTTTAATGGAGGAAGGGGAAGGTGCCCTTCCCCCCAGAACAGGTAATACAATTCCAGCCAGCAGCCATCTTTAAAGAATGTGTTCATTTGCATTTAAATGGCTACACCTTTTGCTAGCCAATGGACAAATTTACATGTGAATACCTACAAGTTTGCTTCTCAGTTTCCCCAGGCAAGAAAAAAAACACATGGTTTATTAATAAAGAACTGCTAAATATTTTACTTGCAAGCTCTGAAAGTTTAGATTCAAATTGAATTAGGAGAAGTTATATAATTGTGGTAACTAAATGCCTAGAGTATAACAACTTTTTTTGAGAATATAAAATGTGTTTTCTCTTAAATAATTAAGAATTAAAGATATATTACTTGTTTGGTTTGATTTTAAAAAATAAAGAAAGAAACCTTTAATGTGTTTAAGGCTAAGTGCTCTGACACATAGCAAACTTCCCTGAGTGGCCACTGGGATTCCTTTTTTTCCCAGGGATGCTTGCTCTCTGTCAGAGAGGAATTGGCCTGCCTAACAACAAAATGGCCATGTTTATTAATTGAAAGTATGAAGTTGTAACAATTGTGGTCCAAAAGGTTAAAATCAGGGACCAAATTCTAAAGTTAACTACTGTTTGTCTCAATTGGCCATTTAAGTTTGATATGATTACTGATTAGAAGAAAAGGAAAATATCTTGTGGGCCACTTGGTCCTTGTGTGTGTGTCAACTCTTAAGTTATAGTTTTAAAATAAAAAAATATTAATGGAAACACCCTCAAGCAGAGGGGCTTTTCAGAAAGGTCAGGGAGTCTGATTGCAATGTAGGGGGGGGGGGTCACTGGTTCCCCTACTAGCAGGAGGCAAGTGCCTTTCCCAGTGGGAACAGAGAGTGGACTGCCAGATGAAAACACCTCAGTGGGAGCACCTCCTTCGCCATCTGGGACCTGCGTCACGCCCCCTGCCTCTGCCCACCGGGCGTCTATCCCCTCCAGGGGTTGTTTTGAGTAGAGGTGCCAGGGACAAGGAGAAAAATTCCCTTGTGACCCCCTGCACTCCAGTGAGACCCAAAAACCCCCAGCGACTGCTTGGACACTTTTCACCGTGTTCTGTTAGGGGGCTTAAAGGCGCAGTTAGAAATTGCCCCATTCCCTTTTTTCAGGCTTATCAGAATCTGAGATCTGTATCTGTAGGAAAAATGTGGCATTTTAAATTTCAAACAGCAGGAGGCCTGGAAACAGGGACCTGCTCCCTCCTCCATTTGCCTTTTCTATAAGATTTGAGGCATGGTTATGTATTTTTGAAGGATATAGAAAGAAGGTTTGAAAGTTAATTTGAAATTGTAAAGGTTTTTGTAAAGATTGCACATGTAATGAGAAAGGAGAACAGAGAAAGAAAGAATGTCCTGGCAGGTTAGCTGGAGAAGCAAAAAGGGAGACTCAGACTCCAAGGATCTTTAACTTAGAGGAAGAGGACTGACAGGACCAGGGCTCCTTTCCATTAAGCCCCCAGGGTAACCTTTCAAGTGGGGGGCAAACCTGTTAGTTTCCTGGTGGACACTGGGGCAGCCTGTTCAGTCTTGTCAGAGCCGATGGGACCCGTAACCTCTAAGAAGACATCAGTCCAGGGAGCCACCGGACAAACTGCCTGTTTTCCTTGGACATCAAAAAGGACTGTAGCCGAGGTCGGTTTGGCTCAGTGGTAGAGCATCGGTCTGCGGACTGAAAGGTCCCAGGTTCGATTCCGGCCAAGGGCATGTACCTTGGTTGCGGGCACATCCCCGGTAGGGGGTGTGCAAGAGGCAGCTGGTTGATGTTTCTCTCTCATCAACGTTTCTGGCTCTCTATCTCTCTCCCTTCCTCTCTGTAAAGTATCAATAAAATATATTAAAAAAAAAAAAAAAGGACTGTAGACCTCAGAAGGAACATGTACAGAGGGAACGCAGCTGCTGAACTGGACCAAAGTGGAACAATGGGCCTTTGAGGAGCTAAAGAAGGCTCTCATCTCAGCACCTGCCCTAGCCTTGCCAGACGTCGCGAAGCCCTTCCACCTCTACATGAGTGAGGTAAGGGGCATTGCCAAAGGGGTTCTCACTCAGACTCTAGGACCCTGGAAGAGACCTGTTGCCTATCTGTCAAAGAGACTAGACCAGCCGTGGGCAAACTATGGCCTGCAGGCTGGATCCAGCCCGTTCAGCTGTTCTATCCAGCCCGTGGAGCCGAAAGAGCGGAGGGTTCTCTTGCTCTCCCCTCCACTTCTTCACCAGCAGCCCAAGATGAGAGTGCCAGCATGGTCAGGTTGCTTTTGTTCCAGCCCTCTGGTCCAGTTGAAGAACCCATTGTGGCCCTCGAGTCAAAAAGTTTGCCCACCCCTGGACTAGACCCTGTGGCAGCAGGGTGGCCAGTGTGCCTCTGGGCAGTAGCCACCACAGCATTGCTGGTGAAGGAGGCAGATACACTGGCCATCAACCCTGCCAGCCTGCTTCCAGATGATGATCCAGAGGAACCCATTCATGACTGCATAGAGGTAACAGACACAGTACTGCCATCATCACCAGACGAGGTACTGTTCACGGATGGGAGCAGTTAATGTTCAGGATGGGATCTGATATGCAGGGGAAGCAGTAGTCACCGTGGACCATTTGGGCACAGTTCCTGAACTTTTGGCTTTAATCTGATATGCAGGGGAAGCGGTAGTCACCCTGGACCATTTGGTAACAGTTCCTGAATTTTTGGCCTTAATCCAGGCCCTTTGATGGGGACACTGTGCCATCCACAGGGAAAGAGAGTTACCAACTGCAGCCGGAAAGGACATTATGCCCCAAAACCAGTGGGGTCTTTGCAACCTTACTGGACCCCAACCTACGATGGACCCGCTCCTACACAGAACAAGAGGAGGAATTGGCAGAATAGAAGCAAGCCATCAAAGGACCAGATGGTTGTTGGACCCTACCAGATGGCAGACTGTTGGTCTCAGAGGCTCTAGGTCAGATGTTAGTTGCCCAGTTACACCAGGTTACCCACTTAGGTGTCACCAAAACTTCTGAACTTCTGTGAGGCAGAAGGTAATTAACAGCATAGTCCCTAGAAGTACTGTCTGTGCACAGGTAAATGCTAAGTAAGGTAAGGGGGTCCCCCTAGGAATTTGGATCCCAGGGAACTTCCCCAGGAGATCATTGGGAGGTGGATTTCAGAGATTAAGCCACCAGCATTCAGGTACTAGTACATGCTAGTTTTTGTAGACATCTTAGAAGATTAGGTTGAAACATACCTCACTAGGACAGAAACTGCCTCTATAGTAGTCAAGAAATTAGATTATACCTAGATTCTGGCTGCCGATATTCATAGGATCAGATAACAGCCCAGCCTTTGTAGCCAAGGAATCTCAAAGTACAGCTCAAGCCTTAGGACAGTCATGAACAGGACTCACACCAACCTGAAAGGGATGCTACACTGTTATCCTGGGCATGCCTATGGCTATTGAAGTAGATGGCACCCAGACCTGGCTATATGACTCCCAGCTCCTGCACCAGAAAACTGCCTGGATCCTGGCAACCAGCGGCCTCACCAATGAGATCCGTAGCCTGGGCTCCACACAGGCCAGGAGGATGCATGCAGAAGGGGAACTGGACTTCAGTGAGGACAGTACTGATGGGAACTGTGGTACTGGGGGTCTTGGTAACTGTAAGAACATTTTTGCTAGCCAGTGAGAAAGTCCAGGGCTGAGTAAGGCTAGATGTGCTAGGGGACAGGAGAGCAGGAAGAGAACAGCGAATGCCCTTAAAAGGAAGTGAGCTGAGTCAATGATTTGACTCATGCACATAAGACAAGGGGGGGAATGAAAGGGCAGGGTGGGGTTAACTCCGGATCCTCCATTTTTTACCTGGACCCTAGCCCTCACCCAACCAATCAGGGTCAGCCAAAACAGTGACATCACCACCCCTATAAAACCCTTTGATCTGTTGAAGCTTGCTCTCTTCCACCACACCAATGTCAGTGTAAGTGGGACAGAGCTTGGACTAGTCCGAATGCAGGCTTTCTGCTATTGCATTGGATTCAGCTCCCTGGTGGTCTTTGGGGATCACGAAATCTGGGCATAACAGTTCATTTAACCAGCCACCTATTGATGAATATTTAGGTTATTTTCAGTATATTGTTATATAAAAACTTCACTGAATAGTCAAGTTCCCTCTTACAGAATATGACATCACAATTTACCAATCCCTTTCCCTTCAATTATTTCGTTTAACTTCATTGCAACCTACCCAGTTTCCCAATTTGCCCAGTTATTGTGCGTTTATTTATGTATGGACTTACCATCTTCCCCTTGTAACCTGCATTCCCAATCAGGATATCTAGTTAGTCTGCTCTGCTCACCACGGTATTGCCAATGTCCTGCTCAGTGCCAGGTGCAAAGCAGGCCCCTAAGAACTATTTATTGGCTCAATAGGCTTCCAATAAACTCCTGATTGAATGAAATTGCGCAGGGAGTCGAGGTCCGCGGAGAGACAGGGAGGAGGAATTACAGGAGGCTTGATTCCTGGCCTGGAGCCCAGATCTTGCCCAGGCCAGTTGGCTGTAACGTCCCCAAACAGATAAGAAACGGGAAAGTGCGCGAGCAGGACTCGTCCTAGACCTGGGGGACCTCGCCACCGAAATGTCGCACCCAAGGGCTCAGCCAGCCACCAAGGCAGCCGAGTTCTCAACGCACCTGCCCGGCCTGAAACCAAGACTACATTTCCCGGCACCCCCCGCGGCGCGCACAGTCCCTGCCACGCGGCTTGTGCCTCCCCCGACGGCCCGCTGGGGGCGCTGCGGCGACCCCTCTGCCGCCCCGTAGAAATCTCCGCGGCCCCGGGGCCGCTCGCTTCCTGTTTGTCCGACGAAGAGACATGGCGGCGGCGCCGGCGGCGGCGGCTGGGCCTGGGGCCGGCCGAGGGCGACGGGCGGCGGCCACGGTGGCGGCTTGGGGCGGCTGGGGCGGCCGGCCGCGGCCCGTCAACATCCTGCTGCAGCTGCGGCAGGGCCAGCTGACCGGCCGGGGCCTGGTCCGGGCCGTGCAGGTACGCAGCCGGCCCGGAGGGGCGGGCCGGGCCGGGCCGGGCGGGCGGGCGGGAGGGAGCTGGCGAGGGGCCGGGGGAAAGGCCTTTCCGGCCGCCGCAGGACGGGCCCGACCCCCCTGGGCCGGCCGCGGGGTCTCCCCGGGGGTGGCACGCACGCTGTCAGCCGCGGCGGGCGGTGGGCGCCGGCCGTCCGCAGGCCCCCGGTGCGGGGCCGAGCGGGGCCGGGCTGCATCGTGCGCCGATGGCGGGTGCCAGCCCGGGGCCTGCGCCGGGTCCTGCCTGCCCTGCGCCACGTCCGCACGCCTGGGGGACGCGGGGCGAGTTGGCTTCGGTTTCTGGGAGCCTTGTGAGGTGCCCCGTGGCCATGCCTGCCCCTAGACGTTTCTTAAGTTTGTCATTGTGTCATTCTCTCAAAGAGGCCTTTCCCCGACCCCCCACTCCCCCACCCCAGCCCAAGCCAGCCCTCATTGTTACCCGGGCACTGTCCCGAGCGTGTGTTCCGTTCACGTTACATCCTCGGTGTGTGATTACACATATTTCTTTGTTGTCTGCCCCGGTTTTCTCACCGGTGGTGTCTCACGCTAGTAGGGCTTTGCTCCAGCGGGTGCAGGGGCTGGATCTGGTTTTGCCAAGGTAGTGTCGTGGTTAAGAGGGGTGTCGGGCCTGCATTTGGAAGCCCTGCTCCCCCTTGCTCGGGCAACTTAGCTTCTCTGCCTCGGTTTCCCCATTTGTGAAGTGGAGATGATGATAATTAGTAGCCTACCCCCAAGGTGTTGCGGGGGCCGGAGGGGAGTGTTATTGTGTAAAGCAGTAAATGCGTTTCCGGTGCATAGTAAGGGCAGAAGGGTAAACAGTTAATAGTAACGCTATAGCTGGTGTCTAGCTTATAATAGGCGCCCAACATGTGATTATTACTGTGTGTGTGTGTGTGCGTGTGCGTGTGCGTGTGCGTGTGTGTGTGTGTGTGTGTGTTTTAAATGAACGAAGGCCATTGCTTTACGTTTAGGGTAAAGCAGGATGAATGACTTAAACTCCTTGCTCCTTCCCACCCCCTTCCATGTTCCCAGTGCTTAAGTTGTAAACACACCTGTACAACATTAACTTAAAGACAGCTCTAGGGTAAAGAAACTTTTTAACACATATTTTTTAAAATTGATTTCAGAGAGGAATGGAGAGGGGGAGAGAGTTAGAAACATCAATGATGAGAATCCTTGATCGGCTGCGTCCTGCACACACCCCTCACCACTGGGGATCAACCTGGCATGTGCCCTTAACTGGAATTGAACCTGGGACCCTTCAGTCCGCAGGCTGATGCTCTATCCACTGAGCCAAACCACAGCAATAAAGAAACCTCTGAAGGATACACAAAAAAGTTATCAAGTGTTTGGTGGGAGTGGTGGCAATTGTGTAGAGGGAGAGAGTATGGGAGTGAGGCTTTCTACAGTGTAACTTTATATATGTATGTTAATTGGAGCCATTTTGGTGTTGTTTACTCAAGATTAGAAGGACCGAATAAAATGAAGACAGGGTGGTCCGTTTGTATGGAGGTTTACAGATGGAGCAGTCCTGGGTGAGCAGTATTTTCCTGGACATTGGGATTAGCATCGATGAGCAACTTTTTCCCGCTGGCATTCTTCTCTCTCTGCCTTTAGAAGATCCTGGAAATACTTGCTCTATCCTTCTTTAAACCAGAGTGCCTTGCTGAGCTGGGTGTTAGGGACAGGCAGAAAGGCAGCTAACTCACCGTTACTGATCAGATACTTTGGCTCAAGTATTGTGCAAGGTATACAATGTTTTTATTTAATCCTCAGTTTTTTTAATTCAATGTCTCGACTCATCCCTTAACA
This sequence comes from Vespertilio murinus, assembly GCA_963924515.1. NCBI lineage: Eukaryota > Metazoa > Chordata > Mammalia > Chiroptera > Vespertilionidae > Vespertilio > Vespertilio murinus. Next base: position 55,688,056 of record OZ004709.1, read on the forward strand.
CAGATGAGAAAAGGAAGACACTGAAATGTTAGATAATTTGCTCCTAAACACAATCCTCTATGCACAAGAGTTCTTAAGCATAGCGACTGGGGCAATTTAGGACACTTAATTTGTTTTCAATGTTGGGTTATTTGGAATGGGAGGAGACTGGAGGAGTTCACCCCATAGAAGGCTTCTGGAGCATTGGTTTAGGCTGATTGTTGTGATGACACAGTATACAGGTCTGGAGGTGGAGATGGAGACACCTTCCCAGAACAATAGTGAAGATCAAGTGGGGACCTTCATCTTTCAAATATGTTCTTTTCTGGTAACTTTTCTTGATTTCTTTGCCACACCTCCCACCCTTTCTCCCCCATATTGCAGAATAAGTTAGTTTTGTAAAGGTTTTCTTTTCTTTTTTAAATCTTCACCAGAGGATATGTTTTTCATTAATTCTAGAGAGTGAGGGAGGGAAGAAGGGAAAGAGGGAGGAAGGGAGGGAACCATCTATGTGAGAGAGAAACTTCAATTGGTTGCCTCCCTGTATTCACCACAACCTCGCCCTGACTGGGAATCTAACTGCAACTTGGGAATATGCTCTGACTGGGAATCAAACCGGGACCCTTTGGTGCACAAGACAATGCTCTAGACAGTTCGGCTCAGTGGGTAGAAAGTCAGCATACAGGACTGAAGGGTCCTGGTTCTATTCCGATCAAGGACACATGCCCAGGTTGCAGGCTCAATCACCAGTAGGGGACATGCAGGGGGCAGCCAATCAATAATTCTCATCATTGATGTCTGTCTCTCTTTCCCTCTCCCTTCCTCTTTAAAATCAATAAAAATATATTAAAAAAAAGAAAATCTGAAATTCTATACCCAGTAGACAACCCTCCCCCTTTCCCCTCAGCTTCTGGTAACCACCACTCAACTTTCTGTTTCTGTGAATTTGAATACTTTAGATAACTCATGTGAGTGGAATCATTCACTTAGAATAATGTCCTTAAGGTTCACCCACCTTGTAACATGTAACAGGAAATCCTTGGAAAAGACCAGATTTTCAAGGTGGACCTTGATTGAACCCTAGTTCTGTCATTCACTAGTTGAGTGACCTATGGTGTATTATTTAACCTCAGTTTCCTTATTTCTAAAATGGCAATAACATCTACCGCCTAGTGTTGTTAGGAGGATTAAGTGCAGTGATATGTCTGAAACACTTGGCAAGAGTGTGGCACATAACAGATGTTTATTCAAAATTGCATTCAACCTGCAGCTATTGGGGACATTATCTTCTTGAGGGACTTTGTCTTATTTTTCTTTACATCTGCAGAGACTGAATGGTGCCAAGCACTTGATAGGTACTCAGGTCTCAGTAAATTGTTTGAAATGAAATACTTTGATGGCATAGTCTTCCTCCTCCTCCTCAGTCATGTTCTTTTTTTTTTTTTTTTAATATATTTTATTGATATTTTACAGAGAGGAAGGGAGAGAGATAGAGAGCTAGAAACGTCAATGAGAGAGAAACATCGACCAGCTGCCTCTTGCACACCCCGTACTGGGGATGTGCCCGCAACCAATGTACATGCCCTTGATCGGAATCCAACCCGGGACCTTTCAGTCCGCAGACCGACGCTCTGCCACTGAGCCAAACCGGTTTCAGCTCCTCAGTCATGTTCTATCTGTACTCCCAAACAGTCCAGTGGCTTTGAAGAAATCAGATAACAGGTTTGAATCCCAGCTCTGGCCCATGCTTACTGTGAGTCTCTGGGCAAGCTACTTAATTTCTTTATATCTCAGTTTGTTCATTTGTAGAATGTGGATAGTCATGGGCTAATCTGTTAAGGGTAGGAACAAGTGAGTTAGTACATATAAAGCACCTGAATAGTGTCTGAAACACAATAAGCATGCTGTAAAGATTAGTGAGTATTGTTTTTAATAAGTACTCCATATTCTGATGGATCCTAAATCTATATTTCCATCCTAATATCTCCCCTTTTACTCCAGATGGGTATAACCAAATACCTTCTCACCACTTCATTTAGATATCTAATGGACATCTCAAACTTAATATGTCAAAAATAGTATTCCTGATTCCTCTTCCACTGAACCTGATCTTCCTTCCCCAAGTCTTGCCCATTTCCCTAAAAGGGACTTAAAAGAAGCCCCGGAGAAAACTCCTGGCCACATGGTTTAGAACAGGCCTGTCCTACTTAGGCTTTGGTGTGCCTTATTTCCATCTCCCTTTCCGTTTGTCCTCTGTCCGGGTAACAGAATATGCTGGTACATGCTTTAGCATTTACAGGGCTTATTCTCACTTCTCTGCACGTTTGATCCATCAAGCAGATCAGACCCTCCAAAGCCATCTCATTGCAGTTAGAATCAAATCTACATTTCTTACCTACAGCCCCTGGAGATACTGCTTCAGATACTCCTGGGTTATGACATCCTTGTTCTGTTTTCCAGTCACTGTTTTTTTAATGATCATTGGCATGTCAAAATTCCTGTTTTCCTGAGTGTTAATTACTTCATAATTTTTTACTTAGATGGACTCCTCCCTTTAAAAAAAATTCAGTAGGTGCTACTTGTTTTACCTTTATTCTAATAAGCATTAGTATTTGTGAAATCTTAGGGGTTTAAGTCAAATATAGTCTTCCCCTGCCAGTCAAGGTAATTTGATACAGAAAAAACTCTGGATAGAATAAATTCTCATAAATTAAAAACATAAATAAATACCATTAATCTTAATAGGAAGTTTTTGTATTCACAGGCCATAAAATTTATTTCTAATTATATTGAAACAAAACAAATCCTATTAAAGTGGACACAAGTGCTGGGACCGGTTTGGCTCAGTGGATAGAGTGTCGGCCTGCGGACTGAAGGGTCCCGGGTTCGATTCCGGTCAAGGACACGTACCTTGGTTACGGGCACATCCCTGGTGGGGGTGTGCAGGAGGCAGCTGGTCGATGTTTCTCTCTCATCAACTTTTCTAACTCTCTATCCCTCTCAATTCCTCTCTGTGTAAAATCAATTATATATATATATATATATATATATATATATATATAGTGGACACAAGTAATCATTGGTTCCCATTTGTTACCAGAATAACCTAACAAGGTATTTAATCTTCATTAATTATCCTTTAAGATGGCTATTTTCTTGCACTTAATATGGTATTTTAAAGTTTAGGTATCTTACACTTAGGATTAAACAAACAATGTACATTGGTGTATGTAGAATTCAGCCTTTAATTATTTAAAAAGGAAAGTGCAGTAAAGACAAAATAAGTCTGAAAACTATAAATGTCACATTGACTAAACAGGTTGATAGCCTAAGTAGCATGATGTAAGAGATTATCACATATAAACTGTTAAGCCACAGTACTCCAAGAGAAAAAACCCATACAACACCTGCCAATAATTCAAACTTTGAAGATGACTTGATGTTGGCTCTTTCATCAGTACTCTGCTGTTCACAGGAAAACAAAATCCAGATGATTATTTTAAATGAGAGTAGATGCCTTGTGACATTTAATACCTGGAATATGGTGGGGAAGACTCAGTATCATGAGCCTTATAACAAAAAACAGCGGTACCCTGCTCGGCCAGCGCGCTCAGCAATTGAGCTTCTACCTGTGAACCAGGAGGTCACCGTTTGACCCTTTGATTCCCAGTCATCGCATATGCCCCAGTTGAGGGTTCGATCCCCAGTGTGGGACACTCAGGAGGCAGCCAGTCAATGATCCTCTCTCATCACTGATATTTCTATCTCCCTCTTCCTTCCTCTCTGACATCAATAAAAATATATTCAAAACAAAAGCCCCCAGCAGTGCCCTGCCTTGTTTTTCACCCCCAGGTTCCACATACACACCCCCCTCCCCACCCAGGCAACCACTGTCTACATGTAGCTGTTTCTTTTGCAAGAAAAGGTCCAGGAAGCGAGAGCCAGTATTTCTAAATAGCATGCTTATAAGGCTGTTTACTGACCTTTAAATTTTAGACATTATCTATTTTCCTCTTATAGAAGGTTAAAATTTAATTCCCAGCCACCTGTGCTACATGTTTGTGTCCATCATTCTCCTATTGTAGTTTTTCACAGTTTGGGGTGTTGGTGTTAAGTATTTATGTTACGATGGTGATGATATGATTATTTACAGCAATTGTATTCAACAATTATTTTTGTTTTATAATTTTTTTATTTTTCTTAGAGTTAAAAGTCAACCTTTCCCCCCTGTTTCTTAAATTGAGATATACATATAAACAATACAATTCACCATTTTTAGTATGTAGTTCTATGTATTCGTTTTGATAAATGTATATAGTTCTGTGACCACCACTAGTTAGAATATAGCAAATTACCACATAGTAGGTCAACTGCTCATCTGTTTTCTCTCCTAATACCCTTTTATACACTTTCATATCCATATGTAGCCTTTTAAAAATATTTTTTTCTATTGATTTCAGAGAGGAAGGGAGAGGGAGAGATAGAAACATTAATGATGAAAGAGAATCATTGATTGGCTGCCTCCTGCACGCCCCTCACTGGGGACTGTGCCTGCAACTCAGGCATGCGCCCCTAACTGAAATCAGACCTGGGAACCTTCAGTCTTCAGGCTGATGCTCTATCCACTGAGCCAAATACCCCAGGGCCATATGTATCCTTTTGAATATGGCTTTTTAAATTAGAATAATAATCTTTTAAAATTTTATTCCACAATTCTAACCCGCCCCCCCCCCTTTTTTAAAGAAATCCTTCTTAGCTCTGGCCAGTGTGGCTCAGTGGTTGAGTGTCAGCCTGAGCACCAAAAGATTTCCAGTTCTATTCCCAGTTAGTGCATATGCCCAGGTTTGGGGGTGTTAGACTTGATCTCAGTAGGGAGCATATAGGAGGCAGCCAGTTGATGTTTCTCTCTCCCTCTCCATTTTCTCTCTAAAAATCAATAAAAAATAATTTTTAAAATGAGAAAAATTCCTCTTAGAACTCTCCATCCTTCTCCAATTTGAACAAGTTACTGGCTAAATAGCTAAATTAGACAGCTAGACAGCTGAATTCTTGGGATTTCCTGTCGCCAAATTCAGAGCATTTTATTTTTATCATGTTTAGATTCTGTTTCCTGAATTCCTGTCTTCCCTTTTCTCCGGTAGTACATTCTCTTGTAGCCTCCTAAGAGTATATGGGAGATAACTTTTTCTTAAAAGCTTGTATGTCTGAAAAGCTCTTTCATTCTTACACTTGTCTATTTAGTTTAGCTGGGTAAAGATTTTTTCCCCTCCTCTTTTCCTGACAATGAGTGAGTCCACAAAGAATCAGTGGACTATGTATGAGCTTAGATGCCTTTGTTGTAAGCATGCTTTTTTTTAAGGTGGTTTTTTTTGGATTTTTATTTTATTTTATTTTATTTTTTTTAATTTTTTATTTTTTTTAATTTTACTTTATTAAGGTATTTTCTGTGTACATAGTTTACCATTGCCCCCCCCCCCACCTCCCATTTATGCCCTCCCTCCCCAGAGTTCTGTGTTCATTGGTTGTACTTATGTTCATGCATACCAGTCCCTCGGTTGTTCTCCTATCTCCCCCCAGGTCTCCTTCCCCTCCCCGCTGTCATTTGGCAGTCTGCTTGTTTTATGGTGACTATCTCAGGACCATATGAATAGAGTCCGCTCCTCCTCTGGTTTTCACCGCCCCTTCCCCTGGGTCCCACTGCTTCCCCTGGTACACACGGCTCGCCCGGGGCACACTGCACCCTGGGACACTCGGCTCACCCGGGGCACTCGGTCCCATGGGACTCACGGCTCGCCCGGGGCACTCGGCCCCCTGGGACACTCGGCTCACCCGGGGCACTTGGCCCCCTGGGACACTCGGCTCACCCGGGGCACTCGGCCCCATGGGACACTCGGCTCACCCGGGGCACTCGGCCCCCTGGGACACACGGCTCACCCGGGACACCCTTCCCCTTTGGGGGGTACGGCTTACCCGGGGCACATGGCCCCCTGGGACACTCGGCTCACCCGGGGCACTCGGCCCAATGGGACACTCGGCTCACCCGGGGCACTCGACCCCATGGGACACTCGGCTCACCCGGGGCACTCGACCCCATGGGACACTCGGCTCACCCGGGGCACTCGGCCCCCTGGGACACACGGCTCACCCGGGACACCCTTCCCCTTTGGGGGGTACGGCTGGCTTTGTTGTAAGCATGCTTTTTTTTAAGGTGGTTTTTTTTTTGATTTTTATTTTATTTTATTTTAAAAAAATAAATCTTTATTGCTCAGATTATTAAAATTGTTCCCCCCCCCCATAGCTCCCTTCCACCCGGTTCCCACCCCCCACTCTGCCCTTACCCTCCTCCCCATTGTCCTCATCCATAGGTTATACGATTTTAATCCAGTCTCTTTCTGCACCCCCACACCCCTTTCCTCCTGATAATTATCAATCCACTCCCATTCTTTGCCCCTGATTCTATTATATTCACCAGTTTATTTTGTCCCTCAGATTTTTAATTCACTTGATCTTCTTTCTCTTCTTAAATAATACCTTTCAGAATTTCATATAATACTGGTTTGGTGGTGATGAACTCCTTTAACTTTTTCTTATCTGTGAAGCTCTTTATCTGCCCTTCAATTCTGAATGACAACTTTGCTGGATACAGTAATCTTTGTTGTAGGTTCTCGCTATTCATCACTTTGTATATTTCTTGTCACTACCTTCTGGCCTGCATGGTTTCTGTTGAGAAATCAGCTTATAGTCTATGGGTGCTCCCTTATAGGTAACCAACTGCTTTTCTCTTGCTGCTTGTAAGATTTTTTTTGTCTTTTGCCCTTGGCATTTTAATTATGATGTATCTCAGAGTATTTTTCTTTGGATTTCTCTTGTTTGGTGTTCTGTATGCTTCCTGTACTTGTAAGTGTATTTCTTTCACCAGGTGGGGGAAGTTTTCTGATATTATTTCTTCAAATATGTTTTCAGTATTTTGCACTCTCTCTTCTTCTGGCACCCCCATAATTCTGATGTTAGTACGCTTGAAGTTGTCCCAGAGTTTCCTTACACTGTCTTCAACTTTCTGGATTCTCTTTTCTTCTTGCTTCTTCAGAGGAGTGTCTTTTGGCTCCTTGTATTCCATCTCTTTGACCTGATTCTTGTGTTCCTCCATTCTGCTGTTGGATCTCTGCATAATATTTTCCAATTTAGTCAGTTTCTGATTGATTTTTAGTTGGGTCTCATGAAATTTATCGACCTTTTCTAGGATATTCTTGCATAACCTTAGAACCATAGTTCTAAACTCTATATCTTCCATCTCTTTCGTTTGAGATCTATTTCCGTGTCTCGGCATTTTTGCTGTTTTTCAGAGTTGGTAGGATGGCTTTGTGTGTTTGGTGTCCTAGATGGCCCAGTGAGTCAGCCTCCTCAGTTACCTGAGGTAGACACTCTTGGTGCTCCCCTTTGTGGACTGCGTGTACAGTCTTGTTGTAGCTAAGTCTTTATTGTTGTTGGTATCCCTGGGAGGAATTGACCTTCAGGCCAATAGGATGTGGGTATCAGCTGTGTCTACTCTGGGATAACTTCTGTATTGGGGACAGTCTTATAGGATCAGACTTGAAAAATTGCAAAAGCCTCTGTGCTCAGCTTAGATGGGGTGGAGTCTCAGGGCTGAGCTGACAGTCTTGGCTTCCTGGCTGCCCTGCCCTTGTGAGTTTCCGCCTGACCTCTGCCTTCTGCGGCTTCCCTAAGTTTCCGCCTGATTGTCCCAGTTTCCCTGTGCAAGAACGTGGGTGCCCCAGGGGCTCACCAGGGATTGGTTTGGGTCTCTGTAGTCTGGAGCTTCTGACTCCTTTCGCTACAGAGAGGCCGCCACAACCTCCGAGGTCAGACCTCTGCGCTCGACCTTAGACCCTGCCCGCTGTGGCTCCCGGCTCCCCCAATCTCCTAGTCTCCGGGTGCCTTTCTCTAGTCCAGACTCCTCCCGTATGAGCCTAGGTCCATGGGGTTTCAGCCGGGGTTGGGGTTCAGTACAGTCAGAAAGGGTTCAGTGCAACCGGGAATTCCTCCCCTCCTGCCAGGCAGGCATGCAGCGGCTGCACTTCCTCTCCGCACGCGAGCATCTCCCTACCTCAGCGCTTTGCGTCTCCCAGTCTGATCCGTGAGCCTCTCTCCTTCTTTCTAATTGTAGATTTCCCACTCTGCCAGCTTTCCTGTGTTTTTGGATGAAGTCCTTTTTTATTTTAGTTGTTGTTTTTTTAAATTGTTGTGTGAGGTGGCAGCTTAGGTGCTTACCTAGGCCGTCATCTTGGTTCCTCCCCCTGGGTAAAGATTTTAAATTGGAAGTCATTTTTCTTTAAAATTTTGAGGTGTTATTCCACTATATTTAAGCATTTGGTGTAACTTTCAGAGATTCTGTTCTGATTTCTGGTCCTTTTTTAATTATCTATTTCCCCATTCCTCAGCCCCTGAAAGCTTTTAGGATACCCTCTTCCCCATCTCTTCTTCTTCCACCCCTCCCCCCCTAGTATTCTGAAAATTAGCTATGTTATGCATTGATGAAAGTATTTTTATTCATTGTGCCTGATGTATACTGTGTAGATAAACATCAAAATACTAGAGGCCTGGTGCATGGATTCATGCACCAGTGGGGTCCTTTGTCCTGGCCTGTGCCCTCTCGCAATCTGGGACCCTTGGGGGATGTCAGAGAGCTGGTTTCTGTCTGGTCCCCGCAGGTCAGGCCAAGGGATCCCGTGAGTGCACTAGACCGTGCACCAGGCTTCTAGTATGCATATAAGATCTTTGGTTAATCTCTTCCCATTCCCCCCCCCCCCCCTGAGATTCATCAGTCTGTTCTATGTTTCCATGCCTGTAGTTTCCATTCCTGCGCTGAGCGTCTGCTCCCTAGTGGTCAGTGTGTGTCATCGCTACTGGCTGGCTGGAGGGTCACTTAGGCTTTTATATATGTAGATATAACAACTATAGCCCTGGCTTGTGTAGGTTAGTGGTTAGAGCATTGGCCTGCACCTGAGGGTCACCGGTTTGATTCCCAGTCAAAGGCACATACCTTGGTTGCGGGTTTGCTCCCCACCCCTGTAGGGGCACATGTGGAGGCAACCAGTTGGTGTGTCTCTCTCACATTGATGCTTCTATCTCTCTCTCCCTTCCTCCTTCCCTTTATCGATAAAATAAAAAAAATTAAAGAAAAGCAATGGAAAAAATATCTTCAGATGAGCATTAAAAATATATATTTAACAACTATAAAACATGTCTATCACTAACGTTAACCTCCTCAGAATTATTGCACTAAATATTCTCTAGGGTCTTACTATTTTTATTTTTATAAATATAACTATTGATTTTAGAGAGGAAGGGAGAGGGGGAGAAAGATAGAAATGTCAATGATGAGAGAGAATCAGATAAGCTGCCTCCTACATACCCAACACTGGGATCAAGCCTACAACCCAGGCATGTGTCACAACTGGGAATAGAACTGTGACCTCCTGGTTCATAAATTGACACTCAACCACGGAGCCATACTGGCCAGGCAGGTCTTCCTTTTTTTACTTAACAGAGAGGAAGTGAGAGAGAGAAACATCAGTGATGAGAGAGAATCACTGATTGGCTGCCTCCTGCATGCCCCTTACTAGGGATCAAGCTCGCAATCCCGGGTATGTGCCCTTGACTGGAATCGAACCTGGGACACGTTGGTCTGCAGGCTGGCGCTCTATCCACTGAGCCAAACCAGTTAGGGCATGGCCTTCCTATTTTTAAAAGAAGTTTTCTCTCCTATGAAGCTTTTTTCTTTAATTTTTTTATTTTATTGATTTTTTTTACAGAGAGGAAGGGAGAGGGATAGAAAGTTAGAAACATGGATCAGCTGCCTCCTGCACACCTCCTACTGGGGATGTGCCTACAACCAAGGTACATGCCCTTGACCGGAATTGAACCTGGGACCCTTCAGTTTGCAGGCTGACGCTCTATCCACTGAGCCAAACCGGTTTTGGTTCTCCTATGAAGCTTTATATAAATCTATTTTTTAAAATTTTTATATGTTTTTATTGATGAGAGAGAGAGAGAGGAGAGAGAACAACATTGATGTGAGAGAGAAACTGATCAGTTATCTTCCATATTCATCTCAACTGGGAATCGATCCTGAAAGCTGGGTATGTGCTCTGACTAGGAATTGGACCAGTGACTTTTCAGTGCATGTGCCACCAACTGAGCCACACCAGCCAGGGTTCTCCTATTAAGTTTTTAAAAATAGATATTTTACTGATTTTTTACATAGAGGAAGAGAGAAGGATAGAGAGTTAGAAACATCGATGAGAGAGAATCATCGATCAGCTGCCTCTTGCACACCCCCTACTGGGGATGTGCCCGCAACCAAGGTACGTGTCCTTGACCGGAATTGAACCTGGGACCTTTCAGTCCGCAGGCCGACGCTCTTTCCAGTGAGCCAAACCGGTTTTGGTCTCCTATAAAATTTTATCGATCGCTTTGGAGAGCTTCATGGAATAGATGAGACTTTCAGTTGGTTCTGAAGAATGAGTTGAATTTGAATGAGTAGCAGGGAGAAGACCATCACTGTTTCTTGATGTGTATATGCACAATTTCGGTTGGGTATATACTTAGAATTGCTGGGTTATATGATATGCATAGGTTCAGCATCAATAGCCATTACAGAACAGTTTACCAAGTGGTTGTACTAATTTACTGCCCCACTAGCAGTTTAAGGGTTGCTGTTGTTCCATGTCCTCGCTAATGCACGGTGTTGTCAATCTTAGCTTGAACCATTCTAATATGTGTGCAATGGTCTCATGATCTTAATTTGTGTTTCCCTGATGGCTAAGGAGGTTAAGCACCTTCTCATGTTTATTGGCCATTTGGGCACCCTGTTTGGTGGATTGCTGTGTAAATCTTTTGCGTGTGTGTGTGTGTGTGTGTGTGTGTATGTTTAATGGACTTTAATTTTTTAAGTTTCCTAATAGTTTGGCAGATACTTTCTCTCATTTGGTGGCTTGTCTTTTCAGTCTCTAAAAAGATATTTTTGATGAACAGAAGTGCTTAATTTTAATACAACTCATGGTATCAATATCTTCCTTATGTTAGTGCATGTTGTATTTGCCTAGTTCAAGGTATTCTATTTGTCTTTTAGAAGCATTATTGTTTTGTTTATATTTAAATGTAGACTTTACTTGAAATTTATTTTGGGGTGTGATAGATATAATCTATATAGATATCTAGTGTGACTCATTGCTATTTATTGAAAACTCTCTTTTATTCCCCCCTTACTTTCTAATGCCACCTTTGTCTGTTTCATGTTATTATGATCCACTAATCTGTTTAATCTTGTACTGACACATTGTCTTACTTTCTGTAACTTTGTGTTGGTTTTGTCTTTAGTATATTGAATAGGAGTAGCTTCTTGTACTTAGTTATCTTTAAGATTCCTTGGCTTTTCTTGGCCCTTTGCCATTTCCATACATATTTTATCTCAGTTTTAAAAACAGTATTGTGATTGAGATTGTATTCAGATTGCATTTAATCTATTAAAAATAATACTTTTATTCTTTTTTCCTCTGTTCCTTACTCCCCCTCCCCTTTCCTCTTTTTCTTTGGTTAGATTTTAATTTCCTTGATAATTTTTTATAGTTTTCTATGTAGTGGTCTTGCCTCACTTATGTTACATTTATTTCTTAGCATTTGACATTTTTTATGGTATTATAAATAGTGTTTTTAAAATTGCATTTTCTAACTGTAGCTATAATAGAAAATCAGATGAATTTTTTATTGCTCTTCTATTTATATTAATCCTATATTTTAATACATTACCTTTACATTCTTTTGGATTGTGTATGTGTTCAATCATCTTTGAATATCATATCTGCAAATGAAGTTTTTTATTTTATCCTTTCCAATCTTATATCTTTGATTTCTTTTTCTTGCCTAACTGTGCTGCCTGTGCAGTGAATTGAAATGGTATGTTCCTGATCTAAGAGGGAAAGCCTCAAGCATTTCACCATTAAGTATGATGTTTCCTGAAGGTTTTCTGTAGACACTGTTATTAGTTCACTTATTTTCTGAGTTTATGAGTTTATTATGAATGAATGTTGGATTTTATTAAAATGCTTTCTGCATCAATTGAGATATTCACATAATTGTTTTCCTTTGTTATTAATGTGATGAATTAAATTGAGTAAAATTTTCAAATATTAAATCAAATTTGAATTTCTGATACAAATTTTCAACCTTTTTATAGATTGTTAATTTTTTTAAAAATATTTTTTATTAAGGTATTATCTGTGTACATAGCTTATCATTGCCCCCCCCCCCCCATAGTTGTTAATCTTTATCTGAGGATATTTTCTCCATTGATTTTTGGAGACAGTGAAAGGGAGAAATGGAGGGAAGGAAGGGGGAGGAGGAAGGAGAGAGAGAGAGGAGAGAGGAGAGAGGAGAGAGAGAGAGAGAGAGAGAGAGAGAGAGAGAGAGAGAGAGAAACAGAAACATTGATGTGAGAGAGACATTGATTGGTTGCCTCTTACATTTGCCCCAACCAGGACCAGGGATTGACCTGCAACCCAGGTACCCTGCCTATGACTGGGAACGTGCAATCTTTCAGTGCTCTGGATGAATGACGCTCTAACCATTGAGCACACAGGCCAGGGTTTAAGGTTTTGGGGGGGGGTTGTAATCTTAATTGTTCAGGTTATTACAGTTGTTCCTCTTTTTTCCCCCCATAGCTCCCCTCCACCCAGTTCCCACCCCACCCCACCTATCCCCTTACCCCCCCCCCACTGTCCTCATCCATAGGTGTATGCTTTTTGTCCAGTCTCTTCTTGCACCCCCCACTCCCTTTTTCCACCGAGAATTGTCAATCCACTCCCTTTCCATGCCCCTGATTGTATTATGTTCACTAGTTAATACTGTTTATCAAATTTTTCATTCCCTTTGTTTTTAGATTGACTTGTTGAGAGATATGTATTTGTTGTTCATAATTTTTATTTTTATCCTTTTCTTCTTCTTAAAGAATACCTTTCAGCATTTAATACAATTCTGGTTTGGTGGTGATGAACTTGAGCTTTTTCTTATCTGTGAAGCTCTTTATCTGACCTTCAATTCTGAATGATAGCTTTGCTGGATAGAGTAATCTTGATTGTATGTTCTTGCTGTTCATCACTTTGAATATTTCTTACCACTCCTGTCTGGCCTGCATTGTTTCTGTGAAGAAATCAGCTGACAGTCGTATGGGTGCTCCCTTGTAGGTAACTTACTGTTTTACTCTTACATATTCTCTCTTACTTTTAATATTCTCTCTTTGTCTTTTGCTCTTGGCATTTTAATTGTGGTGTGTCTTGGTGTGGTCCTCTTTGGATTCATTTGTTTGGGGTTCTGTGTGTTTCCTGTACTTGTAAGTCTATTTCTTTTCACCAGATGGGGGAAGTTTTTGGTCATTATTTCTTCAAATAGGTTTTCAGTATCTTTCTCTCTTCTTCTGGCACCCCATAATTCTGATGTTGGTACGCTTGAAGTTGTCCCAGAGGCTCCTTACACTATTTTCATATTTTTGGATTCTTCCTTCTTTTTGTTTTTCTGGTTGGGTGTTTTTTGCTTCTTCATATTTCAAATCATTGACTTGATTCTTGGGATCCTCTAGTCTGCTGTTGGATCTCTGTATATTATTTTTTATTTCAGTCAGTGTATGCTTAATTTCTAGTTGGTCCTTTTTCATATCCTCAAGGGTCTCACTAAATTTATCAGCCTTTTCTAGAAAATTCTTGAAAAACCTATAACTTATTTTGATCTCTATATCCAGTATTTTGCTTTCTTCCATTTCTTTCATTTGTGATCTGTTTCTTTGTCTCCGCAGTTTGGCTGCTTCCCTGAGTTGATAGAGTGGCTTTGTGTGCTAGGTGTCCTATAGGGCCCAGTGGCTCATTCTCCCCAGTTACCTGAGGTGGACCCTCTTGGTGCACCCCTTTGTGGTCTGGGTACACAGTCTTGTTGTAGTTAAGCTTGATTGTTGTTGGTTTCACTGGGAGGACTTGACCTCCAGGCCAATTGGCTATGAGGACCATCTGTGTCTACAATGAAAGAACTGCTGTACTAGTGACACCCTTATGAGGCAATACTTGCTTCAGTGGGGCTTTGGTGCTTACTGAGTCTGCCCCCTGTGTGTGTACCTTATGGATCTTAGGAGATCTGAATGTTTCTACTCTGACCCCTGGGTACACTGGCTCTTGGATCTCCAAGGAGGTGCTAATTTAGCCTCTGCCTGAGGCCACCCAGCAGGAGCTACAGAGAGATCTGCAGATTCCTCTTCTTTATTTGGGTTTTGGAGGTGCCCAGATGAGGCCCAGCTGTGAAGCAATGCAATCTGCTGTGGGGCCTTGGGCCTTCTTTTGGATGTTCTTGGTCTCTCAGACCCAGCTGCAGTTTGTTAGGTAATTTTATATTGCAAAGGGCCAGTCCATTCATATGCAAATGCCTCTGTGCACAGCTTGGATAGGGCGGAGTCTCAGGGCGGAGCAAACAGCAATGGCTTCCCATCAGCCCTGTCCTAAGAGGCCCCTGGGTCTCAGTATCCCTCGGTAATCACTGCAAGCACCTCTGAGAGAAAGCCGCCCTCAAGTTCTGTTTGCTTCTAGACAGTCTAGTTTCTCCCCATATGAGTCTGGGTCCCTGGAACTGGAGTTCAGAGCAATCGGGAGCTTGTATCTCCCTCAGGCTTGAAAAAGCCAGCCACATACTCAGTTGCCAGCCCTCTCCACATGCACCTCCATATCTCTGTCTTCCACAGCTCCTCTGAGTCTCAGTGTGCTTTTCTCTTTCCTTCTAGTTGTAGAATTTCCACTCAGCCAGTCTTCCTGTGGTTCTGGATGATGTCCGTTTGTCTTTTAGTTGCAGTTTTGAAGTTGTTGTGCTAGGCGGTAAGTTTAGGTGTTTACCTATGCCGCCATCTTGGTTTCTCTTAAGGGTTTTTAAATTTATTTTGTGAGAGAGAGGAATACAGGGAGAGGGAGAGAGAGAGAAAGAGAGAAACATTGATGTGAGAGCAAAACATCAATCAGCTGCCTCCTGCACACCCCGTACTGGAGATTGAGCCTGCAACCTCAGCATGTATCCTGACTGGGAATCAAACCAGCACCTCAGTGCACAGGAATATGCCTGATCTATTGAGCCACTCTGGTCAGGGCTAGATTGCTAAATTTGATCTAAATATTTTTATTAGGAATTTTTTTCTATGTTCATAATTTAAATGGCCTATAATTTTCCTTTGAACAAGTTTTGGAATCAGGTTTATGCTGGCCACCAGTGATGGCTTTAGTTGCAACCCACAAGTTTTGATATATAGTATTTTTCGCTATCATTTATTTCAGAATATTTTCAGATTTTATCTTCTTTGACCCATGCATTTTGGTTTTATAGTTTCTTTCTATTGCAGATTTTAGGTTAATTGTACAGCAGTCAGAGAGCATTGTCTGTATTTTGATTCTTATTTAAATGTGTTGGCATTTGTTCTACCTGGTTGTTTTGTAAATGCTCTCTGTGTACTTGAAAATAAGTGTAGAGAGCAGTTATTAGGTATAGTGCTGTACATTGTCAATTTTGCTTATCTTTAATATCCTTTTGTATCTTTCTATGTCAATTTCTAAAATCATAAAAATCTCCCACTATGATTGTAGATTTGCCTATTTCCTTTTTAGCTCTGTCAATTTTTGGTTTTGTTTTTAAATCTTTGTTGTTGAAAATATTACATATGTCCTCTTTTCCCCCCCATTGATCCCTTCCAGCCCACCCCGCCTCCCCCAACCCTCGGCCCAGATCTTCACCTACATTGTCTGTGTCCATGGGTTATGTATATATGCATGTAAGTTTGTTTTTTTAAGAAATATGTATTTTATTGATTTTTTATAGAGAGGAAGGCAGAGGGATAGAGAGTTAGAAACATTGATCAGCTGCCTCCTGCACACCCCCTACTGGGGATATACCGGCAACCAAGGTACATACCCTTGACCAGAATCGAACCTGGGACCCTTCAGTCTGCAGGCTGGCGCTCTGTCCTCTGAGCCAACCTGGTTAGGGTCATACAAGTTCTTCGGTTGATCTCTTCCCACCCACCATCACCTTCCCTCTGAGATTTGATAGTCTATTCCATGCTTCTATGTCTCTGGATCTACTTTATTCATCAATTTATTTAATTCATTACATTCCATATATGAGTGAAATCATGTGATACTTGTCTTTCCCTGACTGGCTTATTTCTTTAAAAAAAAAAAAATATATATATATATATATATATATTTTTTTTCTTTAATTGATTTCAGAGAGGAAGGGTGATAGAGAGAAACATCAATGATGAGAGAATATCACCAATTGGCTGCCTCCTGCACACCCCCCATGGGGCTGGAGGGTGGGGATTGAGCCCACAACCTGAGCATATGTCCTTGGCCAGAATCAAACCTGGGACCTTTTAGTCTGCAGGCCAATGCTCTGTCTACTAAGCCAAACCAGCTAGGGCATAACTGGCTTATTTCATTTAGCATAATAACTTTTCAGGTCCCTCTATGCTGTCTCAAAGGGTAGTCCTTTTTTCCTGCTGAAGCTATCTATTAGGTACATTGAACTTTAGAACTGCTACTGTTGTCTTGGTTGACTCTTTGTTCTTACAAAGTATCTCTAGCCCTGGCCCATATGGCTCAGTTGATTGAGCATTACCCTGTGCACTGAAAGGTTGCTGCAGCATTCGATTTCTGGTTGGGGCCCATGCCCAAGTTTGTGGGTTCGATCCCCATCTGGGTATATTTGGGAGGCAGCAGATCGATGTTTTCTTTCATATTGATATTTCCCTCTCCCTCTCCCTTCATCTCTCTTTCTCAAGTCAATACAAGTATAAATATTTTTCAGATACAAAGTCTCACTAGCTCTACTAATGCTTTTTGCCTTAAGTATTTTATACTGATTTTAAAACACTCATACCATCTTTCTTTTGGTGTGTGTTTACATTGTATATTGTTTCCCATTCTTTTACTTTCAGCTTTTATAAAAGTCTAGTGGCCTGCTGCATGAATTTGTGCACATTGAAAGGAATTGAATTAAAAGAAATACTAATATTTTAATATCACTATTTGCCCTTCCTCTGTAATAGAACTGTCATCCAAATTCATGATCGACAGTGACAGATCAAAACACACATTTGCAATTGGCACCAGTGAGAGTTTTATATGTATCACGCATGCATCAGTCAACTTGGCCTTTTATAGATATAGAATAATCTTGCTTAATTAGACCTTCCGTCTGAGTTAGCTAAACTTTTTCCAACCAGTGAAGCACCCCAACTTCTCTTTCAGGTAATTGTCAGCAACACAGCAGTAAATATCAACACCAAGCAGATCATTATTGTAGATCACACAGGGAGAACCAAAGGTAAAATATTTAACTGCAGCAGTGTTTGACTACATTCTGCTCAGTGAGAAAACCTGAAGTCATTTTCATGATACACCATTTCTTACTTCCTTTCAGTCAGGTCAAGTTTCTAGGCTTTCTAAATCTCCATTTTCTGGCTTATGAAAAGAAAATAGGATTCCACCGAGTCTCCTATCTACCTACTCTAAGACTTCTGTGAGGATCAGATGAGATGAGGCACGTGAAAACACTTCACAAACATTTGGGTACAGTGTGAAATGTTTCCATCTGGCAAGTCATGTTCCTGGACTGAAGAAACTGCAAGGAGGCTAGTCACTAGGGAGAGGAAGCTGGGTGTTGCTATGTGATGTCATTAGCTGATTGGACACTTAGCATATTAGCCTTTTATATATATAGACTAGATGCCCCCTCTCACAGTCCAGGAGCCCTCCAAGGTGGGAGGCGACCCAGCGATCAGGGGAAAGTGATGCCCCCATCACATCTCTGTTGCTGCCACTGCTGGCAGCGCAAGCCTTAGCCGGCCCTGGTTACCTGAGCCTCGGGCAGCCCTGGATGGCTGGACAGCCGCCATCCGAGGCTTGCCTGGGCCTCGGGCATCAGCTGGGTAGCCGCCATCCAAGGCTTACCTGCACCTTGGACATCAGTTGGGCAGCCGCATCCGAGGCTTGCCTGTACCTTAGGCATCAGCGGGGCTGCTGCCATCCAAGGCTTCCCTGTGCCTCGGGTGTTGCCTGGGCAGCCGCCATCTGAGGCTTGCCTGTACCTCAGGCCAGCCTTGGGGGCTGAGCAGCCAACATCTGAAGCTTGCCTGTGCCTCGAGCCAGCACTGGGCAGCTAGAGGCCTGAGGGGACAGGGGGACTCTGGAGGCAGGTGCACAGAGCAGCCAGACCCGCCTGGGTGTGGGCCCGGCTATGCCATGCACCTGCTGCCCTGGCAGGGCTGAGGAGACCTAGCACCACCATCTTGTGGCTGTAGGTGCTGCCATCTTTGAGGGCATGGCAGTCAATTAGCATATTCCCTCCTTATTGGCTGTGGGTGCCACCATCTTTGTGAGGGCATGACAATCAATTAGCACATTCCCTCTTAGATAGGATAATGTTCCATTATATATGTGTATTTTATTTTTTAAATACATTCATCAGTTGGTAGACTTGTTTTTCTCCCACTTTTGGGTTATTATATTTGTGTACAGGATTTTTCATGGATATCTGTTTTCATTTCTTTTGATTCAATATGGTAATCCTATATATAACTTTTTTTTTTTTACAAACTGCCAAACTCTTTTTCCAAAGTGGCTGTACCATTTTACATTCTCATCAGTAATTTATGAGGATTCCAATTTCTCCACACCCTTGTCAACACATGTTATTATAGCTATTCTAGTAGGTATAAAGTGGTATCTCATTTTGAATTTGATTTTCCTGATGACTAGTAATGTTGAGCATCTTTTCTTGTGTTTATTGCCCATCTATATATCTACTTTGGAAAAGTACATATTCAGAGACTTTACCATTCTTTAAATTATTTTCCAATATCTTTTAATAGACATAGGTTTATTGACATAGCTATTTCTCTTTATGTGAGTTTTAATAATTTGTGTCTTTAAGGAATAGTCTGTTTAATCTAGGTAGGTGATTTTTCAACCAGTGTGTTGCAAGAATTTTCAAAACATACAATACCTTATTATTTAAGTCAGGGGCATTGATCTCTTTTCCCTTAAATTGTCAAATTTAAAAAAATGACAACAGCCAACACAATAGCTGTCCAATGTGAATGAATCAAAATTATACCTATTTTTGTCAGATCTGCAAAAAAAATATATTTATATATTTATTAAAATATATATTTTTTGGTGTGCCACAGAATTTTAGTAATTAGTTTGTGTATGCCATGAGATGAAAAAGGTTGAAAATTGCTGACCTAGGTAATCAAATTTGTGGGCATAGCTTTTCATAGCATTCTTTATTATCCTTTTCATGTCTAAGGGATCAGTAATGATGACCCCTCTTATATTTCCTTTTATTAAAAACTAGAGGCTCAATTCACAAAATTGCATGCACTCGGGCTGGTCCCTCAATCCACCTGCACCGTCTCACAGTCCAGGACCGCTTGCTGCTTACTGCCTGCCTGCAGCAGAGGCGGAGGCAGCGCTAAGGAGCAGCAAGAGCCTGGCTTCTGGCTGAGTGGCGCTTTCCCTGTGGGAGGCACTGACCACCAGGGAGCAGCTTCCGCATTGAGCGTCTTCTGGTGGTCAGTGTGCATCATAGCGACCAGTCGTTCTGCCATTTGGTCAATTTGCATATTGGGGTTTTATTATATAGGATTTTGGTAAAATAACATAAATTTATCATCTGGATTCTTTCAAGATTTTTCTCTCTTTTCTGAAGTTTGGATATCATAGGTGTAGGTGAAACTATTTATCCTGCTTAGTGTTTCCTGAATTTTCTAGATCTGTGGTTTGGTGTTATCACTTTTGGAAAATTCTCAACCTTTTTATTTTTCACTTGAAGTATCAAAATTTTTGTTTTATTTTAATATATTTTTATTGATTTCAGAGAGAGAGATAGAAACATCAATGATGAGAGATAATCATTGATTGGCTGCCTCCTGCATGCCCCCTACTGGAGGTCAAACATGTGCCCTTGACTAGAATTGAACCCAGGATCCTTCAGTCCATAGGCCACAGTGCATTATCCCCTGAGCCAGACTGGCTAGGGCTGAAGTGTCAATTTTATTTATCAGAATCTTCTGTTTGGCAGCTCATAGCATTGTTGCACATGTCCATATAGGAACATTAGAAGTGCTCACAATAGGATTCTTTCCCTGATCAAAATTCCACTCAAATTAAAAGTAGGGGTATAGTCTTTTCCAACCAAAAATAAATTTGCAACTGTTTTTTTTTTCTTTCATTTTTTATTAAGGTATTACATGTGTACATATCTTACCAATTCCCCCCCATTCCATACATGCCCTCCCTCCCCAGAGTTTTGTGTCCATTGGTTATGCTTATATGCATGCATACAAGTCCTTCGGTTGATCTCTTATCACCCCCATATCTTCCTACCCTCCCTACTGTAATTTGACAGTCTGCTTGTTGCTTTACTGTCTCTGTATCTATCTTTTTGTCCATCAGTTTATAATGTTCCTTATTATCCATAAATGAGTGAGATCATGTGGTGTTTCTCTTTCATTGACTGCTTATTTCACTCAGCATAATGTTCTCCAGTTCCATCCAGGTTGCTGCAAATGATAAGATTTCCTTCTTTTTATGGCAGCATAGTATTCCATGGTGTAGATGTACCATAGTTTTTTGATCCAGTCATCTGCTGATGGGCACCTAGGCTGTTTCCAAATCCTAGCTATTGTAAATTGTGCTGCTATGAACATAGGGGTGCATATATCCTTTTTGATTGGTGTTTCTAGTTTCTTAGGATGTATTCTTAGGAGTGGGATTACTGGGTCAAATGGGAGTTCCATTTTCAGTTTTTTGAGGAAGTTCCATATTGTTCTCCACAGAGGTTGCACCAGTCTGCATTCCCACCAGCAGTGCACCAGGGTTCCTTTTTCTCTGCAACCTCACCAACACTTGTCATTTGTTGATTTGTTGATGATAGCCATTCTGACAGGTGTGAGAATTTGCAACTGTTGTTATTTAGATGTACAACATCTTTTACAGTTTGTTTATGAATTGTATATATAGATACTGCTTTGGAAAACAGAGAAGCTGTTGTTTTGGCAGTTGACTGTCAATGTACTTGAGGTAGTTGTTTATGGGACCTTTATTGGAAATCTGAACATCTGACTTGGCAATGGGTTTATTTGATTCTCTACCAATCAGTATCATCCTAATCTCTCAGAATCTTTACACAGCTTAGTTTCCTATTGTGTTCTATTAAGATACAGCTGTAGTTCAGGGGAGTACGTATGGTATTTCATTTATATACTCCCAAAATGGCATGTCTTAGTTAATTAGTTATGATTCTGGGCATTGTTCTGGATTCATTTATTTTCTTGGAGAAGGAGAAGGAATGCATGTTTTTCCATTCTTTTCTCACTACTGATGTGTTTGGACCCTGGACCAAAGTCATTTAGAGTCATCTTGGTTTTTATATCTGAAGAGAAGAATTCAGTGTTGTACAATCAAATCACTAATGAGTGAAGTTTTAAGACCCATTGAAGAGAAGATAATTAAATTACCATTGGTTCCATATAATTTTATCTTTTGTCACATTTTTGTTGATTATTTACATTAATAATGAAAAGAAAACAAATTTTTAAGCTTTTTATTTATTTATTTTTAAAATATATTTTATTGATATTTTACAGAGAGGAAGGGAGAGAGATAGAGAGCTAAAAATGTCAATGAGAGAGAAACATCGACCAGCTGCCTCCCCCCTACGGGGGATGTGCCCGCAACCAATGTACATGCCCTTGACCAGAATCGAACCTGGGACTTTTCAGTCCGAAGACCGACGATGCTCTACCACTGAGCCAAATCGGTTTCGGCAAGAAAAAAAAATTTTACATGTAGAATTTGTCATTATTTCCATGTACAGTGGAGCCTGATTGCCTGAATACTTTCGATTGGTAGCAGCGGTTACCATGGTTGCTTAGCTTACAAAAGATTTTATGTTAAAGATCATCACAGCAGATCTATGGTAAACCTTCATATCCAGAAAGACAACCCCAAGATAGCACACGGTTTTGACATGGAGGATCTGGGGAGATAAAGCTGTATACTTGCTTTTGGAGATCAAAAGATTTTATTCTGTGATTAAAGGCGCAGTGCACGAAATTCGTGCAGGGGGCGGGGTTGTCCTTCAGCCCACCCTGCACCTTCTCCAATCTGGGACCCCTCAAGGGATGTCCCACTGATCCTTCATGTCAAAACCGTGTGCTATCTTGGGGTTGTCTTTCTGGATATGAAGGTTTACCATCCTGATCTTAGTGGGAAAACATTCAGGCTTTTACCATTAATTATGATAATAGCTTTGGTTTTAAAAAAATACATATTTTTATTGATTTTTTACAGAGAGGAAGAGAGAGGGATAGAGAGTTAGAAACATCGTCGAGAGAGAAACATCCCTCAGCTGCCTCTTGTACACCCCCTACTGGGGATGTGCCGCAACCAAGGTACATGCCCTTGACCGGAATCGAACCTGGGACCTTTCAGTCCACAGGCCGGCGCTCTATCCACTGAGCCAAACTGGTTTCGGAAAGAGTTAACTTTTAACTTATAGGCTACTGAGGAGCTTTTGAAGGTTTCTAGAAAGAGGTCTTTGAATTATGTCTGGGTGTGTGTGTGTGGGAGGGTGTTGGGGAGACAGTTGTTGCTCTTCTTTGCCTTGTATGCTAATGCAGTTGTCCCTTAGTATCTACTATCGGGGATTGTTTCCAGGATCTCTGTAGATAACAAGCAGATACTCAAGTCCCTTTTATAAAATGTCAGAGGAGCAGTGCATGTAGTACCCCCTCCACATTTGTGGACTCCCAGCCACAGTTTGAAAATATGATACTATTTTCAGTCCCAGGATGGTTGAATCTGGGATGCAAAACCTGGGTGTACAGAGGGCCGACTGTATATTTCCTGAAAAAATTCACATATAGGTGGACCCACACAGTCCAAACCCATGTTGTTCAAGGTCAACTGTAGTTCTTTCCTCACTAGTAAAATGTTTCTCTTTTTTTTTTTTTATTCACAGTTCACTGAGACATTTTTAGCCGAGAGGGACAAACAGTCCAAATGGAGTGGAATTCCTCAACTGCTCCTTAAGCTGTATGCAACCAGCCACCTCCACAGTGACTTCGTTGAGTGTCAAAACATCCTCAAGGTAATTCTTTTGGGCCTTGAAGGGGCTGCATTTAGGGCATCCAAGTGACACAAGATGTCTGCTTTAAAAAAAATTTCTCTTTCAGTGTACTTTTAAAATTTTTCTGTTTTTATTATGTAAGCTGTAGAAAATTTGGGAAGTTCAGAAAAAGTGCAAAGAAGAAAATAAAACCCCCGACACCAAAGGATAATCACCAGTGAGTTCCCTGTGGATGTCCTTCTGGACTTTGTGTCAGTGCTTGCTTAATTTGGGAGGTCAACACTGTGCCCTGGGATTGAGATGGCATTCTTTTTGAATATGGTTTAAAAGATCACACATTTCATGAAAGTGGCCTTGTGGTTATTGACAATTATTCTATATAATAAAAGCCTAATATGCTTAGTGTCTGGTTGTCCAGTCATCTGTTTAACCAATTAAAGCATAATATGCTAATGATATGCTAATGCCGCTCAATCACTCACTATGAAGTGCACTAACCACCAGGAGGCAGACAGTTGACCATTGACCAGTCACTATGACATGCACTGACCTCCAGAGGGCAGATGCTCTGACCAATAGGTTAGCTTGCTGCTGGGGTCCGGCCTATCGGGGCTGAGTAAGATGGGCCGGACATGCCCTGGAGTCCTCCTGCAGTCCCTCCTTGGCTGGCCTATTTCCTGTGTCCCTCCCAGCCCTGATCGTGCACTGGTGGGGTCCCTCAGCCTGGCCTGCACCCTCGCACAATCTGGGACCCCTCGGGATGTCGGAGAGCCAGTTTCAGCTCAATCCCACAGGCCAGGCCAAAGGACCCCACTAGTGCACACATTTGTGCACTGGGCCTCTAGTGACTAACCTAAGAAGATTGAAGGGACTGGGCTTGATGATTGGGAGAGAGATGGAAAGAATGCAGAGAGGTATGGTAAGGCCATTCTCAAACTTAAGTAAAAGTATGTGTTAGAATCACCTGTTAAAACAGGCTTTGTTAAAACAGGCTTGTTAAAACAGAGTGGTGCATCCCATTCTCAGAGTGTCTGATTTAGAGGTTTGGGGTTACTATATCTAAACTTTAGCTTGGGGGGATGTGGAGGGTGGGTCCGAATTTGAATTTAGAGCACCATCTTTAGCT
Organism: Vespertilio murinus; assembly: GCA_963924515.1. Taxonomy (NCBI): domain Eukaryota; kingdom Metazoa; phylum Chordata; class Mammalia; order Chiroptera; family Vespertilionidae; genus Vespertilio; species Vespertilio murinus. The sequence goes on from OZ004709.1 coordinate 55,712,375, forward strand.
GCAGTTAAAACCCATGCAAATTACATTTGGTCATAATGAAACTTAATGATACATTGTTCTTCAGAGGTGAAGTTTTGATTATTATATAAGTCATTCTAAAATATAACAGGCTCCAAAATAAGCTTAATCTTTACCTTTAAGAAGAAAAATTTTGAGCTGAATCCACTGTGAAAATGAAGACCATTCTGAGCAATCACAGTCGACATTTCAGAAAATGTGGACATTGTCTGGAGGGACACACAATTATTGTGAAGGTCCTCAGAGGCACCCTGCTAAGGGACTTCAGTCATATTGAGGCAGAACTCAAATCTCCTGGGAAGGAAAAGAAGAGGCTACAGGTTGATAGGTGGTGGGACATAGAAAGGAGCTGGTCACCGTATGTACCATCTGCAGTCATGCACAGGACATGATCATGGGTGTTACCCTGGGCTCCCTTACACGATGAAGGCTGTGTGTGCTCACTTCCCATCAATGTGGTTATTCAGGAGGATGGTTCTCGTGGTGAAATCAGAAATTTCTTGGGTGAGAAATACATCCACAGGGTTCAGATGACGTCAGGTGTTGCTTGTTCAATAGCTCAAGTCCAGAAAGATGAGTTAATTCTTGAAGGAAATGACCTTGAACTTGTATCAAATTCAGCTGCTTTGATTCAGCAAGCCAAAAGAGTTAAAAAACAGAATATCGGGGAAAATTTGGATGGTATCTATGTTTCTGAAAAAAGAACAGTTCACCAGGCTGATGAATAAGATCTAAGTTTTTCAGCTACAGAAACAAAATGCTGGATGGTTCCTTACACTATGTAAGACATTTTAAAGATGCAGCAGAATTCGTGTATTAATTTGAGGGGGAATAAAAGAAATGTTTTGTATTTTTGATCTTCTCATAGTCTGACTAGGGTAGAAATAATTATAGTCTTTTACACTTGTTTAAAAACACTTTGTAAAGAGTTATATTAATTTCATTTGATTCCTGCAAAATTTGAAATATGAAGGAGGAGGAAAACAAACTAGAATGAGGGAAATTAATAGTGGGTTCTTGCTGTGTGATCATCATTTCTTTATTCACCCAGCAAATACTTATTTGAAATTTACTGTGTACCAGGCAAATTTAATTCTTATGGTAAGTTTGTGAGATGGGTGGTGTTTTCTTTGTATTAGTCTAGAATATTTTGATTGTAGGTAACAGTAACTCACTCAGGCTAGGGGAAAAAAAAAAGATTTTTTTATTGTCTTCTATAATTGACAAGCACAGGTGTGAATTCAGGAGCTGAACAATTAGGCTGTCCATTTCTTTTTTTATAATTCTTTATTTTTGAAAATATTACGTATGTCCCCTTTTTCTTCCATTGACCCCCATACTACCCTCACCCCCCCACCTCAGGGCCTCACCCACCTCATTGTGTCCATGGAGGCTGTACATTTCTTGTCTTGACATCTGTGTGTGACCTCAAGTTCTTCCGTGTAATCATAGGTCTTGGGTGACATTTCTATAACATGGGTGAGGGGAATGAGAGATTATTTGGCTAGGGGCTGGGACTGAATTGCTTGTTGACAACCTTAGCAGAACTATGTAGAAAGTGGGGAGGGGCATTTCCTCTAAGGCAGTGTTTCCCCAAAGTGTGGTACGTGTACCCCGAGAGGTATGGGAAGAGTTTGGTGGGGGTACGCGTTGCACCGGAGTTTGGTGGGGATATGCACTGCACTGTGCTTAGCTGTGCCTAATTCTACGTTCTCATGAGTCAAGTCAAGACAGTCTTGTGAGGCGTGAGATGGTCTGGTGTGCAAATAAATGTTATTTATAATATAACTTTTATTTACCGTATTTGCCGGCGTATAAGACGACTTTTTGGCCCTGAAAAATATGCCTCCAAGTGGGGGGTAGTCTTATACGGCGAGTATATAACAAACTCTGTATTTTTTAGTGGAAATGTTAGGGGGTCATCTTATACACCCAGTCTCTTATACGCCGGCAAATACGTATTTTTCAGGGCCAAAAAAATCGTCTTATACGCCGGCAAATACGGTATATTTTATTATGAATAATTTTATTTTTCTTTTATTATTATTTTGTGTATGTACCAAAAAAAGAAAAAATAAATATATTTTGATATGTCAAAAGTTTGGGAAACACTGCTCTAAGAAAATGCAGTTACCCGAAGAAGAGATAAAGCTGCTGGATAGGCAAAATCCAGCTGTTTTTTATATTCTCTTTTTCAATTGAAACAAACAAACAAACAAACAAAAAAAAAACAAGACTCGACTATAACCTTCCCAAAACCTTGTGGTTACTATATGTTGAGCCCAGATTTATCTTCTCCAAAGACCAGCTTCCACTGTACTAGGTTGCCAGCAGGAAATACTTCCTGGTTTTATGGATGAGAGAAATAAGATCCAGAAAAAGTGGTTCAGTCACTTACTAATTATGTGACCCGAGGCAACTTTGTGATACTGTTTTTTTACATATAAAATGAGTAAAAGTATGCTTACTTCATTGAATTGTTTTAAGGATTAAATGAACCAAGCTGTAAAAGCGCAGTGCTGGCATATAGCAGGTGATCTGTCCGAGTTCTGCTTTTTCTTGTTGTGTGGTGCGTGGACCAGCAGCAGCAGCAGCAGCACTTGGGAACTTGTTATAAATGCACATTTTCAGGCCCCCTCAGGCCCATTACAGCTCTGCAGGTGGGACCCAGTAGTCTGAATTTTAAGAAGCCCTTCTGATGATTCTAATGCTAACCAGTGTTTGAGCATACAATGTTTGCTCTTGCCTATTGATGTTCCTGCAAGGAGAATATAAGTAGGGTCCTGGATTCTTCCTACTCTTTCACCCAAAATAGTTATGCTTTATAAGCACAGACTCTGGAACCAGATTTCCTGCACTTAAATCCTGCCCTACCACTGTGTGACATTGACAACTTCTTCATGCCTTAGCTTCCTTATCTGTAAACTTTTGGAATAAATTATTATTGTCTTATACAGGGTTGTGAGGATTAAAAGAGGTAATACATGAAGTGCTTAGACTTAAGCACTAAATTAATTAGCTATTACTACTATTATTATAACTTTTGTTATATCAACTTTTCTGTAAGATTATTATTTTTTTTCTATTACCTCTGTTCCGTATGAACAAAGGATTCTTTGGCCTTTCCAAATTTGAGAACCTCTACACTGTATTGACTGTATTGAATACCTGCTAGGGAGAATACAAAGAGGAATCTGTTTGTCTTATCTTCGAGGAATATTTAATCTGGGGAAGGGTAACATGTTTGTAAAGAGGTACGAAGTAAAAGTGCTAAATGCCACAATGAATTACAGATTTCTTTGGGGCTTCAGAATGCTTCTGCTGAAGGGAATCAGAGGAGACTTCCTGGAAGAAGTGACACTTGAGCAATGTTTTGGTTATATATTGCTGCAGAACCAGCTACCCTAAAACTTAGTAGCTTGAGATAATAATCACTATATACTATATATCTGTAATAATTTTTTCAGGTAAGAAAACTTACCCAAGAAACCACTTATTCAAATACATATATTTTTTACTTGTTTGGAGGTGTTGATATAAGTAGTTGTTTATTATTTCTACTACTATTACTACCAGTGTGGTGTTGGGTTGGGTATTGAATCATCTGGAAGGTCCAGATTGGCTTCATTCACATAGCTGGTAGGTTGGTGCAGTCAGCTGGAGATCAGCTAAGGATATCAGTCCTTAGCCTCAGTTCTCCTCCTCATGGCTCTGTAGGTGCCTTTGTTGGACTTCTCAAAGCATGATGATTGGGTTCCAAGATTGCAAAAGCCAACTTTGCCAGTCTTTCTTAATATTTAGGCCAGAATTGCCTAGTGTTACTTCTGCCACATTCTATTTGTTGAAGTGAGTCATACCAGCCAGGTTCAATGTGGGAGAGGATTCTGTAGGGGGTCTGAATATGAGGAAGTGTGGCTCATTGGGGGCTATCTCATGGGGATTTAAGTTGGGATTAAAATGCAAACTGATGCTTTGGTGTCTGGTTGTGTTAGATACAAAAACTGAATGTCTCTCTGCATACTTTCTTTAAACTAGGACATTTCTCCTCTTCTCTCCATGGAGGCTATGGCATTCGTTACTGAAGAGAGGAAACTAACCCAAGAAACCACTTATCCAAATACATATATTTTTGACTTGTTTGGAGGTGTTGATGTAAGTAGTCATTTATTATTTCTACTGCGATTATTACTGTTTAATGGTTTGAAAAGTTAACTCTTAAAATGGAGTTAGGAAACATTTCAGAATATATAGCAATCATTTGAGAATTTTAATCTTTAAAAGCTCATTAACACTCACCTGTTTGGGAGCAGCATAGCTTTTATTTTAGAATAATTTATTTGAATTGATAATGTAGCCACCTTTTTTTTGAAAGCACTAAGTTAACGTGTACTTCCCCACTTCTCCAGTATCCTCTCTTCAGAGGCAGCTCTGGTTACCAGCTTCTTCTCTGTCCTTCCAGAGATGGTGTGTGTGTGTGTGTGTGTGTGTGTGTGTGTGTGTGTGTAAATGACCCCACTCCCCCCACCTTAAGTTTACTTTCTCCCCACGTAGAGGTGATATGTGATATATACAGGTGTATTGCTTTGTATCTTGCTTTTTCCATGTCATTCTTGAGGTAGGGGATAGTTTCATTTGAGTGCATGTAAACCTGCCTCATTATATAAACAGCTCTGTAGTATCCCCTGGTATAATTGTACCATAATTTATTTACCCAGGCCTCAATTGATAGACATTTAGAGTTTTCTCACACCTTTCCTATTACAAACAAGATTGAAGTAAAGGTTTTTCTACATACTTCTGTGTACATGTGAATATATATACCTTTGGGATCAAAGCATCTGTGTCTTTTATTTTTATTTTTGAATAAATCTTTATTGTTAAGATTATTACAGTTGTTCCTATTTTTTCTCCCTGCAACCCGGTTCCCACCCCACTCCATGTCCTTCCCCCTACCCCCCCGCCACTATCCAGTGTAAGAGTTTTGTCCAGACTCTTCCCTCATCCCCCCCCCCCCCCCGAGAATTGTCAGTCCACTCCCTTTTTATGTCCCTGATTCTATTATATTCACCAGTTTATTCTGTTTGTCAGGGTTTTTTATTCACTTGATTTTTAGATCCACTTGTTGATTGGTATGTATTTGTTGTCACTTTGTATCTATCCGGGGTCGTATTTTATTCCAGATGAATTTTTGGAGAGTACTTTCTAGCTCTGTGAAATATGTCGTTGGTATTTTAATGGGGAGTGCATTGAATCTATAGATTGCTTTGGGTATATGGACATTTTAATGATGTTGATTTTACCAATTCCATCTGTTTACATTTTCCTCTATCTCTTTTTTTAGTGTCCTGTAGTTCTCCGCGTATAGGTCTTTTACCTCCTTAGTTAGTTTATTCCTAGGTATCTTAATTTTTTTTTGGTTCAGTGTTAAATGGGATTGCTTTTTTAATCTTTCTTTCTGTAGTTCACTATTGGTATATAGAAATGCCATAGATTTCTTGGCATTAATTTTTTTATCCTGCTACATTGCCGAATTCATTTATTAAATCAAATTTTTGATGGAGTCTTGAGGTTTTTTATGTACAATATCATGTCATCTGCAAATAAGGACAGTTTTACTTCTTCTTTTCCAATTTGGATGCCTTTTATTTCTTCTTCTTGTCTAATCTCAATGACTAATACTTTCCAGTACTCTGTCGAACAGGAGTGGTGAGAGTGGGCATCCCTGTCTTGTTCCTGTTCTCAGGGGAAATGGCTTTAGTTTTTGCCCATTAAGTATGATGTTGGCTGTGGGTTTGTCATATATGGCTTTTATTATGTTGAGGTATGATCCTTCTATTCCCACCTTGTTAAGAACTTTTATAAAGAAAGGATGTTGGATTTTTGTCAAATGCTTTTTCTGCATCAATTGATATGACACTGGTTTTTATCTCTCAAATTTGTTTATGTGATATGTCACATTTATTGATTGCAGATATTGTACCATCCTTGCATCCCTGGGATAAATCCTACTTGGTCATGGTGTATGATCTTTCTGATGTACTGCTGGAGCCAATTTGCTAGAATTTTGTTGAGGATTTTGGCATCTATGTTCATGAGGGATAGTGGCCTGTAATTCTCTTTCATTGTGATATCTTTATCTGATTTTGGTAGTGGGTGATGCTGACTTCATAGAATGAGCTTGGAAGTGTTCCTTCTTCTTGAATTTTTTGGAATAGTCTGAGGAGGATAGGTTTTAGTTCTTCCTTGAATGTTTGGTAAAACTCCCCTGTAAAGCTGTCTGAAGCTGTCTGGCCCCGGGCTATTGTTTGCTGGAAGCTTTTTGATGACTGCTTCAATTTCTTCCATAGTTATCGGCCTATTGAGGTGTTTAGATTCTCCCTGATTGAGTTTTGGAAGGTTTTATTTTTCTAGGAATATGTCCATTTTCTCCAGGCTGTCCAGTTTGTTGAAATAGTTGTTCATAGTATTTTTTAACAATTCTTTGTATTTCTTTATATATATATATATATATATATATATATATATATATATATATATATATATTATTGATTTTTTTTTTTTTTTTTTTTACAGAGAGGAAGGGAGAGGGATGGAGAGATAGAAACATCGATGAGAGAGAAATATCGACCAGCTGCCTCACTGTTTCCTCCTAATACTTTAAAGTTTTTATCACATATGTTTAATAAATTTTTTGCACCATTCTAAATTTATTTTGCTGTAATGAGTGAGGGACTGCGATCCTACTTTTCCTCCTAAATATCTGTCCTTCATCTATTACTTGCATGGAGCATGAGGGAGGCTTTCATGTGGTTATTCTGTGTCTTGATCTGGGTTTTGATTGTATAGGAATGATAGTCACTTGGTAAAAACTGGGGCTTTACCCTTAATATTTCTACTCTTTGCTGTAGCTTATTATACTTCAATTTTTAAAAAGTTTTCTTTTATTATTTTGATTTTATTTCATTTATCTTTTTAATTTAAATTCTTCTCCCCTCCAAAAAAAGTTTTCTTCCCTTAGAAATGTCATTTTCTACAAAAGTAAAGATTGAACGTTAAACATTTGTTATACATCATTTACCATGAACTTTACTCTAATTTCTGCTCAGCAGTCACTCCTCAGCAGTCCCATTGGATCTATACCGTTTACTTACTAATCAGCTGACGGGACCTCCTTCACTTTTGTATCCTTCATCAAGGATTTTACTTAATAGACACCAATGTGTTTATGAAAGGAAAAAGAATAATGTGGGTCTCTAGCCTCATGGCTATTTTTAGTGAAAATGTGTCTTTCTGTAGCAGATGTCAGTCTTACCTTAGGACAGCTTTGGATCAATGGTTCTTGATTTTATGGGGTTTTCCTCTTCTGCATTCTCCAGGAATCTCAGTTCATTCATAAATATGTGCTTTTTTGGGTCATTTTGCCCATTCACTGACCTTTAGTTGGGTGCTTTTTTCTTGCCAAACCCCCTGTTATTGGTTTATTGTGTTTAAGTCTTCTATTCTTTGTCTCAACAGAATGAGTTTTTTAATGCACACCTTTGTAAATAGTTTAAACAAAATTATGTGTAGTGTTTAAAGTATGTAAAATGAAAAATGAATTCATATCATTCCTACCCACTGTAGAAATAGTATTACAGTTTATGGTGTATCCTTGAGATTATTTTTATGTTTATAAGAGAAAATAAATATTCTTTAAGTAAAAGAAGAATTGAGGTGATATTCTGTAGCTTTTTAAAAATTAAAGCCACATTGGATCTTATAGATTACCTAATCTAATATGCCTACTTTTAAAAATGAGAAAACAGAGTCTATGTCAGGGCATCGACCTGCCCAAGTGTACATGGGGAATAGGTGGTTAAGCTGGGACTAACACCCAAGCTTTCGTTTCAGACTCTTGGTGTAGAGCTCATTTTCCTGAACCTCCCTGCCATTTGCCAATGTCGGGAATAAGAGGCTCTTGTAAGACTGTTATAGCTATTTGGGCCATGAGTTAGCAGAGCAAAGATTGTTTTATAAGTTGTGCTTTGAATTAATTTTGAATATTTTACCTAAAAACATTTTTTTATAGCTCCTTGTAGAAATTCTTATGAGGCCTACAGTCTCTCTCCGGGGACAGAAACTGAAAAGTAAGTATGTTTGTCAACCACTTCCCTTTTTTCCAACCTGCTGATGGGATGGTGGTTTTCAGGAGTTTCTCTTCTCTTTCTAACTCTTAATGGTGAGGACATGCCTTAGATCCAACTGCAGGGTACTCTCTCCAATCCTAACTAAGCAGCTGTATTTATTCATTTTATACTAAATAAACACAGTCTGGTGCTTTAAAAGAAAAAGTGTGAAAACCACTGGGCTAAAAGAATTACATCTAATAGTGCTTGGGTCCAGTTTTTATGTTCTGTTTGTTATTCTTACTTCTCATATACAGTAAGATCACTGTGTGTGTTTTGTTTTAAACTATTTTTTTGTTGTTATAAGATGATATATGCTCTGTGTAAAAAGTTCAGTCATTATCAGAGTGCATATAGTAAAAAGTAAAAATGTTTTGGGTGGTGCATTATTTCTTAAGTTCAGTAGTGGATATATGGGTATTATTCTTCCTCATAATTTATGCATATTACAAATATTCTTTTTGGGTATTCAATATTTAATTTATAAAAAGAATAAGTGTACTTTGCTTGGCATTAAAAGTCAGAGATCACTTAATATTTCATGAATGCTCTTCCAGAAACATCACTTTTTTTTTAATTAAAAAGTTTTTCCTCCCTAACATCAACATGACATACTATGTAAGACCTCATTGGTAGATATAGTGATGGTTAAGAGGATTCATATTCATCTTTGTATATCCATATTCAGATTTTCTTTCTATCTAAATTGGTTCTTCTATTCTCTATATCCTGCTCGGGGTATTGCAACCTGCTTTAAAGTCATAAAATAAAAAAACCAGCAAGCCTCAATAGGTTGAAAGGTAGTGAGTGATAAGGGATATAGGACACTTGCATTATCTCAGGATTATGTCAGTTAACCCATTTGGTCCAGCTACCTTGGCAGGACTGCCTATTGGGATCTCAGAAGGAGACCCAGCATTTTTAGAGGTATTGTAGCAGCATAAGATTAAGTGGGTATAGTGTTTGAAAATAAAAATACGCCAAACAAAACACTTTGTCCATGGTTCATATTCAGTTTTATTACTTCCTGGTTTGGGGGTCATGAAAATTTAATTTTCCTTCTTTGCTACTTTTTGTTTCTGCTGACAGAACAGTAAGTAGCTAGTTCTTTATTAGGCTTGATAAGTCAGACATTGAAAAGCCATTTCCCTAATATGAATAACCAGATTTATAATAAGAGACATCTATATACTTATACTTTGGATTCTAGTAGTTCAGGTTTTGGAAATATTTTTTGAGGAACCAATTCAACACTAGCATCAAAAAAGGTTTAAATTGTTAACAAAAACAAAAAACCACAAAACAAAAACAAACTAAAACCAAAACCTTGGATATATTCTAAGCATGCTACAAAGTGAATATGACTTATTTTAAATAACGATATCACCATAGACTGAAATTATGAAGACTGTGGAGCATAATGAAAATGGCTACTATATCAAACCAAAAGCAGTCTGTCTACAAATGATTTGTGGGTTCTTTTTTTATTATTATTAATATATTTTTATTGATTTTTTACAGAGGAAGAGAGAGGGATAGAGAGTTAGAAATATCAATGAGAGAGAGTTATCGATCAGCTGCCTCTTGCACACCCTCTAATGGGGATATGCCCACAACCAAGGTACATGCCCTTGACCGGAATCGAACCTGGGACCTTTCAGTTCGCAGGCTGATGCTCTATCCACTGAGCCAAAACGGTTTCGGCTGACTTGTGGGTTCTGATGGGTACCATGAAAATCTCTGGTAAATAAAAACTGGAGGGAGATATGCTTATAGGAAAATAATCACCTTGGAGGAGATTATGAGGAATTGTTTTTTTTTTTAAATTAATATAGTTATACTGTCTTTTCAATGAGAAAAATAGCCAATTACTTCCCTTTTACTTTCAGTAAGTGATGAGATGTCCAAGGACTGTTTGAGCATCCTGTATAATACCTGCGTGTGTGTAAGTACCCCTGCCTTTGGTGCTACATTTTTCTCCCCACCACATCTGCAGTCCTTGAGAAAGGATGATTCAAGGGAGGTGGTGGGCCTGAGAGCTAGCTTCAGATATTGAAGGAATTGGCCTTATTTATGTGTATCTGAGAACCAGAACCAACTATGGTTGAAATGATGGGGAGCCGAGTTTCATAGTGTAGTTGACCTTAGCACGGACTGCACAGGTTCAACTTCATATGAGCCATGCAGTTCAAACCTGTGTTGTTTCAAGACCCAACTATATTTTCAACCTGTAGTTGGGAATTTGTGGGTGCAGAAGGCTGACTATAATTACAGGTTTTTGACAGTATATAACTCCTGTGTTCTTTAATAGTCAACTGTAATTGTTAAGAGCCACAGTTACTACAGCAGGTACTGAACTCCTTTAACCCTGGAGGTATCCAAGCAGAGACTGAACAATTGCCAAAGGGGAACACGCATTGAAAAAGTGTCTATGACCTCTAAGATACCTTTTGACCTCCTTAGGCCCATTCCCTCATTTTCCTTGTTACAAGACAAAATAAGAACCAGAAGCCTCACCCACAATTTAGCAGGACACTACTACATTGAGCAGTGAGTGAAAAAAAAAATGGTGAATAAAGAAAGCAGTTTAGTAGACAGGAAAGAGCATAGCACTTAGTACTGGAACTTGATTTTGAGTACTGGTTTTTGGCTTAGTGTTTATTAATAAGTTCACCTCCTAAGCTTTAGTTTCTTATTGGTAGAGTGCAGTTAGTAATCATGCTAACATCATAGGGTTGTTGTGAAGACTAAATGAGACGATAGATGTGAAAGTACTTTGTAAAGCAGTGTACAGATAGAGTTTTTATAAGACACAGTACCTGTCTTTAAGAACTTCTTTGGGAAACTATAAACAATGAATCATAATACATGGGAGGATGAAACAAGTGCTCTTGGGGGTGTGAAACCTGTATGCTATGAAAATGCAAATGAAAGTTTAATTTTATTTTTGCCTCATTCAAAAAAGACTTCAGGCATCTTATGGGAATATGTAAAATCTATCGAAATCATAAATTTAGAAGTATGAATTTAGAAGAATGAAAAGGATAAAATAAATTAAAGGTATAACATACACTTAAGAAATGGGCTAATATAAAAATGTAGAGCATCTGTGTTATGGATGGTGCAGCCAACACAAATAGGGAGATATGTTTTAATATTTACACAGCTCAGCATCTGTAACAGTGCTGTGCACTAGAAATACAATGGAAGCCACTTAAGTTACTTTAAATTTCCTTGTAGCAATTTTTTTAGTAAGAAAAAAATAGGAATAAATGAAGTTAATTTTAATAAGCTTAAAATTAAATATCAAGATTTTTTTTTGGTAACGACCTTTCAAAGTTTTTTACACTCAGTACATCTTAGTTCACACTAGCCATATTTAAGTGCTTAATAGCCACTTGAAGCTAATGGCACAAATAGGCACAGATGGAGCTATAAGATAAAAATAAACTAATTTTTAGGAAACATACAATTATTCTTGTATCTGAGGCCACTTAGAAATTGTCCTTATTAAAAAAAAACATGACTGTATAATGTTATTGACTCCATTGTTGATTGGCTTTTAGAGTCGGAAATACCAGTACTTCAGGGACTGGGCAGAAAAAAGAAATGTCTGAAGTTGCTGGTTTTTGGAGTGGGGACTTGTACAAATTGTGAGAATCCTGGAGTAGGCACGTCCTTCCTGAAAAACATTTACATTCAAAATTTTAAGAGTACTGCTGGTCAAAAAAAACTTGGACTACTGTGTGCTAGGTTATAGCTCCTGATTTAGATACTAAGCAGATACTAGGTCACAAACCTATAAGATTATCATGAAAACACCCCTTCCCAGAAAAATGCATTTGCACAGTGTTTTGTATATTGCTTTAGGGATTTAAGACCTAAGCCAGGAATTTCAGATGTAATGTGGGATTGTGTTTTCAGTGTCTGGAAGGGATAGCTTGCTCTTTATGTATATATTTTCATATTTATAACTTATCCTGCCTTTTCTCTCCTCCCTTGTGATAGACGGAAGGAGTTACAAAGCGTTTGGCAGAAAAGAATGACTTTGTGATCTTCTTGTTTACACTGATGACGAGTAAGAAGACATTCTTACAAACAGCAACCCTCATTGAAGATATTTTGGGTGTTAAAAAGGTATGTCCTCCAACAGGTGGGTAACCAGGAGGGAGAGAGTATCCCAACTGATTCGATTCTGAAACCTGAATTAATGTACAGAGCCCTTTTTAAAGAAAAATTCTTCCATACTCCTCGTGTTAAATAATTTTTTGTGTTACTTAAAAATATTCAAGTAAAAGTTAGGTTATATTTTTATACTAATAGGTCTTATATGACTATAAAACAAAATCGAAATCAAAGTAATTATAAAACTCAAAAGTTCAGATTGACATAATGAATTTAATGTGATGGCTAATGTCACTTTGCCAAAATCAAATTGCCCTGCACTCACTAGTTATTATAATGCAAGATCTTTTTAGCATACCTACTGCTACATGCTGTGTGACTTCATTCTCTTACCACTTTTCTATATTTGAACTGCTATGAAACCTTCATTTATTAGGATATGTTTCCCTTGGTGATTTTTTACTTTCACTTTACTTGATAAGGTTACCTGGGTTTCCCCCCCATTAGTTGTCAACAGTTAATGTTAATTGACACCAGCACAGGAGACACAGGCAATGAGCACTGACGTGTGGCCACTTGGTCATAAGATGTACATTCAAATGATCCAGAATGTGCTTTAAAAAAGAAAACTAACTATGATTGAAAGGAAATCACTAAGTTAAAAACATACCAATAGACATCTGTTAGAGAACCGCTACATTAGATTTTTGGTGTTATGCTTCTTGGGACCTGAGACTTCCTTCCTTCCCTAGTATTTGTCCCATACATCCATGTGGGTGACCATTTGGTAGAATTCTTTTACTGCTCGGGAGGCAGGAGCAGCCCCTTGGCGTTGGCATTGCTGGGGAAAGGACACCACATAGATTGTGTTGTCCCAAGCTTTCATTTCTGTCTTTTTGCTGTACTTTGCTCAGGTTCTGTTATCGCCCAGGCGGAAGATGCATAAGTGACCCATTGTCTGTAGGAACACATTGGAAATGTGTGAAGGTCCCAGACAGACCCTTTGTGTCCTTTGATAAAAAGGCTTTATTTTTCCACTAACTGTGTGCTCCAGCCAGCGTGAGAGAAGGGCTTCCAGTCTTCCTGGCAGTATCAGCATAGGAGTCTAGAATTGCTTTTCCTGGGTCGCCAAAATGTTGATGAGTTCTGCTAGATATTATGGGTATCTTGGAGCATTTTGCAAGGGAGGCAGACACCATAAAGAAGGAACCCAAGCCACAAACTGGGAAAAGGTATTTGCAGCCCATGCAGCTGACAAAAGATTGATAGTCAAAATTTATCAGGAATTCTTACAGATTGGCAAGAAAAGGTTCAGTAGCAAAATGAACAATGATATGTACAAGCATTTCACAGAGGAGAAATAAATGGTTCATAAATATAAGAACAGATGTTTAACCTCATTGATATTTAGGGAAATGCAAATCAAGACCACAGTTAGAGGAAATAGAGCAAATTTAGTGAGAATGTATATCGTTGACAGCACTTCTTTAGTGATGATTTTGTTTTATATCAGCAGAATATCTTTACCTTTCTTCTGTTTTCTACTTTAATATGCATATACCCTGTGACCTAGCACCTAGGTATGCACTGCCCTGAGGGCCAGGACATCAGTACTGCAGCCTGAGTCTCAGGCATGCTCATGGGGAAGTTCATTCCCAGAACAGTGAGTGACACTTAGAAATGAAAACACTGAACTGAAGCCAAGAGATTGTACAATCAATTCAATGGGTCTGCCAGCTAAATAGAAAAGATCAAAGTGTATCATGTAAGAGTATTGTTTGAAGAAGTTTTTGTTTCTTATTTATACATGTGTCTATGCATTCACATATGTATGTTTACTGGATTATTATGAATATTTCTAATTATTGGGCATTGTAAGAATGGTTTGTAAGCCACTGCCCCAGAAAAACTGCACATGTGCACCAAGAAACACAGAACAAAAAACTGAAACTAAGTCTGTGATCTAGCTTCAGGAGAATGGGTAAATAAACTCCATTCACACAATAGAACACAGGCATAACTCTGAGGTACTGCGGGTTCAGTTCCAGACCATTGCAATAAAGCGAGAGTATCACAAAGTGAGTCCTAGTCTTTTTGCTGGTGGAAATTTTGCCTTTTATTTGCTAAAAATGCAACATCTGTGAAATACAATAAAGCAAAGCTCACAAAAATGAGGTATGCTTGTGTCAGAAAGTGGTGGGGGGAAAATGAACTATTGCTAAAGGCAGCAGCACACTGAAATCATAGAAATTATTGCTAGAAGTTTGTTGCAGAAGACTGGATGTAGTATATCATTTTTATAAAGCTCAGAAATAACTAAACATAAATCATACGATAAAACTTTTTAAAGGCAAAGTAGTAATGAAATTCAGGATAGTGGTCATTGCCTCTGGCAGAGAGGCATGGAGATGTGGTAGTAAAGGCGTGTGCAACTATTCACTTTGTTATGCTTTATACCATATAAATAAAAACAAAAATACGTTTGACCCTTGAACAATGCAGGTTTGAACTGAGTGAGTCCTTTATACATAGATTTTTAATTAAATATTTTTCTTTAAATCTTGTATTACATGAACCTTTCTCCTTTTGAGACATCTTTATATTCTTCAGATAATACCTGCTACTCTTCTTCCCACTAATTTACTTCTCATGGGTTGCGTATTTCTCTGTCATAGAGAGTACTATTACCAGATAACAAAAAGTCTTCTATAAAATTTAATACTCATTCATGATAAAAGCTAGGGATAGAAGGAATATTCCTTAATTATCTATTAAAACTTATAGCAAACATTAAACTTAATGTTAAACTTTGGAAATAATTTTATTAAAGTCAAGAAACAGGCAAGAATGTCTATCACTTTCTCTAGGTAATTGGTTGCTTGTGCATACACAAGGAGACGCCTATAGGGATGTTCATTGCAACATAATCTAATAGTGAAAAATTGTAGTTCACCTAAATGTGTATAGAAACAATGAGTTGTGAAGTAAAATAATGAAGAGGAAGTGAACTAGAGACTTGTATCTGTGAAGTTAATCTCAGTGCTGACTGAAAAGTACGGTGACACATGATGCCATTCACACTATAGGCAGAACAGTGCCATATGTTTTTATGGAAATGTTCATAAGTATAAAAATGTGGGAATAACAAAGTTCAAAATAATTATTACCTCTGGGGAGAGAGAAGGGAATGCAAGTAGGTGGGGAAATACAGTCCTTCAGCTATATTTGCAAAACGTTATTTCTTAAAAAGAAACCATCTGTAGCAAGAATGGCAGTTTATGATTCATAAAACTTGAGTGATAGGTATTTCTGTTTGTTTGTTTGTTTGTTTGTTTGTTTGTTTGTTTGTTTAAAGAGGTAAAATGAGCCACATAAGCAAAGGTAGATAATAAGAACAGTGATGCTCCAAGGGTTTAATCCTTAGACCAGTCCTAGGAGGTGGGTTAGTCCCATTTGAAAAATGAGCAAACAGACTTAGAGAGGTTCTTTCGGATTATGCAGCTGTAACTTGCAGAGCTGGGATTTGAATCTAAGTGGCCACATTCTTAGGGGATGCAAGAGAGGAACACATCTAATTTCTAATGCACTGAGCACAGCGATTGTTTTATTTGTGTCTTCTGTAGGAAATGATCCGGCTAGATGAAGTCCCCAACCTGAGTTCCTTGGTATCCAACTTCGATCAACAGCAGCTTGCTAATTTCTGCCGGATTCTGGCTGTCACCATTTCAGAGATGGATACAGGGAATGACGACAAGCACACACTTCTTGCCAAAAATGCTCAGCAGAAGAAGAGCTTGAGCTTGGGGCCTTCTGCAGCTGAAATCAACCAAGGTAAAGTCTCTGAACTCTCAGAAATGTAAGGTTGTAGTTCTAAGACACCTTTCTAAATCATCTAGCCTTTTCAGTATCTCTAGAGCTTAACTGATGAACAAAAGGATAGATACAGAGACAGTAAAAGAAACAGACTGTCAAATTATAGCGGGGAAGGTAGGGAGATATAGGGGAGATAAGAGATCAACCAAAGGACTCGTATGCATGCATATAAGCAAAACCAATGGGAGGGAAATAAGAGATCAACCGAAGGACTTGTACACATGCATATAAGTATAACCAATGGACACAAAACTCTGGGGAGGGAGGGAATGTTGTTTTTTTTTTGGGGGGGGGCAATGGTAATATATGTACACAGATAATAATTTAATTAAAAAGATTCTATAATAAACATAAAAAAAAACACCAATGGACGAAAAATTCTGGGGAGGGAGAGCACGTATGGGAGTGGGGGGGGGGATTGGTAAGGTATGTACACATATAATACCTTAATTAGAAAAAGAGAGAAAAAATTTTTTAAAAAAAGAAAGCATATGGAATGGTGTACCTTAAAAAAATAAGTAAATACTGGATATGAGTCTTCCACTACATTAGTGTTCTGGTTTTAGTTATGAACATATGACTGTAGATGGTCATAACTATACTTGTACATTTTTTAGTCATATGTAAAAACAGAAGTGTATGACCTATATGGACCCCAGGTTAGTGGTTCTCCCTTCAGCTTGTTTTTCTCTGAGTCCTTAGCCTTCCTTGGTCAGTGTAGGCTTTTCTTTCCCCCTCCTCTTTTTTTTTTTTTAAATATATTTTATTGTTTATTTACAGAGAGGAAGGGAGAGGGTTAGAAATATCGATAAGAGATAAACATAGATCAGCTGCCTCCTGCACACCTCCTTCAGGGGATGTGCCTGCAACCAAGGTACATGCCCTTGACCAGAATCGAACCTGGGACCCTTGAGTCCACAGGCCGACGCTCTATTCACTGAGTCAAACTGGTTAGGGCCCCCCTCCTCTTTTCTTACAACTGGAGGAGGACTCAGGTTAGTAAATCATAAAATATACATTCTTAAAATCATACTACCTCAAAGCTAATTTAAATATACACATACATATACACTGACAAAAGCTCACATTGGTTAATCTCCTGCTATATGACAGATATTGAGCCAGAAGAACATTTACCCAGAACTGATTTTTGTAATCCTCCAAGCATCTCTGTTGTTCTGGTAACACTCCTGTAAGGGTTTTGAGAAACGGAGATCCAGCACAGTATCATCTTCTGAGAGTGTAGTCAATGAATATTCCTATTCACCCCATTTTATGATAGGGAAAGCCATCCTTAAATCATATATTGAGGCAACTTTTGTTCAGAAAAATACACCTAGAGTGCGGTGGGGCCATCGGCAGCAGACGCAGGAACCACTCTCCAGTTTTTTTAGCTGTTCCTCACAAGACAGTTCCTAAGACTTGCACACTGAATACAGTCTTTCAGATGGTACCTGCCCAGGATTCAGGGTTCTGACACTGACTCTCACCACTGATTTCCGAGCTTTTATGAAATCACTCATTTCTTGAAAGGCTGATGAAAGCAGTGGTGCCCTAGGCTGACTTCCAGGAGGCTGGCTGCACTGTTGGGATTGTGTGGGTGGCACCAGTCTGTCAGTGCCTGGCCCCTTCTCTGGAGATTGGACCTGCAGGACTACTGAGGGGGTGAGTGGCTGCTGCCCGGCTCCCAGGACAGGTCTGTCAGCTGAGCGTTACTCCCACTGTGGGAGCACACTGATCACCAGGGGGCAGTTCCTATGTTGAGCATCTGCCCTCTGGTGGTCAGTGCATGTCATAGCAACCTGTCAACAGTCATAATGGTCGCTTGGGCTTTTATATAGATAGATTTATCTAGCCCCCAATTGATGGAATTTGGTGTGTTTCAAGTCTTTGTTCCTATAAATAACAACCTTGTGCATAGCTTATGATGTGCAGGATATTTGCCTTTTAAGCTTAGATAGATGTTGACAAATTACACTTCCAATGAACTGGTTCATCTTCCCACTCTATACCCTTCCCAGAACAGGGCCTTTTTAAACTTCCTGGTATTTGTAAAATTAATAAGTAAACATTGTTATCCAAAGAAAAACAAAAACCAGGAAAAGCTATGTCAGTGTTTGTTTGTTTTTAATTGAGGTGAAAGTAACATAGTTAACCATTTAAAGTGAACAATTCTGTGGCATTTAGTATAATTATAACTCGTGTGTGTACTATGCATTTACGTTTGTCCATTTAGTTCTAAAACCATTCATCACTCCAAAAAGAAACCATACACATTAAGCAGTTATTTCCCTTTATCCTCAACTCCTGACAATCACCTGCTTTCTGTCTGTATATTTATCTATTTTGGAATCATATAATATGTGACCTTTTGTACCATGTATCATGCTTCTTTCACTTAGCATGATGCCATGTCACTATTTCATTCCTTTTTATGGCAATGTATGACCATATACATTGTATGTATATAATATAGTTTGTCCATTTGTTAGATAGACATTGGGTTGTTTTTATCTTTTGGTTATTGGGAATAGTGCAGCTGTGAACATGTGTGTACATGTAGTTTTTGAACACCTATTTTCATTTCTTTGAAGTGTGTACTTAGGAGCGGAATTGCTGGATCATATGATAATTCTGTGTTTAACTTTTCAAGGAAAAGTTAATTTGTAGTTTTAATTCACTTTTAAAAAACTAGGTCAAACATTATTTTCTAGTCACTCACTAATGTATAAAGGATGGAAAAAGGGCTAAAATTATTTGCTTAACTCTGTACTGGGGCTGGATTTATATGACTTTATAAAATTGTCCTAATTACTTTGTTTTAAAATTTTTAAAGAATTTCTTTAATATTTTTTTTAATTTTACTTTAACATTTTTCATTATGGGTAACATCCCACATATAAAAGTAGAAACATATATAACACACATAACTGTGTACTGATCTTCATCTAACCATCACTTAACTTAGACATTATCAACTGATGGCCCGTCTTTATCTCTACCTGTATTCACTCCTCCCTTCCTCACTTTATTTATTTTTTATTTCTTTATTGTTTGAAGCATTACAAATAGTAGTACATATGTCTCCTTTTTCCCCCTTGACCTCCCCCCAGCCTCCCTTACCCCCCCCCCCACATATGCCTTCACCTGTCTCCCCCCGTGTGTTGTATCCATTGGTTATGTTTATATGCATGTGTACAAGTCTTATAGGCCCCCCCCACCCCGCCAACCTCCCTTGCCTTCCCACTATAGTTTGACAGTCTGTTCAATGGTTCTTTATCTCTGTAACTATTTTCCCCCCATTTATTTTCTTTGAAAAATCTTGCAACTGCAGACTAGAAATAAACATAATAACAAAAAAATGTTTGAGTCCCAATTTCAATGTTCTGAAACCCAGTTTCAATGTCAAATAGTTCCTTATGTGTACATGTCAGCAATGATATCTGGATGATGGACAGATGGTGGCAATGCAGGTCCGACCCTTTCTGGTTTGGTCCTGGGCAACCTGCAACATCGCACAGCTGCTGAACCCTTCCTCACTTTAAAAAAATATATTACAAAAAAATTTTATTTCGGAAAGGAGAGGGAGAGCTAGAAATATCAATAGTGAGAGAGAATCACTGATTGGCTACCTTCTTCATGTCCCCCACTGAGGATTGAGCTCTCAGCATGGCTTATGCCCTGACCTGGGAATTGAACCATGACCTCCTGGTTCATCAATAGAGAGTCAACTGTTGAACCACACCAGCTGTGCTTCCCTTCCTCACTTTGGATTATTTTGAAGCAAATCCCAGACATCATAAAAGTTTCATCTGTATATATTGTAGTGTTTCCACAAGATAATGACTCTTTTTAAACAGAACTTCAATATCATATTATGCATTCCCAAATTAATAGTAATATCTTGATACTATGAAATATTACTTAGGGTTGAATTAGATGACACATTTGCCTGGCTCAAAAAATCTATAGATTCAAAACGGTATTCATTGAAAAGTTTCCATCCCTCTATTCACATTGGCCTAATTCTCATTGCCTTCAACAACTTCTATTTTCTATTCTTCCTGGAAGATTTAATGCACACACAAGCAAATATGTATAGATATTAGCCTCATTTTAAAGAAGGTTAATGATGTTGACAAGATTTGAACCCAGATTTCTCTACTTCCAAAGGTTATTATGTTCTTTTACGCTGATCAGGATTTCTATCTTACTCATAGGAGTTGGATAATTATCCAGTTAGAAGAATTGGGTTTAAAAAAAAAAAAAAAAAAGGCTTACCTGATAAACAAAAATAGATCCAGAGACATAGAAACATTGAATAGACTGTCAATATCAGAGGAAAGGCAAGGGCGGGTGGGAGGAAGGGGTAAGAGTTCAACCAAAGGACTTGTATTCATGCATATAAGCATAACCAATGGACACAGACACTAGGGGGGTGAGGGCATGTCCTGGGGTGGGGGTGGGGGAGTGGGAGCAG
This sequence comes from Vespertilio murinus, assembly GCA_963924515.1. Classification (NCBI taxonomy): domain Eukaryota; kingdom Metazoa; phylum Chordata; class Mammalia; order Chiroptera; family Vespertilionidae; genus Vespertilio; species Vespertilio murinus. The sequence goes on from OZ004709.1 coordinate 55,733,036, forward strand.
CTGGGGAGAGGTAAATGGGGGGAAAAGAAGACATATGGCCGAAACTGGTTTGGCTCAGTGGATAGAGTGTTGGCCTGGGTTTGATTCCAGTCAAGAGCATGTACCTTGGTTGCAGGTACATCCCTAGTAGGGGGTGTGCAAGAGGAAGCTGATTGATGATTCTCTCTCATCACTGTTTCTAACTCTCTATCCCTCTCTCTTCCTCTCTGTAAAAATTCAATAAAATATATATATTTTTAAAAAGAAGACCTATGTAATACTTTCAACAATAAAGAATTTAAATTAAAGGGGGAGGGGCTTACCTTTTTTTTCTCCTCCCTTTTTTCTTCTCTGTACTTGTTTATTATAGGAAAGTCAAACTATAGATAAGTAGTTTTAAAAGAAGCATTTATATGCTTTTCTACTCAGAAGCAGCCATAGTAAATGCCTTAGGACATTTCTTTATGTACATACTTAAAGAAGTAAAGTTTCAAATTTTTTAAGAAAACAGGACCAAGCCAATACTTAAGTAAGATTTAAGCACCTTCTTATAAGTATATTTAAACATCTTTTGGAGTCACTGTATAGAGAGGTATGTGTCATCATTCTTAGTTTCTGTGTTGTATTCTATTGTTTGAATATATCATATTTAATATGCTATTAATAAACATGTAGTTATTTCTTTTTGTTATAGAAACCACACCAATGAACATCTATGTAGAGCTGTCTTTGTATTCTATAACTAGAGGCCCAGTGCACAGAATTCATCCACTAGGAGGGGGGTTGTCCCTCAGCCCAGCATGTATCCTCAATTTGGGACCCCTCGGGGGATGTCTGACTACGGGTTTAAGCCCTGTGGGATTGGGCCTAAACCGGCAGTCAGACATCTCTCTCACTATCTTGACTGCTGGCTCCCTACTGCTCACCTGCCTGCCAGCCTGCTCACCCTGTAACTACTCCCTGCCAGCCTGATCAATGCTTAACTGCTCACCTGCCGACCTGACTGGCCCCAACTGCCCTCCCCTTCTGGCCTGGTCCCCCCCGAACTGCCCTCCCCTACAGACCTGGTCCTCTTGAACTGCCTTTCCCTGCAGGCCTGGTTGCCCCCAACTGCCCTCCCCTGCTGGCCATCTTGTGGTGGCCATATTTGACCACAGGGGGGTGGCCATCTTGTGCAAGGGCGTGAGGGTCAATTTGCATATTACCTCTTTATTATATAGGGTTGGCTATTTCCTTATGGTAAATTTCTGATAATAGACCTCATGGCTCAAAGACACAGATTTAAGGCATAAGTTATTCTAATTTATATCTCCACCAATAGATATAAGAGAGCATTTTTCCTTGCACCTACTAAATGTGATTCTATAACTTTATTATTATTTTACCATTGTTTGGCCTTTCATTTTAAAGGGAGACTGTGGCTGACTAGCTGTTGTCAGGTTAGAAATCATTGCTGTCATGCAAGTGAGGGGCTGGTTGGTTGTTGAGGGCTTTAGAAATGGTCTCTGTTTTGAAAATTCCATTTTTTTGTTCTTTCTTTTGCAGCGGCCCTTCTCAGCATTCCCGGCTTTGTTGAGCGGCTTTGCAAGCTGGCAACTCGAAAGGTGTCAGAGTCAACGGGCACAGCCAGCTTCCTTCAGGAGTTGGAGGAGTGGTACACATGGCTGGACAATGCTTTGGTGCTCGATGCTCTGATGCGAGTGGCTAATGAGGAATCAGAGCACAGTCAAGGTACTTGTGGTGGGTCTTCCGAGAGATGGATTCCTGGAGCCATTCTTGACCTCTTTTCCAAAGAGGATAAATTGGAATTTGCTCAAAGTAGAATTTTTCCTCAGGGAATCCTGGAGCATGATTATTAAGATTCTTTACTAGTTAGTGACAAATCTCTTTTATCTTCCTCTAAGGGGTCCAATCTGATTGGAGGGACTGTAACTTGGTTGCACAATCAGGGAGACTTTTTGAAGCCAATAACCAGAGCATTCTTAGTAACCCAAAGAGTTCTTGCTCTGTCTTCTTTTTCTTTAGTCTTCTCTTTTCTCTTTTCTGATGAGTAGGCTGCCTAGTAAATGTGCAAAGTTCTAGTGTCAGCTCCAGCTATGTGGTGAAGGAGTCTGGCTCATTTCAGGTCATTTGCCCAACCCTGAAGCATTTGACTGGCCAGCAGGATGGGGTCAGATTATACAAACCTAGTAATTCTCACATTTAAAATGAGGGCAACTGACGGGAAGTAACTCCTAAGGTCTCCTGACTCTGCCCAGTGACCTTTTAAAATAACAGGGATCTAAGAGTGGGGCTTCCCAAGAACCAGGTGGTGGGCTTTCTTGTGTTCTTGTTCAGTCCTCAGTCGCCTGGCCACCCACTGTGGCACTAGGGTTATTCCCCGTTTACAGAGCTGTCGAAGGCCCAGTGAGGAGGTGACTGGCCCAGCCAGCAAGTTGTAATTCCAGAGCATCACTTTGCCCTACCGCCTTCCAAACACTCTACTCCTCTGACCTGCGTGACCCACGGAGATTTTTTGTTAATTGGGTCATAGAAAAAATTAGGCGGTTTACCTAAAGCCCAAAACACAGTGCCTGACACATGTCAAATGATAAATATTACTTATTTGCTGCTGTTGTTACTAACGATGAAATTGGGTGAAATGATAATCTGCTAGTAGATAATATGTTTATCTTTATCACTAGCAGCAATTGTGATGCCCAGACTGCCTTAGAAAGATGAACCTTAGAAAGTTTAGAAGGTTCTTTGAAAAAATGGGGTGGAAAAATCTTTAAAATGAATTCCTCCCAGCTTTTGGCAGTGCCCCTTTGTGGAATCTAGGTAGAGCGGAACCAACTACTAGGAGTCATGTTTGACCCGAGGAGGGTGTGACACAATTTGCTGCTGCTTAACATCTGTCTGGGCACTTTTGGGGGGGTGGGGAGGCTGGGGGCATTTGATGGTGCTAGGAGAAAGGAATATGGGATCATGTTACTACATTGGCTGTGTCAGGACATTTTTAGTGTCTGTCAAAGTTGATGAGCTAGAACTGCAGAGTCCCTTTTTCTAAGTTCCTAAGCTTGCCTGGCCTCTGGGGGTTTTGTGGCTTTCAAATTCTCTGTCAGGGCCTCAGGATCCAGTGTAAAGGCTCTTTTACCTCAAATCTGTTCAGACCAGGTACGAGGGACAGAAACATGTTTCCTCACAGGCAGTGACTCAACCCTCTCTCCTGGTGGCTGTCTCAGCCTCCATTGTGTTCTCTCCTCCAGGGGCTTCTGAGGAGAATGGCCTGCCTCACTCTTCAGCTCGGACCCAGCTGCCTCAGTCCATGAAGATTATGCACGAGATCATGTACAAACTGGAAGTGCTCTATGTCCTCTGCGTGCTGCTGATGGGGCGTCAGCGAAACCAGGTGGGCCTCTCCGACATCTCAGACAGGGAGTCGGGAGCAATGCTTCCTGGGCATTTGTGGTATGCTGTGTACTCCACTAGGCTGCCCTCAGAATGGCTCTCTAGCCCAGCAAGCATTAGGGTTGATTTCCTTTTCTCTGAGGAAACCTGTCTGATTCCAAAGCTCACATTCTTTCCTCTGTACTTTGCTGTGGCAGCATTTCTAGGCAAAACATTGATGCCCTGCAGAACAGACGGTTTAGCTAAGTTAGCTGACTTTAACATGAAGAATAAATGGTCAGTGACTGGCAGGGTGACTGCTCTGTAGATGCACTGGTGGAGCTGCCAACTCGATGGGCACTAGGAGTGGTGGGCCAGAGCCCAGCACTACGTCACATTGTGAAAAGTAGGCAGCTACCAGAGGACTCCAGGTGTGCTGGGGTTCCCTGAGCCTTCAAGCAGTTCCAGGAGGGCGGAGCAAGGGCCCGTGACCTACAAAGGGAGAAAGAGGTTTTGAAGGTGTGCAGCATATTTAAGATACAGAAGGAGCCCTCTCCTGCTAGCTGCCTTATTCTAGGGATGAAATCAGGCATGGGGAGGGGTGAGTAAGGGGGAGTGGAGGCTGAGTGCTCAGTGGTCCTTCCATACCTTTCGTTCAGACACCGGACCATCACACAGCTCTGTACGAGGCAGGTGCAATTATCCCTGTTTCACATGTGAGGAACAACTTTAGATGGTGTAGACAGGGGAAAAACTCAACGAAGGGTGACATCTGGCATGGCAGTGTCCTGAAGAAAGAGGGAGCCAAGCATGCTGACCCCAAGGCAGCCTACCTGGTAGAGGGATCAAGCCCCTGAGGTGGGAGCGTGTTGGTGGGTTGGGAGACTAATAAGGAAACGGGAGGCTAGGGGCAGGGGTGTGGACTAGAAAAGCAATGAGGAGAGGAGCGCTGAGGGGTTGCATGGAGCCAGATTGCATCAGGCTTTCATAGGCCACGTTAAGGACTTTGGTATTTTGCTCTGAGTGAAATGGGAAGCCAACCCTGTGGCTGCTGTGTGAAGAGATGACAGGTAGGACCTGCATATTGGTGATGGGTAGGATTTGCTGATAGTTAGAATATAGGCATAAGAGAGAAGAATTGATTATGACTTCCGTAACTCCTTCCAAGGTTTTTGGCCTAAGCAGCAATTTAAATCCTGCCTCTCTATGCTTGGTGCCTGAGAGCAGAGCCCTTTGTGTACCTTGGGGAGGATGGATTTGCCATTTACTAAGATGGCTAAGGTGGGTGTGGGTAAGGGGTGGAGGGGTAAGCGTAGGGAAGAAGATGAGTACAGTTTGAACAAGTTAAGTGTGAGGTGTCTAGAATCCGCACCTGGATTATGTACACCTGGAGTTAGGGGAGAGGCCAAGACTAAAGGTATCACTTGGAGGATCATCAGCATATAGTTGGTATTTAAAAACCAGGATCTCATTGGGTGAGATCCCATTCTGACATCCATAGCATTGGGGCTCCTTCCTTCAATATGGGATAGTATCTACACTAATAAAAGAGAAACATGCAAATTGATTGTACCTCCGCTACATCCACAAGCCACGCCCATCAGCCAATCAGGATTGGGTATGCAAATTAACCCAACTAAGCGCTGGCCATAGAGCTGGAACGAGCAGGAGACTTGGGTTGCCCTGGCAATAGAGGAAACCAAGCTTCCTGCCCACCCTAGCTAGTCCTGGCCTCCACACAAGGCTACAGTTTCCTTGAAGATAAATAAATCCCTTGAAGATAAATAAATGCTTCCAGCTGGCCCTGGCCTCCACTCAAGGAGGCACTGAAAAGAAAAAAAAAGTAAGGGCTGAGAGCTTGGGTTACTGGGAGGCGGGGTGGGGCAGGGGTGATCAGGCCAGGATGGGACAGCAGTTTTGGGTGATCAGGCTAGTGGGGGGCAGGGCCATTGAGGGTAAGCAGATCAGCAGGGGGCCAGTTGGGGGTGAGCAGGCCATCAGTGGGGGTCAGTTGGAGGTGATCAGGACAGCGGGGGGTGAAGGGGAGGTAGTTTGGAGTGAGCAGGACAGGAGGAGTGCAGTTGGGGATGAGCAAGCTGGCATGGGGGGGGGGGGGAGTTTGGGGGTGACCAGGCTGGCAGGGAGGGCATTTGGTGGTGAACAGGCTGGCGGCGGGGGGAAGTTGGGGGCGAGCAGGCCAACAGGCAAAGTGGTTAGGGGCAATCAAGCAGGCAGGCAGGTGAGCGGTTAGGAGCCAGCAGTTCCAGATTGTGAGAGGGATGTTCGACTGCCAGTTTAGGCTCGATCCCTGTAAACCAGCAGTAGGGCATCCTTCAAGGGGTCCCAGATTGGAGAGGGTGCAGGCCAGGCTGAGAAATATCCCCCTACACCATGCATGAATTTTGCACTAGGCCACTAGTTTGTTATAAAAAGTAATAGTCAAATGTCTTACATGTACTAAGTGCTTTACTTTTTTGCAGTATTTCCACGGTTACTTATATTTGAGTTTTCAGATATTTGGCAAGTTATACAACATATGGTGACACCTTTTTCTCCCCTCACTTGATGCTTGAGAAAACCAAGGTACACAAAGGGCCCTGCTCTCAGGCACCAAGCATAGAGAGGCAGGATTTAAATTGCTGCCCTGATTCTTCTGTCCCTTCACCATAGCAGTTCCCTGCTTCCTGAGCCTTCCTGTTACCAAGTTTCTGTGAGCGTGTGGTCTTTGTTAAACTGTGATTACTCCACTGCTTCCCGGGTGGGACCATCGGCTGGCCTTGGAATCCTGCTCAACCGAGAACCAGTGCTATGCTGGCTCGTCCTCCTTTGCACAGTCAGCAGTTACTGAGCTCCTGCTGTGTGCCAGGCCCTGTGGGCACATGGGCTCACAGACCCCGCCTAGACCAGGATGGCAAGGGGAAGGGTTTCCTTGGCAAGGCCCAAGAGTGGCTTTATTACTGTGCATTTGGGCCAAGTTCTGTGACTGGTCTTAGGTAAATTGAAAGCATTAGACTGGAGGAAGTGCTCTCCCCATCCATAAATTCCATCCCCGTTCATCATCGTGACTGTAATAAATAGAAGAGTCTTCTTCTTCTTTTTCATCATATCCTGTAAGTCAGGCCCTGAGCTTCCCCCATATTACCTCATCGAGTCCTTTCATCAATGCATTTGTCATCAAGAGACTCAGCTCAAAGAGTCACAGAGCCTTGCCAGATTCTGGCGTCCCCTGATAAATGTATGCCTGTGGTGGGCTGGGAAGGGGCAGGCAGGCTTTAGGACCAGGACACCTGAGTTAGGGTGGCATCTTCACCACAGCCTTGCCCAAGGCAGTCCTGCTGAACTTCCCTTTCCCCTTGTAAAGAGCAAATTAACGAGCAAGTATTTACATATCTATTCTATTTGTACTATAGCCTTGAAAAGGGGTAATAATAGATTATTTTTGTGTTATGTGAAAAATTATTTTTAGTAGGTGAATAATTCATGTAGTTCAATGTTAAAAAGTAGTTCTAGCCCAGCCGGTGTGGTTCAGTGATTGAGCATCAACCCATGAACTAAGAGGTCACCAGTTCGATTCTGGTCAGGGCACGTGCCCTGGTTACAGGCTCAATCCCCAGTGGGGGGCGTGCAGGAAGCAGCCGATCAAAATTATCTCTCATCGTTGATATTTCTATCTATCTCCCTCTCCCTTCCTCTCTGATAGCAATAAAAATATGTTGTTTTATTAAAAGGTAGTTCTATATTAAAGGAGTAAATAATATCAGTGAAGGCTTTCTCCCCTCTGATCCTGAACATTCTGATTCTTCTACAAGCATCTAATTTTACCAGTTATTAATGTATCCTTTTAGGTTCTGTGCTTATAAAAGCAATATATTCCCCTCTCTCTTTGTTTTTTTACATAATAATATAGTATGAACACACTTGCTTTATTAACATCATGTTTTGGTGAATGTGCAATTCACTACACGTTAAAAAACCTTCATTCTATTTTACTGGTGTCAAGTATCCCATTGAGTGAATGTACCATATTTTATGTAACTATTCCCCATTGATGGAAGTGTAGGTTATGTCTGTTTTGGTATTACAGATAATGTTGCCATGAGTAAGTTTGTAAATGTGCCATTTAGTATTTATATGTATTAATCTTAGTATAAATTTCTCAAAGTAGAATTGCTGGTCAAAGGGAATATGCATTTGTAGTTTTTGGAGATTCTGCAAACTGTCCTTCCTCTCCGGGAAGTACCAGTGCCCTCCCACAGCAGGGTAGGCGCATGCCTGAGGCCCAGCTCACCAACACAGGATTATAAAACGTTTGTTCTTCGCCAATCTAAAAAAGTACAAAATTAGGTGATTTGAATTTCTCTTAATATTCTAAGTGAGGTTTAGCTTTTTGCCTGAGTGTGACACAGATTTTCAGTATGGTCTCATCTGTCATATTTAATTTATGACTTTGCTCACTGTGAGTTTTGCCATGCAGAATTGTAAGAGGTTTGTGTGATTGAATTCAACAATCTTCTAGGCTTGTAGGTTTGGTATAATACTTAGGAAGTCTTTCTAAGTGTCATTTTTAAAGCTTTTACAGCCCTATCTGGCTTGGCTTAGTGGATAGAGCATGGGCCCATGGACTGAAAGGTCCCAGGTTCGATTTTGGTCAAGGGTTTGATCCCTAGCCCCAGTCAGGGTGCATGGAGGAGGCAACCATTCAGTGACACATTGATGTTTCTCTGTCTCTCCCCCTCCCTTCCACACTCTCTAAAAAAAAAAAAAGAATGGAAAAAATATTCTCAGGTGAAGATTAACAACAACAACAAAAAAGCTTTTGCATAGATTTGTCTAGGATTCTTAGAGTTTCATTTTATTAAATTTTTATATTGCCTCCACTTGAAATTTATCCTACTGTGAAGCATGATGGGCATTTTTATTTTCATAACTAGAGGCCCAGTGCATGAATTTGTGCACTGGGGAGGGAGGGACCGAGGGAGGTTGGCCGGCAGGCCTGATCAGGCAATCTGGACCAGCCAGCAGGGGGAGGTTGGCTGTGGGAGTGCCCTGACCACCAGGGGGCAGCTCCTGCATTGAGCATCTGCTCTCTAGTGGTCAGTGTGTGTAATGTGACCAGTCATTCCTATCATTTGGTCATAATAGTTGCTTAGGCGTGTGTGTGTGTGTGTGTGTGTGTGTGTGTGTGTGTGTGTGTATGTATGTATATATATATTTAGAGGGGGGGGGTGGGCCCTCAGTGCACGAATTCATGCATAGGTTGGTCTGCAGGCCTGCCCCATCAGGTTCTGATCAGGGCTGGGCTGGCTGAGGGGAGGAAACTGTGGGTGATTGGCTGGCAGTCCCCACCCCCCGATTGAGGAAGGGGTGGGCCGTGGGGAAGGACTGTGGGCCGTCAGCCCCGCCCCCAAATGGGGTGGGGGGGGTCAATCAGGGAACAAAGCTGCCTGGGGAGGGGATGTGGACCAATCAGGGTGCTGGGGGCTGATTGGGGGTGGGGCCAGCCATGGGGAGGGGCTGTGGGTGGTGGCCCGACCAGCCCCGCCCTCGAATGAGTTGGGGGGGGCAATCCAGGGCCAGCGGCCTGGGGGAGGGGCCATGGGTGGTTGGCCAGCTGGTCCTGCCCCTGATCAGGGTGGGAGGGGGGCCCATCAGGTGGCAGGGCCAGCCAGGGGGAGGGGCCAGGGAGGTTGCTGACCAGCCCCACCCCCTGATCACCTGGCCTCAGCAGGTGGCTATAGATAGATGAGGCAGGGAACAGATCAGAAAGGTTAAGGAATTTGCTTAAGGTTACACGGTTTGTATGTGGTAGAGTTAAGAGATAAACCCAGGGCTATCTGAGTCCAGAACTCATGATCTTAAAAGAGGTCCAGTTGTACAGTGTGACTCCTAGGATATTATGAGAATTAATGAGCAGGGTAGGAAATGTGTGGATGTTTTCTGTAAGCCACAACACTCCCTACTAAGGTTGCTTTCTTTGCCCTGAAGTTTGTGATTATACCAGCACAAGGCTTTGCTACATCTTTTCCTCACATTAAGTTTAAAATACTTTTGCCTTCCAACCCCATCCAGGTTCACAGGATGATCGCAGAGTTCAAGCTGATCCCAGGGCTTAATAATTTGTTTGACAAGCTGATTTGGAGGAAGCATTCAGCATCTGCCCTTGTCCTCCACGGTCACAACCAGAACTGCGACTGTAGCCCAGTAAGCAAGGGACCCTGGGGACAGATGGGCTTTATTTGCCAGGAGTAGTTGTTTTCAAGACCATGACCCTTTGAAATCTCAATCTTTGAGAGTAGAGCAGAAATCTCAAGTCATAACCTATTAATGCCATAACTGGACTCCACCGTGGGGAAGGATCTGACTCCACCCGCCACCTATGCAGAAGTCCCTCTTGGGAGCCTCCTCCTTGCTTCCCTTGGGATGGGAGGCTCCCTTCCCTCGAGGCAGGGCCACCCACTACATTATCTAACAAGATTTCCCTCCTCTGCTCTGCACTATAACTATATCCACTGGTGATTTCACCTTCAAAAACCACACACCACCCTTGCTCTGCATCCAAAAAGGGATTTAGGATGCTTTCCTCTTTTAAGGGATTAGGCGCTCCTCCATCTTGTCTGCCATAGCACCCGGGGAGAGCAGGGAGCTGGGAGTTGGGCGGCCTGTGTGTTGTCACACAGCTTGTTGGGAGAGCTTGAATGAGTCACTGAATCTCTGAGCCTCTGATTCTTGCAAAAGGAAGATCACCCTTCCTTGCTTGCTGCCCTCACAGGTCACTCGGAGACTCAGCCATCAGCATGAGGAGGAAAGTGCTCTGGGATCTTAAAGTGCCACAAAGCTGTCAGGATCTAGTGCAGCCGTGGGCAAACTACGGCCTGCGGGCTGGATCCCGCCCATTTGGCTGTTCAATCCGGCCGCAGAGCCGAAAGAGCAGAGGGTTCTCTTACTCTCCCCTCCGGTCCAGTTTAAGAACCCATTGTGGCCCTCAACTCAAAAAGTTTGCCCACCCCTGGTCTAGTGCCATGGTTCCTCTTTGGTCTCTGCACTATGTTCTGAGGATTTTCCTCTGCCTTATCTTCCTGTTTACCATGTTTCTCTCTGGCCTTGTCAGATTTGCCTTTCAGCCCATCCATCTGAGGTTTTAATTTCAAGTGAATATATTTGGCATTTCTAGACATTTTGTCAAAAATTACTTGATTTTTATTCAGATTATGTTAATATTTTGTTTTGTTGCATTTTCTCTCTTTAATTATTTGTAACACATTTTTATGGTCTCTTTCAGTTTGTTCTTGGGGTACTAACACTTGTGTTTGAGTCTTCAGACTCAACTTTGGGTAGAGTCTTGCTCGGGCTGTGTACCCTATGGAGAGGTCACCTTTGGGGGTGGGGCGGGTTGTTTTCCCTCCAGGTACCTGCTGAGCCTGGGTCCTGGGAATGATTAACAAGCCCTTTGCTTTGTCTGCCAGGGACTTCAGAGGCTGTTCTCTGGGGTTCTCTCTCACCAGCAGCAGCCTGGCAGAGAAACCCTTCTTTCGCCAAATGTATACACTTCCCAGGCTTTAAATGGGCCCACAGTGCCGTCTGGTCCCTGCAGGGCATTCAAACCCAAGCCCTGGCCTAGCTGAGTCTCATTTCACATTTTCCCCGTCAGCACTGTGCTCAGACTCCGAACTCGGTCCTTCATTTCTGCGTCCTATGAATTTTCCTTTCTTTCTAATGAACTTAGCCTCATCTTCAAAAGAATTTCAGTTATTTTTTAATCCAGTAGGTTGGGGTGTTTTTAGCAAGAAGAGTCCACATTAGCTTAATCTGCTATTGTCCAGGCATGGAAGACAACAATGGTTTTCCTGACTCAAGAAAAGTCCTCATTGTGCATGAGGACAGAGGCTCAAAGAAGCAAAGCAGTGTGCCAGGCTCTCGGCAGAGTGTGTGTTTTCTTTGGAACCTTGTGACTATGGTTTTAACATCAGGGTGCACATGTATTTTAGGACATCACCTTGAAGATACAGTTTCTGAGGCTTCTCCAGAGTTTCAGCGACCACCACGAGTAAGTACGAGCTGTCCCTGGAAGGACAGTTGTTGCTCTGTCTTCTCTCCTTTCTTTGTCCCATTGCTGACCCCTGCTCAGGAGGACCCGGGAGCCGTGACAGCCGCTGCACCATGTGTGGCTGCACTTCATGACACTGTAAGAGGAGCTGCCATTTGTCCAGCCCTTCCTTTATGCCAGGCACTGCACTGAGCTTTCCCTGAGTCCTCCACAGCCGCCCTAGGAAGGGAGGACAGCTGTTAGCCTCTTATTACTCTTTTTTTGCTGGTAGAAGGTCTTGACTTCAGTTGTTTAAAAAAAAAAACCGCAACCTCCTTGAAGCACACAAAGATGAGATATGACTTTAAAATTATGAGTTTTGTATGGTAAGATATGTACATATATAATACAGATCTTATATAATACATGTATGGTAAGATATGTACATAATACCTTAATAAAAATGTTTTTAAAAAAATAAAATGATGAGTTTTGTTTGGACAAGTTGGGTGGAAGTGCCTTTAAGAAATCAAGTAGAACGTTCAGTGGCAAAAGAAAGGCCTGGGATGCTAAGGGAAGAGCCTTGTTAGGGAATGTGGCCAGCAGAGGGGTGGGGATTGGGCCACGGAGACTCCATACCCTGAGAGCCCATGCCACAGGTAGAGCCAAAGGGCGACCTGGCATGCCTGTTCAAGGGGTACAAGGTGTTGAGGAAGGGTACTTGGGGGACTCTCAGATTCTCCCTCTCTACAAGAAAAGGGCCAGGGACCAGCCCGGTGTGACCTGGCAGCCCCAGTCCTGTCCTTAAGCTCCCGCAAACCCATTCGTTTCAGGAACAAGTACCTGCTGCTCAACAACCAGGAGCTGAATGAACTCAGTGCCATCTCTCTCAAGGCCAACATCCCCGAGGTGGAGGCCGTCCTCAACACTGACAGGTGAGCATGGATCGGGTGCGGCTTTGGCTCAGCCCATCCTGGCTGCTTGTGTGCTCTGGGCACACAAATGGGTGCATGCAGGTATGCATACTTGTCCTTACATGTAGCTGCAGTGTCTGTCCTGAAGGCTCCTGTGCATAAGACATGGTTCTTACCTCACCTGCATCATATCATTGGAGCCCACAACAGCCCCAGGGAGATAGTGTCGTCATCACCTCCACTTTACACACGGGGGAGCAGGGTCTCAGAGAGGTCACCTGACAAAGGTCATGTATGCCCTGTCCCTCCTCTTGCTCTCACCTTTGTTGACATTCTCCCTGATGGCATGGTGGCAGTTACAGCCAAATAGGACAAACAGAAGCAGCCCCCTCACCCTCAGCAAAGTCCCATTTGCTGGATTATGTTTGCCTCTTCATCTGGAACCGGGCAAGGAGGTCACAGGCTCTTAGGGTCAGGGCAAAGGAGGACTATATCCAGCAACATGAGTCATAATCCCCAGGTTTTTTGTTGTTGTTGTTTTTGAGGGAACAGAACTCTTGTTCAAATAAAATCATACATAGCCTCACCCTGATGTCTGCAGCGGATAAAGAGAACATATGAGAGCCCAGAACTCCTGCCTGCTTCTCCTTTTTTCCCCCATGATGAGGCCTGAGTCACTTTATCTCTGCCTTTGTTTCCTAGGCCTGGGAGCTGAGGCCCAGAGGCACAGGTACTTTTTCAAGGCTGGCTACAGCTGACGGGGGCCCAGGGTACTTCCTGCCCTGTCCTGTTGGCACAGGCTCCGCCCCATCTGATAGATTCTGTCATGGCCTGTTCACAGCCCACTTTTGGTGTAAATAGCCCTTCTTCCAGTAGTTCTGAGCCCTGTCTGATTCTTGGATTGTTTCTGGCCTTTGATCACTTGCTAGTGGGTCTGAGAATGGAAAGTTGGCCTGAGATAAGGTGTGAATGCACTTGGCTATTCAGTTCTAAGACTGCAGGGGGCCATGGGATGCTCTGGACACAGGTAGAGCAAAAGGGCAACCTGTCAGCCTGGAAATGTCCCCAAATTTCTCCCCATCTGAGTGGAAAGACCAGCCCCAGTATTCCTGTTGGCCTCTCAGATCTGCCACCAATGTCCCCCTCTATGAATTCGTGCACCAGTGGGGTCCCTCGGCTTGGCCTGGGGGATCGGGCAGAAACGGGCTCTCCAACATCCTCTGAGGGGATTGCAAGAGGGTGCAGGCCAGGCTGAGGGACTGCACTGGTGCATGATCAGAGCTGGAGAGGGAGACATGGGAGGTTGGCCAGCTGGAGAGGGACTGCAGGAGGGCTCCAGGGCATGTCCGGCCTGTCTCACTCAGTCCCGATCTGCTGGACCCCAGCAGCAAGCTAACCTACCTGTCTGAGTGTCTGCCCCCTCATAGTCAGTGCACATCAGAGCAACTGGTTGACTGGTTGACTATCTGCCCCCTGCTGGTTAGTGCATGTCTTAGCAAGCAGTTAAGCATCCTTAGCATATAATTAGCATATTATACACTCTGATTAGTGGGACAGCATATTGGGCTTCTTTTTTTATAAGATTTTTTTTCAGCATAAAATGGTTATTTTCACATTTAATTTTGCATTTAAGTGTTTTAGCTGTTACATATTGGGTGTAGATTTTTAAAAATAATTCTTTAAATTTTTAATTTAAGTTGACATATACTAGTATATACCCTAGTGATTAGACATTATATAACTTAAGTGATTGTCCTAATATATCTTGTACCCATTTGACACCATACATAATTATTTGAATATTATTGACTATGTTTATTATACTGTACTATTTTGTAACTATCAATTTCTACTTCTTTTTTTTAAAAAAAAATTTTTTCAATTTCTACTTCTTAATTGCTTCACCATTTCCCCACTCCCTCCCCATCTGACAACCATCAAAATATTCTCTATGTATGAGTCTGTTTCGTTATGCTTCTTTGTTTTGTTTTGTTTTTGTGGTTTTTTTTTTAGATTCAGTTGTTGATAAGTATTTATAGCCATTTTATCTTTTTTTCTTATTCTTATTAAAGAAGACCCTTTTACATTTTATTTTATACTGGTTTGGTGGTCATGAACTCTTTTAACTTTTTCTTATCTGGGAAGCTCTTTGTCCTTTCACTCTAAATAGTAACTTTGTTGAGTAGAATAATCTTGTAGGTCCTTGCTTGTCATTACTTTGAATATTTCTTGCCATTCCTTCTGTTCTGCAAATTTTCTGTTGAGAAGTCAGCTGACAGCCTTATTATGGGAGCTCCCTTGTAAGTAACTAACTGCTTTTCTCCTGCTGCTTTTAAGATTCTCTTTGTCCTTAACCTTTTGCATTTTAATTATGATGTGTCTTAGTGTGAGCCTCTGTGGGTTCATCTTGTTTGAGATTCTGCACTTCCTGGACTTGTATGTTTATTTCCTTCACCAAGTTAGGGAAATTTTCTGTCACTATCTTTTAAAATAAATGTCCAATTTCTTGCTTTCTCTTTCCTCTACCTGGTACCCCCATGATGCGAATGTTGATACACTTGAAGTTGTCCTAGAGGCTTCTTGTACTATTTTCATATTTTTGGATTCTTTTTTCTTCTTGCTGTTTTGATTGGGTATTTCTTCATTATATTTAAAATCACTGATTTGATTCTCAGCTTCATCAACTCTATTGTTGATTCCCTATAAATTAATATTTCACTTCAGTTAGTGTATCCTTCATTTCTGACTGGTTCTTTTTTATGGTTTCCATGTCCTTTTTTTATGCTGTTGAAGTTCTAAGTTCATTGAGCATCCTTATAACCAGTTTTTGAACTCTGCATGTAATATGATTGCTTGTCTCCATTTCGTTCAGTTCTTTTTCTGGAGTTTGGTTCTGTTCTTTCATTTAGGACATGTTTCTTTGTCTCCTCATTTTGGCACCTCCCTGTGTTGGTTTCTATATATTAGCTAGAACTGTTACATCTCCCAGGCTTGGTAGAGCAGCCTGATGTAGTGAATGTTCTGTAGTGTCCAGTGGCACAGCCTGCCTGTTTACCTGAGCTGGGTACTCTATGTGTAACCCCTGTGTGGGCTGGGAGCCCCCTCCAGTTGAGCTTTGTTTGCTGTTAGCATGTCAAGGGAGAGATTTAGCTCCACACCAATCAGCTGCAAGGAATGGAGGATCAGCTGTGCAGGGGCCCACCCTGTGGAGCAGGACTTACTTCAGCAGTGCTCTGGTGCCTGCCGAGTCCACCCCTTGAGTGTGTCGTTTGTGGAAATGGTTGGGTGGTGCTTAGACATGATCTGAAGCCATCTACGGGGTACGATAGCTTCGGGGCCTCCTGCAAGGTGCAGGCCAAGGTCAGCTGCTGCCTGTGTTTTTTTTACTTGGTCCTCCTGACATGAGCTACAATGTGCAGATGGCTGCTACTTGTGCTGGGCTTGGAGGTGCCCAGGAGAGGCCAAGCTGTGAACCAAGGCCAGTTGTAACTAGTGCTGGGCTTGGGGTCACTTAGTGAGAGGTATGGGGCACACCAAGGCCAAATGGTGCCTGTTTGAGAGATTTAGGAAAGTCTGAGACATACGCCAAGATGGGCCATTTGAATGGAAAAGCCATTGGAAAGAACTTGGGTGGGCCTGAAAGTTGGGTGGGGCCTCAGTGAATCACCAGAGTGGGATGAACAGTGTTAGCCAGGTTGATGGAGACTCGGATATGGTGCCTGTTTGCTGGTTCTGTAGAGAAAGGGCTCAGAAAAAGAACAGTGGCTTCTGCCAGGACTTCTGTCTGGAAGAAAGCCACCCCTCCAGCCCTTACCATGATGCCAGACAATTCAAATCCTCCCCATATGTCCCTGGTGCCCTTCAAGCTGCTATCCCAGCACTGGAGCTAAGAGGGAGTGAGTCTGAGTAAGTCTATGCATGGGCCCTTTAAGAGGAACTGCCATGGACTCCAGCAGGCCTCTGTCTCACTCAACCACATCCCGACTGTTTTCTTACAGCTAGAAGTTGTGGGGACTTCTCTTCCTGGCACTGAAACCCTGGGCTAGAGGGGTCTCACTCCTCCAGGTACCTCTGCAGCCGAGATATCCCTCCCAATTTTTATCTGCTTCACGAGGGTGTCTCCACCCCTTCTACCAATCTCTGTGTGGCTGCATCTTCAAAATACTAACTGTAGGACTTCCATTCAGCCAGATTTTAGGCAGTTCTGAATGATGGCTGTTGTATAGTTTAGTTGTGATTTTGATATAGCTGTGGGAAAATGCTAGTACTATGTCTACTTCTGCTTCCATCTTGACTGGGAGCTCGAGTCTTTGTCTATTTTATTTCAGGAGTTTGGTGTGTGATGGGAAGAGGGGCTTATTAACTCGTCTGCTACAGGTCATGAAAAAGGAGCCAGCTGAGTCATCTTTCAGGTAGGTCTGGGGACAGGCACCTGCCACTCTTGAGGGGCCCGGGAGCCAAGTGTTTCTCAAGTGGTTAGAAAAACCTCCTTTAGGCACCAGCTTCCACGCCAACATCGGGTTACTATGAGGGAAAGGGGATTTGATTGCCATTTTCCCTGTGTGGCTTAGCAGGTTTGTATTAACCTCTCCTGCATGCCAGCAGTGTATTTCAAGAACTGACCAAGCATTCACCAAATACCTATTCTGTGCTGGGGCTAGAGAAGTGGAAAAGAAAAAGCAGATACAGTCCCTGCCCACATGGATTCCCTGGCATGTGGGAAACAAGCATGAAAAAAATCTTGTTTCAGTGCAGTGTGGAAAGGCGTGAAGCCAGGACCTGCCCCGGGAGCTGTGAGAACAAAGGAAAACCTTTTCCCCCGCTGGGGCTGGTGGGGTGGGCTTGGATAGGGAGGGCTTCCCAGCGTTCCTTAGACTCATCTGAGTCCTGAAGGCTGTGACAGGAGTTGTGGGCGAGGCTGCCTTCATCGGGGCTGGTGTGAGCTGTCAGTGAGCTCCATGCCCAGATGTGCCCGTCTGTTCCCTCTGCTCAGCAGGGGTGAACTCAGTGGCCCATTCACACGTGTCCACCAGGTTTCCTCACGCATCCCTGGTGCCTCTCTATTCCGTGTCCTCCTGTCCTTCTGAACGGACAAAGGCTAGAGTGCATTTCCATGTTACTGGGACTAGCCCTTCTCTGAGACACAACCCCTTCCCGACAGAACAAAACAGAAGACTGTTCCTCACCATGCTGTCAGCTCCATGCCTAGTAGAAGCCTGATGCCTGATAGGTGTTCTATAAATGTTGAATACATGAAAAGTCAGCAAACATCTCCCAGTACCTTGGGGAATGGAACATGGGCCAGAAGAGGGCAGTCTTAGCCACCTGGGCCAGGGGTCAACATTTGGGTCGCAGGTTTTGGCAAGCCCGGGCTGTGGAGAGTTTCCTCCGAGGGACCACCTCCTATGCAGACCAGATGTTCCTGCTGAAGCGAGGCCTTCTGGAGGTAATGGCCTGGAGGAGCCAGGGTGTTGGGTGTCCCGTTCTTTCCCCAGCCCCGTGCGTTCTTTCCTGTCCTGAGACCTAGAAAGTGGGGCAGGAGCAACTGGCTGTTTTAAATGCCAGTGCAGATTGCCTTAGTGTGTGACCTGAGTCTCCAACTGGGTTCCCGATGGGTGCTCCCGGATGATTACAGGACTAGGGTGGCTGTGGAAGAGCATAAGTATCTGTAGAGTCACCCAGCAAAGCCTTTTGACCCTGAGGATACGTTGCTGCTAACTAAAAGTTTATTTCCCTTTATTGAAACATGGCCTTCAGAAATAGCTTACAAAAGAGGGGGAGCAAAAGGGCCAAAACTATCATTGATTTTTTTATTTTAAAAATATATATGAACAAGAAACTGACCTAGCAATTATTAAAAATCCATATGGAAAATAATTGCTCCAAATCAGTGTAACTTCAGGAAAAAGAAAATGAAAAATAGAAACAAACTGTCATAGAGAACCTTATTAAAGGGATAAATTGGCTTTTTCTTCTTGATAAATTCATTTATTTTAGTGTACTAACCATAGGGTCAAAATGTGCCTCATGTCCTTAAACCCTGTGCTCCATTTATTTGAGTGGCCTCAGGTGCTCGGGCAGTGGCCATTGTTACATCTGGGGACACCTCCCCTCGCTAACAAGCCGGAGAGCCCTGGCCATCCTGGCGCCCAAAGAGCAGGTCACGGGCTTTAGTTCTGAGCCGTGGGCAAACCAGAGAGGTCATGGCCACATACCCCAACCCCCCCCCTCCTCCTGTGAGGTGTCGGGCCTGGTCCTGCCCTTGGAGCCACCAGCATCCTCAGATGAGCATCTAGACAGGGAGAGCAGGTTCCATTAACCTGGATGCTTTCTCAGGGCAGATGTGTGGTCTGAGCTACATGCCAGGCCGTGGCGGGAAGCCAGTAGCTTAGAAGAGTGCAGCCTGGGGGAGGCAGCCACATCTGCCTGTGGGCCCAGGGCGCAGCTGCCTTCCTGCCCTCACTCTGCATTTCCCACCCCCAGCATATCCTGTACTGCATTGTGGATAGCGAGTGCAAGTCCAGGGATGTGCTGCAGAGTTACTTTGACCTCCTGGGGGAGCTAATGAAGTTCAATGTTGATGCATTCAAGAGATTCAATAAGTACATCAACACTGATGCAAAGGTAAGACTAACACAGGGCTCTGTGGCGTTTGCTCTGCTGTTCAGAAGTTACCTGGGAGCCCTTGTCCTCCCCAGTCTCTGTCCTGGCTTTACCTTGGAGACCACCAGGGAGCGGGCATTCGTTAGCATCTCTGAGTGCCGGCATTAGCGTGTCAGCTTGGGAGCAGGTGTGATGGTTGGAGCTGGGGGGGGGGGGGGGGGGGGCTGTGAAAACGGCTCAGTGTGGTGAGAGCCATGATGAGCTCCAGACAGATGGGCTGGGCCTGGTGTGTTAGGCTCAGAGGGTATGTGTGACAGAAACCCGGTTCAGACTAACGAAGTAAAAATGAGGAGTTTGGCATTCTTCCTTCAGTGGAGAAAACACTGCACGTGGTGTCAAAAGATCTGGGGTAAACCCTCCTGGGGCAGGTCAGTCAGCTTCTCTGAGGCTTTGTCTTTTACTGGCGACAGCTGGGCAGAGGAGGGTCAGTGCCCCTTGCATTGACTCCACCACTGCGGGAGCCTGAGCCTTGTCTCCCCACTAAGTTCCAGGTGTTCCTGAAGCAGATCAACAGCTCGCTGGTGGACTCCAACATGCTGGTGCGCTGTGTCACTTTGTCACTGGACCGATTTGAAAATCAGGTGGACATGAAAGGTAAGCAAAGGCCAGAACACCAATGCAAATTCGTCCAGTGTGGCCTGGCTGGCGTCAGACACCAGCTTTCATCAAGGAGACAAGAAAGGCTGGGGTCAAGGTGGTGGCGCTCCGGGTGATTTTCTTGTTGCTTTTACTTTTCTCTGTGGTTCATGCTTCCTTTACTGAGCATGTACAACATATTAATAAGGTGAAAGACCATTGTTGCCACCAGCATGCAAAAAATATTCTTCCTTTCCTGGGATGAGAAGGACCAGGAGGTGAGACCGGGGAAGGCCTCAGGGAGAGGCGCTGAGCCCCCGGGTGGGGCTCTAGTGAGACCCAGGCTTACGGGGAGCAGGAGAGCAGGAGGCTGGTTTCTGCGGCAGTCAGCCTTTGCCTTCGCTGTCTGGACAGTAGGGACTCCCAGCTTCAGAGTCAGGCCCATGGGGCTTGACGAGTGGCTCAGGTGGCAGCCCCGGCCTGAGCCACGGACCAGCTTCCAAGCCTGCTGCCCACACCTCTGCCTCTCCGTCCCCAGTTGCCGAGGTCCTTTCCGAGTGCCGCCTGCTTGCCTACATATCCCAGGTGCCCACACAGATGTCCTTCCTCTTCCGCCTCATCAACATCATCCACGTGCAGACGCTGACACAGGTGAGAGGCCCAGCGGGCATGCGATGCGGGAAGAGCCCCGGAGCCCTGCCCCAGCTGGGAGTGCATCTCCCGAGGCCCTCTCTCAGTTCCCGCCAGTGGTTCTGAGGATTTTTTCCCAATAAGGAATCTGCCCCATTTTTCAGAGGGAGGGAGCAGGTCTCTGAGATCACAGACGAGTTGGGGAGGAGTCAGCATTGACAACTCAGTTCTGACTCCCAGTTCAGTGCTCACCCCACCCACCTGCTGTGCCGGCTTTGGGCTTGGACCTGAAGTTAACCCCACCTCCCTCGGCTGTGCAGTCGTCAGTCTCTGGGCTTCTGCCCCTCTTCTCTTAAACGGGGAATGCTCACACCTCTCAGGTGGATCCTTTATTCCTTCATCTGACAAACCTTCATTGGGGTGAGGCCCTGGGCTCAGGATGAAAGTGAACAAAACAGGCCTAGACTTTCCCTCCTGGTGCTGTCTAGTGCCAAATGAAAGTTAGAAAAGGAAATGCGCCGAAACCGGTTTGGCTCACTGGTAGAGCATCAGTCTGCGGACTGAAGGGTCCCAGGTTCGATTCCGGTCAAGGGCATGTACATTGGTTGTGGGCACATCCCTGGTAGGGGGTGTGCAAGAGGCAGCTGGTTGATGTTTCTCTCTCATTGATGTTTCTAGCTCTCTATCTCTCTCCCTTCCTCTCTGTAAAATATAATAAATAAATAAATAAATAAATAAATAAATAAAATTAAAAAAAAAAAAAAGAAAAGGAAATGCTGCACCTAAGGTGTATGCCCAGCCCTCCCCAGGGATTGAAGCTTCTGGAAGGAGCAGTGCCTGAGCTGAGTCAGGAGACCAGGTAGACTCCAACTAGACAGGCGGTGCATGGTGTTCCCTTCAGTGGGTGGGGGTGGGGGGCCAGCGGCCAGGAAGGGGCTCAGGGCGGATGCTGGCATCACTCCCTGCCCCAGTCCTCCCTCAGGGTTATGCAGGAGCAGCGCAGTGTGTGGTCTCAGGGCTCTGCAGGGACTGCCTGGGGCCACCCCGGCCCCGGCCAGTGGCAGCCAGGTCCACCAGGGGCTGCTGGGCCTTGCAGGAGAACGTCAGTTGCCTCAACACCAGCCTGGTGATCCTGATGCTGGCCCGACGGAAAGAGCGGCTGCCCCTGTACCTGCGGCTGCTGCAGCGGATGGAGCACAGCAAGAAGTACCCCGGCTTCCTGCTCAACAACTTCCACAACCTGCTGCGCTTCTGGCAGCAGCACTACCTGCACAAGGACAAGGACAGCACCTGCCTGGAGAACGTGAGTGCCCCCCCTCCCCCCGGCTGACTGTGGGTGGGCCGTGGGCACCAGACCCAGGGCCCCTCAGAGGGCTGTTCGGGGTGCGTGTTCCCTGCCTGGGCCTCGAGGGCAGCTCTTTGTCCCCTGACCATGGCCCTCCCCGCGGTGCTGGGCTCCACCTGGGTCCTCCAGGCACCCCCCAGCCCCTCTCTCTTCGCCCAGAGCTCCTGCATCAGCTTCTCCTACTGGAAAGAGACCGTGTCCATCCTGTTGAACCCAGACCGCCAGTCACCCTCTGCCCTTGTCAGCTACATCGAGGAGCCCTACATGGACATAGACAGAGACTTCACTGAGGAGTGACCTTGGCCAGGCGGTCCCGGGAGGCTGCTGGGCCAGGCCAGTGCGGGTGAGCGGGGTATGAGTGCCGTACGCCCGGCCATGTCTCCACCCCTCCCCTGCCTCCTGCTGCTCTCTGCCTGCCCCAGGTCTTCAGATACGGGCTTGGAGGGGGCGTCTGGAAGCCCTTAGGTCTGAGGGCCCAAGGTCATTGGGGAACCTCAGTTCCTTCAAGATCCCCACGCCGAGGACAGGGGCGCTCCGCCCTCCCTTCCTTCAGAAACTTGGGGCCCTGGCCCACCCAGAGATGAGGGGACTTTTAAAAATAGCTCTGTCCGAGCTCCTGCCTAGCCTCTTGGCCGTCCTGGGTTGGGGAGGGAGGTTGGGGACCCTCCCCCAATCTGTGAGCCAAGCTTGCCCTGGCCTTTGGACCCAGGCAAAGGCTCTGAGCCCGGGGCAGGGGTGGGGGACACAGAATGCTACCCTCCCCCAAGCCTGCCCATGTGTCCGCCCTCGTTTTCCTTTAGCGCCTCTGGTTCTGTGTGCTCATTGGCCGCTGTGTTCGTCCCAAGGGGTGCCCCAGAAATGAGGGGCTTCCCTTCCGTCCCTCGGGGCACGGGGTGGCTGTGCCCGGCCCCTTATGCCCCAGGGCAGCACCTCCTACCTGAGCCCAGACACGGGAGCCTGCTGGGAGCACAGCCTCCGCCCCTCCTTGTGTTGCCAATTTATTAACAACAAATAAACCGATTAAATGGAGACTATTAAAGAATTTTATTTTAAATGACTGATGTGGACCTGACTTTTGTCTGTGGGACCATGTGCTCCCCCCCGAGTCCGGCTGGAGCTGTAGATTGGCCTCTGCTCGGGTTCAGCAGACGGAGAGGCGGGCGTCAGACTGCAGGCTTCATTCCTTGTGCTGAGGGGGAGGGTGGCCCGTGAATTACACCACCTGCCTCCCCCCCTCCCCTTTCCTCCCCTCCCCTCCCCTCCCCTCCCCTCCCCTCCCCTCTCAAAGGCAGGGCGGTGCCCGGGCTGCCCCTTACCTTGGGGCCCAGGGCATCCCGAGTCCGTGCCCGCAGCTTGTTGGCCTGGGTCTCTGCCATGTCTGCCCGCTCCTCCGCATCATCCAGTTCGTGCTGGGCCTTGCGGTACTTGGCCAGGTTAGTGTTTGCCTGCTGCTCCTGGGGGCACGGGCAGGCTGGTCACCCTTTGGTAACCGAGATGGGCAGTCTGGTCCCACCTCATCGCAGAAAGCGCCTGGCTCCCACTATGCTCCCACCCCCATTACCCATGTTCCTCTACCCCTCACCAGCACCCACAGCAGGAAGGAAGGGGTTGTGACACCTCCTCAGAGGTACCCATGTGCCAGACATGGGCCAGAAGGGGAAGGAAGGCACAGGGGGTCTCCTCTGAGACAAAGCTGGGTCTCACCTCCTGTTATCAGAGCTGTGAGAAACACTCTTCCCGCCGGGACAGAAGGTCACGAGCTAGGTCACTGCCTGCCTGCTCGCAGAGCCCACACTGGGAAGCCATGTTCCAGAGGTGGAGCAGGGCTGACAGCGGCTGGCCTCTTGCCTGGGACCAACTTTGAAGTTGGGTTCCACCGGCATCCTGACCTGGCAGTGCCGACCCCCGGGGTCCAGACCCAGTGCCTCCTCCGCACTCACCGCCTCCTCAAACTGCCGTTTGTAGCTCTTGACTTTGCTCTGCAGCTTTTCCACCAGGTCCTGCATGCGAGCCAGGTTCTTCCTGTCCTCCTCGGCCTGCACAGGTGGAGGGCACTCGGGTCTTGCGGGGATCAGACCAGCTTTGGGGCCGCCCCTTTAGAGGCGGACTTGTCACCCACCTGGTATGCCAGCTCCTTGACCCGGCGCTCGTGTTTCCGCACCCCCTTGAGGGCCTCGGCATGCTTCTTCTGCTCGGCGTCCAGCTCGGCCTCCAGCTCCCGCACCTGTGAGCGGCAGGAGGCGGTGCTGAGGCCGCGCTGCCCTCGCCCGCCCACTGCGCGGGGGAAGGGATGGGACCGCCACACGCACCTTGGCCTCCAGCTTCTGCACCTGCTTCTTCCCCCCTCGGAGGGCAGCTTGTTCTGCCTCCTCCAGCCGAGCCTGCAGCTCCCGCACCGTCTGCTCCAGCGTCTTCTTCATCCGCTCCAGGTGTGCGCTCGTGTCCTGCTCCTTCTTCAGCTCCTCGGCCATCATGGCCGCCTGTCCAGGGTGAGACGGATGGTGTGGTCGGGGTGACCGGCCCCAGCGGAAATCCCTTGGGGCTCTGCCCCCTCCACCGCTCCAGCCCAGCCTCACGTCAGTGATGGCCTTCTTGGCCTTCTCCTCAGCCTCCCGCCTCTCCTGGGCAGCCTCCTCCACCTCTCCGCTCAGCTGGGCCAAGTCCACCTCTAGTTTCTTCTTCTGGTTCAGGAGGCCCGTGTTCTGGGGGGAAGCGGAGCCTCAGGGTTGGCCGGCAGGCGGCCACCCTCCGCCCCCCCTGTGGGCCGCGGCCCCCACCTGGGAGTGCAGGAGGTTGAGGCGCTCGGTGGCCTCCAGCAGCTCCTGTTCCGCCAGCCGCCGGCTGCGCTCCCCCTGCTCCAGGGCCGCCCGCAGCTCCTCCAGCTCCGTGGCCAGCAGCACGCCCCGCCGCTCCAGCGCCTGCGCCTGCTCCCGGAGCTCAGCCGCCAGCCGCTGCGCCTCGTCCCTCCCTGCCTGTTCCTCCTTGAGCTGGGCCTGCAGCAGCCGCGAGGCCGCCTGTGCCTCCGTGGCCTGGCGGGCGGCGTGGCCCAGCTGCAGCTCCAGGTCGTTGAGGTCACCCTCCATCTTCTTCTTGAGCCGCAGTGCCTCGTTGCGGGCCCGGGTCTCCGCATCCAGGGAGGCCTGCAGGGACTCCACTGCCCGCTGGTGGTTGCGTCTGCGGGAGGGGGAAGGCGGTGTCTTGGCCATCGCAAGCAGGCAGGCTCAGCACCACGCCCGCTCTTACAAAATGTCCCAGAACGCTGGAGACACGACCCCATTTTGGGAGTAACATCCCTCCCTGATGTCAAGCCCCATGTGACTTCCTGTTCCCCATCAGAGCAAGTTCTCAGACAAGAGGGAGGCTCTGGAGCAGACAGGTGTTGGCTGAACTCTGGCTCCACCCTGGGTCCCTTGAGCAAATCCTCTAGGCTCTCTGACATTCACCCCCAGACTGGACAGTCACCCTGACCTGAGGAAGCTCTGTGCGAGGCGCAAACCAGCGTCCCTGCCCGTCTGTGTGCACAGCAGGGGCTCGGCAAACACTGCTTTCCATCCTTTGTCCCACCCGGGTGGCTGGGCTGGGAGGGGCCATCAGCCCCGAGGACGGGTGGGCCTGGGAGTGGGGTGGGGAGGGATGGCCCGGCCCCCACACCTCAGGTTGGTGCACTCCTCGTCCTTCTCCGCCAGCTTCCGGTCCACCTCCGCCTTGACCTGGGATAACTCCAGCTGGGTCCGCAGGGTCTTGGTCTCCTCCAGCTCCAGCGCCCCCTGGGGTGCAGAGCCGGCAGCGTGGGCCCTGGGGCCCTGAGGGTGTCTGAGGGAGGAGGGAGGCCGGGGAGGCAGCGGGTCGGTGTCCACCCCACCCGTGTCAGCCTCTGACCTCGGCCTCCTCCAGTGCGGCCTGGAGCTCGCTCTTCTCCCCTTCCAGCGCCTTCTTGGCCTTCTCCAGCTCCTGGATGCTCTTCCCACTGAGGCTGACATGGTCTGTGAGCTCACTGATCTCCTCTGCAGAGTGGACAGGGCAGAGGAGAAGGCTGGACTAGTCCCGAGGCCAGTGGGGGCCGCCTCAGAGCCCATGCTCCAGCCCAGGCTGCGTCGGTCACCCCCCAGGCCCGGGGTGACTGCTCCCGGACACGGTGTGTGGCCCCGGGGACTCCCAGCGACCCCAGAGCAGCTCTCCGGCCCCGGGCTGGGTCGTACCCTGCAGGTTCTTGTTCTCCCGCTTGAAGGTCTCCAGGGCCTCGAGAGCCTCCTCGTGGCTGTGCCGCAGCCGGAAGAGCTCGGTGCCCAGGCTGCGCGCCTCCCGCTGGGCCGCCTCCAGCTCCCGCTGTGTCTCTTCCTCCTGCCGCCGCCGCTCCTCCAGCGCCCGCTCCAGGTGCCGCTGCTTCTTGTCCAGCGCGGCGGCTGCGGAGGTCGCCCGCTCCAGCTCGAGGGTCACGTCCTCTGACTCCGTCTGCAGCCGCAGCTTGGCCTTCTCCAGCGATGAGCACTTGGCGTGCGCGGCCTCCACACCCTCCTCTGCCTCCTGCAGCCTCAGAGCCAGCTTCTTCCTAGGCCCCGGAGCAGACGAGGGATGGGCTGTGTAGCAGGACGAGGCTGGCAGAAGCATGGCCCCCTCATCTCGCCTCTCCCCATCGGGGCTCAGAGGCACAGGCCACCCTGTGGTGATGGCCTGGCCAGCAAGGCACTCACTTGGCCTCCTCCAGCTCCTCGGTCCTCTGGATGGCGTCCGCCTCGTACT
The DNA here is from genome assembly GCA_963924515.1 of Vespertilio murinus. Classification (NCBI taxonomy): domain Eukaryota; kingdom Metazoa; phylum Chordata; class Mammalia; order Chiroptera; family Vespertilionidae; genus Vespertilio; species Vespertilio murinus. Next base: position 55,759,275 of record OZ004709.1, read on the forward strand.
TGCTCCTCCACTGGGCCACCTCCGCGTTGGCCTTGGACAGCAGCCGCTGCAGCTCGGCCTGTGCCTCGGCCTCCTCCTCATGCTGCTCCCGCAGGAGGTCGCAGTCGTGCCGCAAAGCCTGCACGGCGTGGGCCAGCGCGCTCTTGGCCTGCGGGGACCCCAGTGACCTCCGTGTCGGGCCTGGCCAAAGGCCCCGATGCCCGCACGGCCCTCTCCGCCAGCCAGTGGCCAGGCCCACCTTGCTCTCCTCCTCCAGCTGCCTCCGCAGTTCCTCCAGGCTCTGGGTGGCCGAGGCCTTCCCCCGGCTCAGCTGGCTGATCAGAGACTCCTTCTCCTCGAGCAGGCGGCTCAGCTCCCCTGCAGCCAGGGGGTGAGGCAGCACATCAGGCTGGCAAGGGGCAGCGCCGAGGCCCCGGGATGGCCCACCTGGGCCCCACCTCACCGTTCTCCGTCTGCAGCCGGCCGCGCTGGGTGCTCGTGTCCGCCAGCTGCCGCTGCAGCTCCTCCACCTTGATCTTGGCCTCACTCAGCTGGTCCTCGTAGGTCCGACACAACTTCTCCGCGCTGGCCTGAGAGCCAAGGTCAGAGGTCAGGACTAGTTTGTGAATTAGAGGGCAGGATCTACGACTGCCGATCAGACAGGGGCCTGGAATGGGGAGCTAGAAGGCCAGACACGGGCCCAGGAATCAAAGAGAGAACAGGGCCCCAAGTTCAGAGAGATTCCAATATTGCTTAAAAGACAGACATGAGGAGTGAGAAGGTAGCCTTGGCCGGGTAGCTCAGTTACAGCATCATCCCAATGTACCAAGGTTGTGGGTTTGATTCCTGGTCAGGTCATATATGAGAATAATGCACAGATAAGTGGAACAATAAGTCAATGTTTCTCTTTCTCCCCACCGCCCTTCCTCTAAAAATAAATACATCGATTAAAAAAAATTTTTTTAAGTGAGAAGGCAGGATTAGTCCTGAGGCCAGTGGGTCAGAATGAAGTTGGGATACTAGAGTCTGAAGTCAGGTAGGGACAGAGTCCAGCTGTCAGGATTGAGTGGCACAAAGGTCAAGGGTCAAGGTTGGTTGCTGGATTCAGGACAGAGTTTGCAGGTCAAGGGCTAAGTTAGAATTGGACGTTGGGTCAAAAATAACCTGGAGTCAAGACAGTTTCAGAGTCAGGGTTTGAGGTCAGGACTGCAGTGGGATTGGGGTTAGATGTCAGGTGAATGGGTCTGGGGTCAAGATTAGTGTGGGGTCAGTATTGGCATGGGGTGGTCAGGGTTCAGCAATTGGAGGCTGAATTGACCTAAAGTCAGGATAGCTGGGATCAGCGCCTAGGGGGCCAGGTGAGGATGCTGAAGGGGTCAGAGGTCAGGACCAGGACGGAGGCAGATACCTTGCCACGGGCCAGAGTCTCCACACTGGTGCCCAGGTCATCCACCTCCATGCGGAGTTCGCTCTTCTCTTTCTCCAGCTTCTGTCGCACTCGCTGCAGACTGTCCACCTGCTCACCCAGCTCGGCCGCGCTGTCCGCCTGCTTGCGCCTCAGGGCAGCCACCGTGGCCTCGTGGCGCAGCGCGGCCTCCTCCAGCTCCCGCCGCAGCCGCCCCAGCTCGGCCTCGCGCTTGCGGCTTCCCTCTCGCTGCCCAGCAGACGCGCCGCCCGCCTCCTCCAGCCGCTCGCTCAGCTCCTCCAACTCCCGGGCCGCCTCCGCCCGCTGCTTCTCCACACGGGCCCGGGCCGCCCGCTCTGCCTCCAGCTCCTCTTCCAGCTCCTCCGCCCGAGCCTGGGGGCCGCAGGAGGCAGCTGTCACCTCTGTACGCCTGTCACACCGGTCCCCGTCCACCCCGCCCCACACACCTGCAGCTCCTTGATCTTCTTCTGCAGCTGCGCTCCAAGGAGCTGCTCGTCCTCCACCCTCAGGCTCAGCTGACTCAGCTCGGAGTCCTTCCTGGAGGCCACAGCGGAGCGTGAGGCTGCCCTGGTCCTAATGTCCACCAGCCTGCCGGGGCCCACCGCCTCCCTCCCTCCAGCACACACCCTGCACCCAGAGCAGCCATCAGTGACCTCAGCCCTGCCTTCCCTCTCACGCCCTGGCCTCAGGGCCTGGTCAGGGCCCTTGGTCCAGGAAAGACAGGACACTGGCACCTAGTAACCCCCATCTCAACCCTCCACGTTGAACCCCCGCAGTCATATGGAACCGGCTGGAGTCCAGGAGCGAGGAGCCCGTGTCGGCTCAGGAGGCCCCTCCTGGCCGGGGTTGGTCTGCCGCCCACCCCAGGCCTACTTTTTTTTTTTAAATATATTTTATTGATATTTTACAGAGAGGAAGGGAGAAAGATACAGAGCTAGAAACGTCGATGAGAGAGAAACGTCGACCAGCTGCCTCCTGCACACCCCCCACCGGGGATGTGCCCGCAACCAAGGCACATGCCCTTGACCAGAATCGAACCCGGGACCCTTCAGTCCGCAGACCGACGCTCTACCACTGAGCCAAACCGATTTCGGCCCAGGCCTACTTTTTAAGCTTCTCCTCCAGCTGCTGCTTATCCTGGGCGGCATCTGTCACCGACTCCTGTGTCAGCTTCAGGTCGCCCTCCAGCTTGCGCTTGGCCCGCTCCGTGTCCATGCGCAGCTTCCTCTCCTGCTCCAGGGAGCTCTCCAGCTGTGGGGCCGGCAGGGGTGGGGATGGGGGAGAGGGTCACAGACACGCTCAGCCACCGGGCCCAGCCGGGCACCCCCCCAGCTTCCCGGCCCCACCACCCGGCCCTCTGCTGTGCCCGACTCACGTCTTCCACCTGCTGCTCCAGCCGGAGCTTGGCCTTGGCCAGCGCGCCCACACGGTCCTCCTCGGCCTGCAGGTCCCCCAGGACCTGCTGGTGGGCCTCCTGCAGCGCCTTCTTCTCCTTGGTCAGCCGCGCCACCGACTCGTCCAGTGCTGCCATCTCCTCCGTCAGGTTCTTCACCTGGGCCGGGGCCGGGGCCGGGGTCAGGATGGGGGTGTCCCTCCCCGACTCCAGCCTGAGTAGCCACCCCTTCCAGTGAGCAAGTCACTTCACTCTGAGCCTCATTTTTTCATCTCTAAGGGATGACAGTACCACCCTCCCTGAATGAGTGCCACCGAGCTGTTGAAAGGGTTCAATGACAGGCGGCATGCGAAGGCCCCGGGGGTACAGAGCCCGGAGCTGGGGTTCCTGCGCTCAGGGTGCTGGCAGGCCAGGAGGGGGCCTGCCGCTGCTGGCCCACCTTGTTCTCGGTGGCTTGCTTCTCCTTCTCGGCCTTGGCCAGGGTCAGCTCCAGGTCGTCGATGTCCTTCTTGAGCTCCGTGCACTCGTCCTCCAGTTTGCGGCGGCGGGCGGCCAGGTCGGCGTTCACCTCCTCCTCGTCCTCCAGCCGCTCGCTCAGCTCCTTCACCTTCCCCTCGAGCTGCACCTTGGACTTGATGAGCAGGTGGCAGCGCTCCTCGGCATCCGCCAAGTTGTCCTGCTCCTAGAGGGACAGGCAGGGGCAGGTGGGGGCAGGGCCAGGCGAGCCAGCAGAGGGGCGCCGGGCTGGGCCCTAGAGAAGGAAGTTCATTCATCTGTGCAAAGGTTGGACTCCGCTGGGTTCTGGGGGCCACGGAACGCCTGTGGCCCGCTCTTGGCCCTGAAGGGGCTCAGTGGGGTGAGGGCTCCGGTGGAGGGATGGGCAGGGGCAGAAGTGACCCCTGCAAGAGGGGGACGTTGGGCTGGGGACAGCCCAGAGTGAGGCCCACACGAGGCCTTCTGTGGAGGAGGTGGCAGCGGCAGACGTGCGAGCCCCGCACAGCCTGGAGCGGCTCTGGTATTCGCTCCCACCTCACGGCTTCCTCACTGCGCCAGGCTGCCTAACGCTATCCTGCACCCGCAGGTGGGTTTGGTGACCACAGGCCCCTCTGTCTTCCCACCTGTGACCTCTGGAGCTACCCTGCCCCGCAGGGGACTTGATGATTTGCTGACGGACAGAGTGGCTCTGTGGTTATTACCGTTACCTGCGGCCTGGGTTCCCGAGGGCCCTTTGCCAGAGAAGGGAGCGCGGGTCTGTCTGTTTCAGGGACGGCAAGGAGGGGAGAGCTGGGCAAAGGGGGCTCCACTGCAGCTGCAGCGGGAAGCCAATGTGGCCCGGGGGGGGGGGGGGTGTGCACAGAACACGCGGACAGACAGCCTGTGGCCGGGCAGGCTGGGAATGTAGGAGGTGAGCATGGACATGAGCCCACAGCTCATCTGGGGGCATCTGGAGAGGGTAGATCCAGGTAAGGCCTGGGCACTCGGGCCACACCCGGTCTGCCCTGGCCAGGGCTCTGGTTGGGGCGTCTCCTCGGAGCAGTCTGGGGTTCCCTGTGGCATGGGGTCCCTGAGGGAAGCCCTGCCCCGGCCCGCCCCCCACTCACTGCCTGCAGCTGCAGGGCCAGGTCGTTCTTCTCCTGGGTGATGCTGACGTGCGTCTCCTCCAGCTCCTGGCGCTTGGCCTCCGCAGTGGCCAGCGCGCCGCGCAGCCCCCGGAGCTCCGCCCGCAGGGCCGCCAGCTCCTCCTCGGCCTGTGCCGAGCGCAGCAGCGGCTTCATCTTGAAAAAGAGCTTCATCCACGACCAATTCTTGACGGCATTGAAGGCACGAATGTTCCACTGGATGGTGAACAGGGCATCCCTGGGGGAGGGGGGGCAGTAATGATGACCAGAGGCTAGTAGTGACAGCCCTGCTGTTCCCTGAGCATCTCCTCTTCAGGGTGTGATCTCTCTGTCTCCCCAAACGCCCTCTCACGTAGGTCCTCACGCCTCTGCTTTGTGGGTGAGATTGAGGGAGAGGCCGAGGTCATGTAGGTGCCTACGGGAGGGGGCTCACAGCCTTGAGTGTCCTAGTGGCCCTCGCAAATGTTCTAAAGACGCCAGGAGAGGTAAAGCCACCCGCCTCTGGGATCACATCCTCCTCCTCCTGCCTTCCACCCCGCCCCCGCCCCTGGCCAGCTGGGACAGGATGGCTCTGGAGATGATCACACCACACATGTCTGAGGACCATCCCACCCTTTAAACAAAATAGTGCACATAAATTCTCCTGCCTGGCATTTAAGTCACAACCACTGTGGGCCAGGCTCTGGGATGGCCTGGAAGGGAGAAATAGGCGTTCTTACCCCAACTTTTGAGGTGACAAAATGGAAGCTGGGAGTTGAGGGGCACAAAACAGAACCTTACCCCTCAGAGACACCCTCACTCCCCTAGGGGTAATCTGACCCACAAGAGAGTATGACTGGGTGCTCACAGGGGCCAGGCATGATGCAAAGTCCGGTCCACACAGACCCTCCTTCCCTTCCCAAAGAGCCTGGTGGTTCCCTGAGTGGGCAGCAGTCCCACCAAACCCGGGTCCTCCACCTCCGCCCACACCCACCTGCCTCCAAGCAGCCGCTGGTACTCAAGGCGCATGAGGCGGCCCCGGCCCCGGGCCTGCAGCAGCGTCAGGACCTTGGCCAGACGCTGGTCCCGCAGCTCCTCCAGGACGCCCAGGAGCCCGGCCTTGAAGAACACCTGGGCCGGGGGGGGGGGGGGGGGGGTGGGGGGGGGGCGCAGTTGTAACCTCCACCCACCGGCGGAGGTGACCACCCACCGTCCAGGGGGACCACCCACGCCCGAGCCAGCCCTCGCTCCTCTGTGCCCCGACCTTGGTGTGGCCAAACTGGTACTGGGTGTGGTCGATGTCCAGGGAGCCCAGCAGCTTCTCTGTGGCCTTCCTGCTGTCCACGAAGGTGTCGTCAGGAATGGCGCTGGGGTTCAGGATGCGGTACCTGGGACAGCAGGGAGGGCTGGTGAGGAATGTTCCTGGAACTCTCCAGAGCTGGAGCAGGGTTCCAGTGGGACACATACTGAACAAGTTGGCAGGAGGTGTGTGCGTGGGGGGTGGGAGGGGGGGGCAGTGTGAGACTAGGAGGTAGGTGTGTTCTGCTGAAAAATCTCCGTTCCATTTAAAAAATATATATTTTACAGAGAGGAAGAGAGAGGGATAGAGAGTTAGAAACATCGATGAGAGAGAAACATCGATCAGCTGCCTCTTGCACACCCCCCATTGGGGATGTGCCTGCAACCAAGGTACATGCCCTTGACCGGAATCGAACCTGGGACCTTTCAGTCCACAGGCCTACGCTCTATCCACTGAGCCAAACCGGCCTCAGCAATCTCGGTTCCATTGAAATGCATCCAGTAGTGAGGTTCTTTCAGGAGCGGCAGTGCTTCCAAAAGGCATGCAGCACTTTTATCGTTGTTTAAGAAGGTGAGATGGCAGCGCACATCTCAAACTGAGGGGACATTTGGGAGAGAATTCTAGCCAGTAGGTGGACACATTGCATGTGTTCGCAGAGCCGTGCAGGCCAGGCTGGCTGTGGCCACACTGAAGGCAAAGCCTGGGAAACACAAAAGCCTGCACGAGGGGGCTGACGAGGAAGCAGGCACCGGGCGATGGATGTTTCCGGCGTGACGCTGCGCATTGCTGCGTATTCATCCAAAGCCACGGGATGCGAGGCGCTGAGAGACCGAGTGCCAGCTGTGGACTCGGTGGTAATGCTGGGTCCGGGCAGGTTCAGCGGTGGCAGGCGATGTTTAAAACAGGGGAGGCTGTGTGCGCGCGGGGATAGGGAGGACATGGGAAATGCCTGTACCTTCCTCTTAATTTTGCTGTGAACCTAAAACTGGTCTAAAAAACAAAGTCATAATTAAAATTAAAAAAGGATGATGATACAGACTTATTCCTATGGATAAGGAACAACCTCCAAGACATATGGTTAGCCCGATCGGCGTGGCTCAGTAGTTGAGCGTCAACCTATGAAGCAGGAGGTCATGGTTCGATTCCCGGTCAAGGTCAGGCACATGCCAGGGCTGCGGGCTCGATCCCCATTGGGGGTGTGCAGGAGGCAGCCATGAATTATTCTCATCTCCCTCTCCCTTCCTCTCTGAAATCAAATATATACATATATTTTTAAAGACATATGATTACATGAAAAAACAAATCCACAGACTCGTGTGTGTGCACATGCACGTGTCCATGTACAATATCTGTACATACACACGCCAGCGTGGATGGCCAGTTACTTCTGGAAGGGGAGGGAACTTGGGCTGCTAGCGGCCCAACAAAACCAAACTGAGGAAGGAAGGGGAAGAGCTAAGAGCGCTGACTGGGTGCTCACGAGGGGCCAGGCGTCATGCAAAGTCTGGTCCACACAAACCCTCATTCAGTTCCCAAATCTGCATCTAGCCCTGCCTGCCCCATCTCCAGACTAAAATCTAGTCTGACCCAGGACTTCCCTCTCGGACATCGCTGGAGACATTTCAAATTTGTGTTCAAAATAGGGACCAACCCACTATCTCCCCAAAATAAAAAAAATAAAAAAACCCTGTTTTGGTATCTCAGTAAACCTACAACTGGCTTCCCAGTTACTCAAGTCAAACATCTGGGAGTCACCCCCTTGTCTTTCTCATTCTGTATCCAGGGCCTCAGCCCCACCCTCTCCCACTGGACTCCTGCCAGGCCGCCTCCCCAGTCACACTGCGTCCTCCCCAGTGGCAGGAATTGTCTGTCTGACTCTAAAACGTGTGCCCTTCCCATCCCCTCAGGCTGCTGCCTCCACCGGGGTGGAGGGCAAGGGGACGGCGGCTGTGTAGGGAGAGCTGGGAGGGGGCAGGGCGGAGGCAGGAAGACACCCACCGTTGCCGGAAGTCTGCGTAGAGCAGCCTGTTGGGGAATCCTTGGCGACAGATCCGGATCCCCTCCAGGACCCCATTGCAGCGCAGCTGGTGTAGCACCAAGAAGGCATCCATGACCCCTAGACGGGTGGGGGTTAAAGGGAAAGGTCAGGGGTCTCGTGCCTCAAAGAAACACCAACAGTCCACGTGGGGGGCTCTGTGGAAGGGAAAGATCCAGCTCCCGGTCCACCCGGCCCCTCCCTCCAATGCCCCACCACCACCACCCACCTCGCCCGGGGTGACTGCTACCTGGGGTCTTGTTCTCATTGGGGACAATGCAGCGGACGAAGTGAGGCTGGGTGGCCCGCAGGTTGGTCATCAGCTTGTTGAGGTTCTCCTGGGGGAGGGGCGAGGGGAGAAGGCGCACAGGGCAGGGAGGCAGAATTGGAGACCGCAGTGGGTCAGCCCACTAAGGGCTGGGGGGGAGGGCCCCTCCACTCTTTCCTGTGACCCTCTGCCTTCTTCTGCTCGACTGGGTCCCATCACCACAGTCTTCCCTCCCTACCCAGGCCCCCTCAGGCCCCCACTCCACCCCCCAAACCCCGCCCAGGCAGCGTGGGGACGGGAAGCAGCACAGACTTGCGGTGATGTTCACGTGGAGAGGAGTTAAACATCACTGCAAGTCTTAACGGCCGCCCGCCCCGGTGGGTGCAGGGTGCGAGGAGAGCGGGCGGGAGGCCAAGGGGGGAGGCCCGCGTAGGCCCGGCCGGGCCTCACCTTGTGCAGCTGGGACACCGTCTGGAATGATGCCGCCTTTTTGCGCTTCTCTTTCACGCCGGACTTGGGGGGCTCAGCTGGGAGAGACACGGGGACCGGTCACTCCGGGGACTTCACCCTGAAGTCCCCACAGGACGGCACCCCAGCCCCTTGGCACGTACCGGAGCAGGAGCCCGCGTAGTTCTCGTAGAGGGTGGCCAGGAGCCTATTCTGCGACTTCTGGAAGATGGGGACCACTGTCTCGTTCAGGGGGTCCTTGTTTTTCTCCAGCCAGCCCACGATGCTGTAAGGCACCTGGCGGAGGTCGGAGGGTGCTGAGCCAGGCGGAGACACCCGGAGGGAGGGGGGGGGGGACGAGGGCCGGGGTTCCGACAGGCACCTACCACACCCGCGTAGTGCACCACCTCGAAGTGGGCCTGGTATTTGCGCTTTTTGTCGGGCCTTGGCTGCTGGAAGTTGGGCGACTTCCCCGCGTGGTTGTCGTAGAGCTTGGCCCGGAAGCTGGCGTCGGAGGCCTTGGGGAACATGCACTCCTCCTCCAGGATGGACAGGATGCCCAGCGGCTGGGCACAGGGAGCCAGATTGGAGGCCCCCCTCCCCCCCCCATCGCGCCAGCCCGTCCTCCGAGCCCCTCGCTCGGAAGCCTTTCCTGATGCCCCACCGCAGCCCCCGCTCAGAGGGGGGCAGAGGCCAGGCCTGCACCCGGGGGCCCTGTCTTCTAAGACAGAGAGGACACTTTGGCCTCCGTCCCTCTTCCGCACAATTGGCAGCTCTGGGTTGTCCTCTTTGCTTATAAGAACTGTGCAAACTCAAACGGGCATCTTTGTACCCATCAGCCCCCAGCTCCATGACCGCACACACACTCACAGGTACAGTAAAAAAAAAAAAAAAAAAAAAAGAAAGCAGCTGAGTTCGAATTTTGGCTTCCTGGGTTCAAACCTACTAACCTGCAAAATGGGGAAGTGCATAATATGTGCTGCTTTAACAGTGAAAAACCAACAAAAAACTGTCAACCACCTAAATAAATGTCCAACAGGAGATCCCAGAAAGGCGCTGTCTGAAAACCACCTGCTGCGTGAACTCCTGTGCCTTCCTCGTTCCGTGTCCAATGGTCAGACCCGTTCTGGATAACAAGAGGAGACCCGGGTCTGTCTGAGTGAACACCGGTGCCCAGGACACGGGGCTTGGAGGACACTAACCGGAGGGCCAGCATTCTGGTTGTTGTGGGGGTTGGCGAAACATTATTTCCCCTTTACTTTCCACGTTTCTGATTTTTCTTTCTCCCATTCTTTGCACAATGGGGAGATTTATATAATGTTTCACAATAAACAAACAAATAAGCAAATATCCTACTCCTTTCCGAGGGCAGTTCTGAGGGTCCAGTGAAATTGTGGCTGCAACAGGACCTTGTGAACATCAAAACTGTGTCCACCCAGGAGGGGGATGGTCAGCAGCTGCTGGGATGCACACTCACATGGCTCACACGTAGTCACCAACATGCTTTGACGGCCTCCGGCACACGGATCACACACATGCACGCACTCCCACTCGTGGCACGTACAGAGACACAGAGCTGTACACGGGCACAAGCTCGCTTCAGCGCACAGTCACACACGTACATGCACGCCTGCGCGTGCTCACTCACTCGCCGCACCCACACCCTCCCCGCGGCCGTGGGCTCGCCCGGCCCCACCTTCTCGATGAGGTCGATGCAGGGCTGCAGGTCCAGGCCGAAGTCGATGAAGACCCAGTCGATGCCCTCCCGCTTGTATTCCTCCTGCTCCAGCACGAACATGTGCTGGTTGAAGAACTGCTGCAGCTTCTCGTTGGTGAAGTTGATGCACAGCTGCTCAAAGCTATTGAACTGCAGAGGGAGGAAAGAAAGGAGGAAAAATAAAACAGCAGAGCCGAAACCGGTTTGGCTCAGTGGTAGAGCGTCGGTCTGCGGACTGAAAGGTCATGGGTTCGATTCCGGTCAAGGGCATGTACCTTGGTTGTGGGCACATCCCCAGTAGGGGGTGCGCAAGAGGCAGCTGGTCAATGTTTCTCTCTCATCGACGTTGCTAGCTCTCTATCTCTCTCCCTTCCTCTCTGTAAAATATCAATAAAATATATTTAAATAAATAAATACAAATAAAACAGCCGAGGAGGTGCCGGGCTCGGCAGGACCCGGGAGGCCCCGAGAAGAACGCGAATGGGCATGAGCTCACCCTGCCCCCAAGCAGAAGGCCAGGCCCCTGCCCTCACCCACCCATGGCCCTGGGGGTGAGCCTTTCCTCACCTCAAAGATCTCGAAGCCAGCAATGTCCAGCACCCCGATGAAGAACTGCCGGGGCAGCTTCGTGTCCAGGGTCTGGTTGATCCGCGACACCAGCCACCGGAAGAGCCGGTCGTAGGTGGCCTTGGCCAGAGCCCCCACGGCAAACACCACCTGAGGTTGGGTTGGGGGGAGGCCGGGCTGGGACCGGGCGAGGGGAGCCCTTCCCCGCCGCCCCGGGTCGGCCCTGGCCTGCGGGCAGCTCACCTGCTCCACGCTCTGGCCCTTGGTCACATACTCGTTCCCCACACGCACCCGGGGGTGCAGGAGGCCTTTGAGGAGGTCCCCGCTGTTGACTCCCATCAGGTAGGCAGCCTTGTCGGCACCTGGCCGGGCACATGGGTGGGGTGAGGAGGGGGAACCAACCATCAGAGTACCCGGGGGCTCAAATGGCCTCAGCCCGGCATCGGGGAGGGGAAGCCAGGGAGGGTCAAGTCAGGGTCAACAGATTGTGCAGCTCAGGAGGGTGAGGGTCTGCGGCTGAGTCGGGGGTCACAATCAGGCCAGTTAGGGCTGAGGTCAAAGACTGTGGACAAGGGTTGGGGCTGATGGCCACGAACAGGACTTCGGGGTCAGGGCCCCTCACTCTCAGTGCCGTCGGCCTCGGCCTGCTCCTCCCGCTGCTTCTGCTTAAACTTCATGTTTCCGAAGTGCAGGAGGGCCCCCACGATCTTATAGCAGGCACACTTCTCGTCCACGCTGAAGCCCAGGATGTCCATGGCGTGCTGCGGCGGCGGGGACGGCAGGATCAGAGGAGGATCTGGGCTCCTCCGGGGTCCAGCCGAGCTCAGGGCACCGCAACTGCTCCCCGATCTCTGCCCAGCGCCCGCTCTGCTCCCACCCGACGTACGTCAGTGGCCATGAGCTCCTCCCCGTCATCCATGTTGTCCACGGTGATGACACCCTGGCTGCAGAAGTGGTAGTCGTAGGGGTTCACAGACAGGAGCAGCATGTCTGGGGAGCACAGGCGAAGAGGGTGGGCCCAGCCGTGTTCACCTGGCTGTCCCCCTACCCCATCCCAGCGTGGCGGGTCCCGGGGGCCAGCCCTGCGGGAGAGTCTAGGGCCCCCCAGGACTTCCCCACCCCCAGCCCGTGGACTCTCTTTCCTTCAGCGGCCAGTTCCCTGCATGAGGGAGGGCTCAGCAATAACTACAAGTCCCAGGGAGTGGGAGGGGACAGGGACTCAGAAGAAAGACGGGCTGTCACACGCCCCAGAAGAGTGAGGAAACAGACGTCCCAGGGCCTGGTCTGATGGGGGACAGGCAGCCCTCCCTCCCTCCCAGGCCTATGCTCTCCCCCCCTCTCCACCCTGGCCCTTACCCTGCAGCTCCGGCTTCTTCCCGGACAGGATCTGGTAGTAGACGTGGTAGCCACGCTCTCCGGGCAGCTGGAAGATCACCCGGGACTTCTCCAGGAGATCTGGGAGGAAGGGAGGTGCTGGCCTACCATCTTCTGCACCTCCCCAGAGCAGGTCACCCCAATAGGGCTGAGGGTGCAGGGCAGGGGTGTGGGTGAGGGGCAGGGGTGTGTGTAGAGGCACTGTCTGTGTACATCAGCATGTACTAAAGTGTGTCTCTTGCCCCAGCTGGTTTGGCTCAGGGGATAGAGCGTTGGCCTGTGGACTGAAGGGTCCGGGGTTCGATTCCAGTCAAGGGCACACGCCCAGGTTGCAGGCTCGATCCCCAGTGTGGGGCAGGCAGGAGGCAGCCAATCAATGGTTCTCTCTCATCATCGATGTTCCTATCGCTCCCTCCCTTTCCCTTCTCTGAAGTACATAAAAAATATAAAGTGTGTCTCTCCGTCTTGAATGTCACAATGTGGGAATGTGTGTGCATCCCCATGCGTAACTGGGTATGGATATGTGAATGTGGTATCTGTGTGGGGATGTTCATTTGTCCATTCTTTCATCTCTGCTCTCCTTCCTCCAGAGCCGCGCTGGTGTGTCAGCGTGCGTGTGGGCAGAGCTCCACGTGTCTGCACGCGGTCAGTCGGGACATGAATTATGCTGTTCCCTGCCCGTCACCATATGGCTGTGCTTATTCATCAGGACCTGAGCAGGAATCCCAAGGTGGGGAGTGGTCAGTGTGGCGGACCCTCTGTGCATGTGGCCTGGGCGCCCGGTGCCTATGCAGCGGGACTCGGCGAGGCGGATGGGCAACAACCCAGCAGGCGTTAGGAGGGGCTGCCAGGAAGGATGAGGGCTCCATGTGTAGAGGTGAGTCTGGGGCAGGACGGGCACAGGCCCACCCTGTTAGGACCCCACTGGAGTGGGGGGAGGGCCCAATCATAAAGAGCCTGATGACCAAATAAGGATTCGGGTCTCCATCTTAAGGTGACAGGATCCAGAAAAGATTGATATGCAGGAACACAATGTGGTCAGATTAGTATCCATGAAAAGGTCCTTCTGGCTAGAAGATCCAGCAGAGGAAGGGAGGCTGGGCGACCCCGTGGAGGCGGGTGGAACGCTCCAGGAAAGAACTGAGGGGCCTGAGCTGGGATGGAGAGGAATGCCTGAGACAGGCCGGAGCCAAGGGCTTGGGGGACGCTCCATGTGAGCAGAAAGGCTCAGACCGCGGCCTCTGTCCCGCCCCGCCCTCCCCTTCTCGCCCAAACTCACAGCTGTCAATATCCGAAGACGCCAGCTTCCCCGAGGGGCCAAAGTGAATGCGGATGAACTTGCCCTGTGGGCAGGGGTGCAGGCTCAGTCAGAGGGCCCAGCCATGCTGCCCGCCGCCCGTGTCTCCCCGCTGCCCATCCCTCCACCCACCCACCCTTCCCGCGGTGGCCACTCACAAAGCGGGACGAGTTGTCATTCCGCAGGGTCTTGGCATTGCCAAAAGCCTCCATGGCAGGGTTAGCCTCGATGATTTGATCCTCGAGGGTACCCTGGGGGGGTGAGGTACGCTCACTGACTGGGACCCAGAGCAGCCACTGTCCCGGGTCACACAGCCCATCCCAGACACCTCTGGCCGGGAAGGGGAAGGCCGGGTTCCCAGCACCTCGTGACTGCTGCCTGCCCCGCTCACTGTGGCCCCGTACTTACCCCAGTCTTTGTGGCCAGGATTTGCTGGGGGAGAAAGAAGACGGTGTTAGAGGGCATGAGGTCTCACCAGGCCAGGGTGACAGCAGTTAGCAGGGCAGTGATGTTAGTGCCCCCGCCCCGCCCGCCTCACCCTCCCAGGACCGTTACAGGAGGACTGCCAGAAAGTAGGAGCCAGCACGGCAGGGGGCTGAGGCTGGGGGAGTCTACACTCAGCAGCCCTCCCCTCCCCCAGCTGTCTCTGGCCTCTTCCACGTCCCATCGTTTCCCACACCCCAGGAAGTGGCCCCTGCCCCTAGCGCTAGAGGCTCCTGACTGAAACCCTCTTCAGAGCAACAGCTCAGATGCCCCTCCTCCAGGCAGGCCTCCCCTATGCTTTATGGCTGGAAGAGATCTCTTTCGCCTGAACCCTCGTACCCTCACCTCCCTGAGCCCTTCTCCACGCCTCGCCTTCGCATTATGGTCAGGCACATCTTCATGGCGCAGTTAACTCGTACACCTACTATTATTTAAAATGGCCCTGCCGGGTGCCTACTCTTACCCTACTGAGCAAATGAGGAAACCAAGGCTCAGAGCAGGGACGTAATCTACTCAAAGCCACATGGTAAGTGGGAGAGAAGGCGCTGAGCCCAGGCACCTGCCTCCCACAGCACCCATGTAATCTCACCTAGAGAGACCTATTGAACTGAGAGATCCCCCACCATGTCCTCTCCCGGCCTCATCCTTGTCTTCCTCCACTTCCCTTTCCTTCTCTTCCCTACCCTGGGGCCTGGCAGCCCGAAGGAGGCTGCTCCAAAGCTCTGGCTAAGATTATGTGGCGTGGAGCTCCGGGAACGTGCCATTTCCTTCTGCCTCTGTCCCCCCGACAATATCTCTGGGGGGACTGAAAGGGAGAGAAGGGAGGGATGGACTCTAAAGTGACAGAGACCATGCCACCAGGGGACTTTGGTCATTCTCTCACCTCCTGGGAGCCCGAGACTGAAACAACCCCCCCAGAGACATCGCTGGGGGGACGGAGGCAGGAGGGAAATGGCAGGAGCCTGAAGTCCTTTCTGACCAGAGGCCTCCCTGCCCTCCTGCTCGCTCTGGCCTTTTCCACCCACCATTCCTGTTGGAGGACCAAGCCCCAACTTTCTGCAGCATCCTCACGTGGGGTTTGGAAAATGGGGTGGGGAGAGGAAGGAGGAAAGAGTACCAAAAAAGTCAACAGCAAAAACAAAACAAAACAACAAAAACAACCACCACCACAACAACAACAAAAAACAAAACTGAAATAAAAAATCAAGAAATTCAAATGGGGAAAAGAAAAAGGCAAAAAGAAAAAAGGAAAGAAAAAAAAAGTGGAGAAAAGAAAATGAGAAAAAGAAAAATGCCCCAGAATAAAGCAAGGCTCAACAGGACCAGAAGGAGGACTGTGTGGGAGGCGGCCTTGGGCTCGGGAAAGAAAAGGCAGGGGAACGGATGTTGTGCTTCAAAAACAAACACAAAACACTGGCCCCCACATTGTTTCAGAAATTTTCAAAAACCATACAGAAATCAGGGGGTGCAAAACTGTCCCCTACCCCTGCTGCTGGGACGCTGCCACGTGCCTTTGGCTCCGGCCCAACGCCGCAGAAGCCTGCTTGTTTGACTGACAGCAGGTAACTAACTCTCTTTGGTGCATGAAAACCAAAAAAAAAATAATCGTTTCTTAGCAAAAACGGTCTATTTGGCAAACTCTCTCAAGATATGAAGGTCACCATGTGAGGGGAAAACTACACAAAAAGTTTGGGAATAGCGATGTGGTCCCGCCCCCCGTGTTCCAGATGGAAGCACTGAGGCAGGCCTGGGACTGGCGGCCCGGCGAAGCAGAGGTACCATAGCTTCTTTGGTCAAGCCTTGCTCAGGCCAGAGCCCCCACTAAGGTGGAAGGCTCAGGCGGGGCTGGAGGCTCTGGGGAATCAACATAAAAAAAAGAAAAAGAAAAAGGGAGGGGGGGCAAAAAGAAAAACAGTGAGAAGCAGCGGTGAGCAGCGCCCGAGCGGGCGAGTCTTACGGCCTTCTTGCCCGGCCCGTCTCCCAGGGCGGCGACGATGGCAAAGTACTGAATGACCCGCTTGGTGTTAACCGTCTTACCGGCCCCCGACTCTCCGCTTGGATGACACAAACACACGTCACCAGTGCCCGCCTGG
This sequence comes from Vespertilio murinus, assembly GCA_963924515.1. NCBI lineage: Eukaryota > Metazoa > Chordata > Mammalia > Chiroptera > Vespertilionidae > Vespertilio > Vespertilio murinus. The sequence goes on from OZ004709.1 coordinate 55,775,252, forward strand.
CCACTCTGCTTCCTCCCACCCCTCAGGTCCCACTCCACAAGCAGGGCGGGCCCCTCTGCCCTCCCCAACCCAGCTCCCAAGTTAGGACCCCGACTCAAAAGACAAAATCCAGAAGAGATCAGCCCTCAGAGGCACCGAGCTGATTACAGAGCAGCCAGTGTAGACCGATCATACCCCCCAAACCCCGGGAGATGAGATCACGCAATGCCAGGCTCCAGGCCAAGGGCTTTCTTTACTTGTATTGGCTCATTTAATCATTTGAGCCTTAGAAACTAAGGATCAGAGATAAGACCCAGAGCCGAAACCGGTTTGGCTCAGTGGATAGAGCGTCGTCAGCCTTCGGACCGAAGGGTCCCGGGTTCGATTCTGGTCAGGGGCATGTACCTTGGTTGCGGGCACATCCCCAGTAGGGGGTGTGCAGGAGGCAGCTGATCGATGATTCTCTCTCATCGATGTTTCTAACCCTCTATCCCTCTCTTTTCCTCTCTGTGAAAAATCAATAAAAATATATATATTTTTAAAAATAAGACCCAGAGATAAGGAGAAGGTAGGGAGGAGAAAGGGTAGGCCCCATCATCACCCCCCAGTTTATGCATGAGGAAATGGGGTTCAGAGAAGTTATGTGACTGTCCCGGCTGTGAGCCAAGTATGGACGTTAAAATGCTGACTCCGTGTAGCGCTGCATGGCAGGTGGGTAGGATTGTTCTGTTGTTACTGAGGAGACTCAGAGGCCTACGGACATCAGCGGGAAGAAGTGAGCACAGAACATGAACCCAGTTCTATCTGGTGTCAAAGGCCTTGCTCTAAAAGCAGGCTGCATGGACACACACACTCATACACAAACAATGTCCATATTGGCTTGGCTGGACATGAACTTGGCATGTAAGAATTCTACAACTTTTTCATGGAGACAAACAAAGGATCAGAAATAAGACCCAGAGATAAGGAGAAGGTGAGGAGGAGGAAAGGAAGAGGAATGCCCCATTCCCCTTAATTCAGGACTCCCAAAAGATCAAGGTGGAGAAGATTCCAGGTCCTGGAAAGAGGGGCGACCAGGGCCCGTGACCATCTGGTACCTGGGCATCCCTTTCCTGCTGACTGCCCATAACCTGCCTACCCCGAATGGGGGCAGAGAACATGCTCTAATTTAGCTTTCGGGGGTAAATGTAGCTTAGTCTTGCCCTAAGCACTTTAGAACCAGCCCTGGGATATGGTTTTAGTTCCATTCCCTTCCTGCCAGGTGGCCAGCACTTCCCACCCCACCCCCAGAGCCGCACACTTACGTGATTAGCATGGACTGGTTTTCCCGGTCTGGAGGAATGGGAAGGAGATACAGGAGTTAGCCAGGATGAGGGGCCAGCCACAGGTGGGGCACACTGGTATCCATGGCGGGGGGCAGCCCCTCCACCAACCAGAGCCAGAAACGGGAAGGACCAGACAGGACCCTGCATTCCGCAGGCCGGTTCCCACTCGGAGAGACAATGGCTGTGCTAGAGTGTCTGGCAGTGTCAAAGGGCCATGCAAGTGGAGGGAAGGGGTCCCTTAAAGGAGTTTCCCTGCGGCTGGGGTGGGGGTCTTGGGCGGGGAGAGGAGAGGAAGAGGAGCCCAGGCAGCCCTTACTTCGCAGCATATCATTGTAGGCGTTATCTGCCACCGCGTAGATGTGCGGCGGGGCCTCCGAGCGGCGCTTTCCCTTGTACGCGGCCACCACGGAGGGCGTGTAGACCGGGAGCCATTTGTAGGGGTTGATGGTGACACAGAAGAGGCCCGAGTAGGTCTGGGGAGAAAGCGTATAGACAGGTTGTTGGAGGCCACGTTCCCATGCCCGGGCCCCACCTTTGCAACATTCCCCAAGGAGCCACTTAAGTGTGCCACGTGATGCCCCCTGTAGCTGCCTCCCCCCAATCCAGCCTTAGCTCCGGCCCACAGTCATGTCCCCACCGGGGGCCTCCACCCTCACCCCCACGCTGAAGCTCCGCCACTGCACTCCCAGAGCTGAAACTCCAGCCCCATCTCCAGCCCTGTCTCAGCCCCTAGCCCCACTTCTACAACCCCAAGACACCACCCTGCCCCACCTGCAGCCCCACTGCCATTACACAAGCCCCCCTTCTCCTAGCCCCGCCTCCACTGCACAAGTCCCTCCCCTCCCCATAGCCCCGCCCCATTACACAAGCCCCCCTCTCCTAGCCCCGCCTCCACTGCGCAAGCCCCTCCCTCCCCTACCCATAGCCCCGCCCCATCACACAAGCCCCCTCTCCTAGCCCCGCCTCCACTGCACAAGCCCCTCCCCTCCCCATAGCCCCGCCCCATTATACAAGCCCCGCCTCCACAGCACAAGTCCCTCCCCTCCCATAGCCCCGCCCGATTATACAAGCCCCCCTTCTCCTAGCCCCGCCTCCACTGCACAAGCCCCTCCCCCTCTCCATAGTCCTGTCCCCAAGGCTCTTCCCCTGACCCCGCCCCAACCATACACATCCCCTCCACACCCTCGGTCCCTCCCCAGCTCCTGGCTCACATAGATCATCCAGCGAGCATAGCGCTGGCGCAGGTTGTGCAGCACCGAGGCTTCGTTGAGGTGCGTCATCATGGCCATGTCCTCCAGCAAGTCAAAGCGGGGCGGGTTCATGGGCTGCAGCTCCGCTTCCCGCACCATCAGCATCTGCCAGGGAGGCCATATGGTGGAGTGGCGGACAGGCGGGCAGACAGGTATTCACTGACTTCTACCTCTCACCCCTGTACCCTCCCAGACCCCCTTTCATACAGACAGCTGGCCAACAGCTGCATGCTGGGGGGTGGGGGAGGTGGAGGAGCGAACACCAGGGAAAGGGGCAGCCAAACCTTCTGGTCTTTGGTCTCCACGTTGACTCTGCCCCCAGTAGCCTCTGACTTGACCTCAGCCTCCACGTAGGCATCCTGTTCATCAGGCACCCAGACCCGCTTCTTCCCTAGGTTAAGAATGGCCCAGGCACACTCAGAGGCTGGGGGTCCATCTGGGTTTCCCAAGCCATGTCCATAAGCTGTGCCCCTCCCAGTCCCTCCTCGGTCAGGACGCAGGAATACCCAGAGCAGATCCTTCCAGACTCGGGCCCCTGTCCAGGCAGAGCTGAAGGGACTCTAAGGATCTTCCCAGGGGGTTCCCAGATGGGTAAGTCCTTCGCTGCCCTGATTACACACTTGGGCTCAGATTCCTGCTTCTGCCACGCGTGCCCCGAGGCCTCAGGAAAATCCCTCATCCTCTCTGGGCCTTTCCTTCAGTGGCAAAATATTGTGGGCATCTCCTGAGGCCCTGTATGGAGCAGCCCTCACTGTCAGGCACAGAATTCTGAAGGCAACTCCACCCCCTCCATCTCACTGAAGACTCAAATACAGGTGGTCTCACTCTGTGTCCTGTATATCTTCCTGCCTGGCCAGCTGGTCCCAGAGCTTCGGGGAGCCCGTGTCACGTTGGTTAAAGGCAGGGACTCGGGCTGCAGACCACCGGGTTCTGTTCCCCGTCCTGCCACTTACTAGCCGAGTGCTTCAATCAGGACCAGCTACCTAACTTTTAGGCCCCCGTGTGAAAGTGCAGATCCCTTGTTTAAAAAAGTATTAAAAATTCCAAGATGGGTTTGGCTCAGTGAGCAGAGCATCGGCCAGTGGACCGAAGGGTCCTAGGTTTGATTCTGGCCAAAGGCACGTGCCCAGAGTGTGGGCTCCATCCCCAGTGGGGGGCGTGCAGGAGACAACCATCAATAGTTTTCTCTCATCATTGATGTTTCTATCTCTCTATCCTTCTCCCTTCCCCTCTGAAATCAATAAAAATATATTTTAAAAACATTTTAAAGATGGTGACAGAATGTGAAATCAAACATGAGGCCTTTTTGAGGTCAGTGCCCTTTGCAGATGCAGAGATGGCACACCCATGAAGCCGGCCCCGGTCCCCACCTCCCCAGGTTGTTGAGCTCTTGCATGGAAAGTCATCTGCTCTGGGCCTGGCGCACAATGGGCACTGCCTATTGTTATTAATGTCCCATGAACAAACCAGGTCATAAATAGTAGTCTTTATTCCTGTCCCTAATAAACAGAGGCTTTGGCTCCATGGAAAGCACTAAAAATAACTCCAGCGCAGGTTTTTTTGGACATGTGGAAGCAGCCTGCACCCATCCCAACCACTCTCACCGCAGAGGCCTCGGGTTCCAATCACAGACCGCAGCTCTGATAGTGTCCCATTTTACAGAGGAGCAAACCGAGGCTTGCTCACAAACAGTGATGCACACAGACCTTAGTCTCAGGACCCCAGACTCTAAGAGAAAGGTCCAGGGCTAAAGCTATCAGGCCAGAGAGCATGCTGCTTCAGCCCTGCGCTCAGTGTCACCCGCCCCACTCCTGGTCCAAGTCCATGACGGCTTCTCGGAGGCTGGGCCCTCGGCCTTCACTTACCATCCCATGCGACAGTGTGCACCTTCATCAGCTCCGGGTAGCCCTGGCGCAGGTAGCGGGCGGACTCCCCGAGTTCACTCACGTCCATCATGGTGGTAGTACTGAGAGGTGGAGGATGAGGGACTAGAAATCTTGGAGGTTTAAGGTGGTCCAAGGCAGCAGACACTGGAAGATGGCAGCGAGAGAGGAACTGAGGGACCAGGGGCCCCAAACTGGGGCGTGATCCAACAATCCATAGGACCCGGGTGGTTTCCTGGGGCTCCTCGCCTCAGCCTCCCTGGTGAGCCTGCAACACCGCAGCCTCCCCACCCCCCAACACACACACACACACACACACACACACACACTCACTCACTCACTCACTCAAACATCAGAGCATCCTCTTCCACAGTTTGAGGAGACTCATACCAACCCATAGGTACCCTCACCCACTGGCCCACCTGTACCTCCTTCAGCTCCAGCCCCAGCCCTGATCACCCACCTCAGTACCACGGTGAGGGCTGGGAGCTGGGCTCCCCCTTTTATTGCCGCCGTCAAGGTCAGCACGGAGGAGAGCTATGTCAGCAATCTCCACGTGTCACAGCCCCCCCAGCCTGGCCACAGGACACAAAAGTCAAATTCCCTTTTATCTCCACCAGCACAGCCCCTGGGCTATTTTTACCTCCCATTGTCAGGGGAGCACAAAGGCTGGGGAGAGACACTCCGCTGAGAGACAGGGAGGCTGGGAGTCAGAGACTGACCTGGGTAGGGACAAAGCTGTGAGCAATCTGGGAAAACTGAGGGGCTTGGGGGGAGAAACTGAGTCAAAGGGAGTATCATATACCCAAAAAAAGACCCACAAACTCCAGAATTCTCGGAGAGCAAGGAGACTCGGAGAGGGGGAACCACAGAATGCCCTCTGGGACTATTTAGTCCAACATTCTTTAACATCCAGGGAAACTGAGGCCCAGAGAAATGAAAACACTAGCCAAATTTCACAGATAAGCAGTGTCAGAATCCAGGTCAAAAAGAGAAGCAGAGAGAGTGAGACATCCCTCTCAAACACCTAGATGCTGTCTCTTTACCCAACCTCTAGCCCAGCCGTGGGCAAACTATGGCCCTCGGGCCGGATCCAGCCCGTTCAGCTGTTCTATCCGGCCGTGGAGCCCAAAGAGCAGAGGGTTCTCTTGCTCTCCCCTCCGCTCCTTCACCAGCAGCCCAAGATGAGAGTGCCAGCATGGTCAGGTTGCTTTTGTTCTGGGCTGGTCCAGTTTAAGAACCCATTGTGGCCCTCGAGTCAAAAAGTTTGCCCACCCCTGCTCTAGCCCCACCTCTCTGGAGTCTCCTGGGGAAATTACGCATAAAGAAAACCAGACCTGGGACCACAGACATAAAGGAATGCTTTGGCTGAAGAGAAAGGAAATTTAGACCACTTAGGAGCCCCTTCGTACTCTGACACTCGAGATTCACAGGAAGCCTACTTCCCACTCTTAGCCCCCTCCCGCACCCTCCTTTCAACAAGGGTTGGGGGCGCTGGCACTCAGCCTGACAGGGGCTTTGGAATGCGTCAGGGCACTTCCAGGCTCTCCTGTCCATCATCCCATTCGGGCCCTGGTGACACCACAGAATTTCAGTCAGAGAATCAAAGGATCCAGGAACCTTAGACACTGGACACCCAGACATTGGACACACTGGACAGAGGCCCGGAGCCAGGATTACAGGCAGACGTCAGGCTGAGCTCACACAGAGACATCGTCTGTACCAACAGGATACCAGTTCCAAATACACAGATGTATCTATGTTCCACAAAATACACAGAAATAATCTCAGAGATACATTTTCAACCCTGTCTCCTTCAAAACAGGCAAAACTACCGTATGATATACATGGAAGAGCGGTCCTTCGAGGGAGGGAGGGTAATGGCTACCGGGGGCACGGGAGCAGCCTCCGGGATGCAGGAAACGCTGTGTGTACTGAGCTGAGTGGCGGGTGTACAGGTGTGTTCATTCTGTAAAGGTGATTGAGCTGTATGCATAAGATGAACTCTACTGCATGCATGGTACATGAAAACCATGTTGCAAATACATGCCATATTTAGCAATATCTATCAACATTTCAAATGCCTAGCCGAGACCGGTTTGGCTCAGTGGATAGAGCGTCAGCCTGCGGACTTAAAAGTCCTGGGTTCGATTCCGGTCAAGGGCATGTACCTTGGTTGCGGGCACATCCCCAGTGGGGGGTGTGCAAGAGGCAGTTGATCGATGATTCTCTCTCACCGATGTTTCTAACTCTCTATCCCTCTCTCTTCCTCTCTGTAAAAAATTAATAAAAATATATTTTAATTAAAAAAATTTCAAATGCCTAAACCCTTTTAGGAATTCATCCTGCAGATATTTCCCCATGTGGTGAAATGACTCCTCGGGTGGACATGTAGATTGTTCTCGGCCATTCTGCCATGACAATGAGGGCTGTGGTGAATATCCTGTACAGTCTGATGAATTTTCACAAAGTAAACACACCCTGTTCAAGAAACTGAAATTACCAGCATCGTACTCACATCCTCTTTCTTCAATCGTGCCCCCCTCACCTACTATCCCTACGTCTAATGTCACAGATTAGTTTTCCTTATTTAGATTAATGGAATCCTACATTATGTATTCCTTTCTTCCTTCCACATTATATTTGTGAGAATATCATTTGGCTTCCATTCTCGTCATAGAATTTAGATAGTTTCTTGCCTGCTTCCTCACACTAACGGGAAGAGCTTGGTCTAGATGTCCAGTACCATGCAGAGCATCTGTACATAACAGAAAGTGAGAAAATTTGAAATGTTGAATAAGAAAATTAACCAAAATTGATAGATCATTTATATTTTAGAGTCTTAATCTCCTTCTGGGTCAGATGCTAAGGATCTGGGCCTGAGCAATTTACAAAAAACCCAGAGGGTGGGGAAAACTGTGCTCGCTGTTCAAACATGCTCAGAAAGCAGGACTTCTTGCCTGGGGTCCAAGCAATACAGTTAGCCTGGATAATCAGAATTTCTAAGAAGCCTAGCTGATACCAACAATAATGTTTGTTTGAATTCTAGAAGTACCTGCTCAGTGTATAAACTTGGGGCTGAGAAAATAACCAAAAGAAATCAACCAGAAGAAATGGGTCTAGACCCGCCCTGTAAATTCACTCTTACAACCCATGGCACACCTTCTGCTGAGATGAACCCAGACAGATATGACAACGCAATGAGGAAATCCAAGATGCACCTGAGACAACAAATGCTACAATCTTAAGGACTTAAGGTACCAACTTCATTTATTTTTAATAATAGTTCTTTTTAAAATATATCTTTTATTGATTTCAGAGAAAAAGGGAGAGGGAGAGAGATGTAGAAACATTGGTGAGAGAGAATCATTGATCAGCTGCCTCCTCCACACTGAGGGTCAAGCCCGCAACCTGAGCATGTGCTCTGACTGAGAATCAAACCATGATCTCCTAGCTCAACCACTGAGCCATGCCGGCCAGGCTTAAGGTACAGACTTTAAATACTGAAAGAGCCGTTCTGGAGCAGAGGGAGCCTACGTGACTGATGTAAATCAAGAGCAGATCAATGGGGCAGTTACAAGCAAGCATGAGTTTTGACATACACACACAAAAACGACTTTTTCACACTTGGAGACATTTAGCAATTGAAGACAGGGCCTAGGAAGAAAGTGTACCTGCCAATAGCAAGTAGAGTCAAGCAGAGGTTACACAGGGCTTGAGACTTTGGACCAGACAACCTCTGAGATCTGCTCCAACTTTAGGACTTGAAGATTCTTAGCATTTATTTATTTTTTAAAAAATATATTTTATTGATATTTTACAGAGAGGAAGGGAGAGAGATAGAGAGCTAGAAACATCGATGAGAGAGAAACATCGACCAGGTGCCTCTTGCACATCCCCTACCAGGGTTGTGCCTGCAACCAATGTACATGCCCTTGACCGGAATCGAACCCGGGACCTTTCAGTCCACAGACCGACGCTCTACCACTGAGCCAAACCGGTTTCGGCGATTCTTAGCATTTAGAAACTCTGGAAGCTTTGTGTCTCATTCTAATAAACTCATCCAATGAGTAGCCATGGTAGAAAGCCCTAAGTCTTTTTTTTTAATTAAGGTATTATATGTGTACATAGCTTACCATTGCCCCCCACCCCCACCTCCCATTCATGCCCTCCCTCCCCAGAGTTCTGTGTTCCGTGGTTGTACTTATATTCATGCATAGCAGTCCTTCGGTTGTTCTCTTATCTCCCCCCAGGTCTCCTTCCCCTCCCCGCTGTCATTTGACAATCTGCTTGTTTTATGGTGACTATCTCAGGATCACATGAATAGAATCTGCTCCTCATTTGGCAGTCTGCTTGTTTTATGGTGACTATCTCAGGACCACACGAATGGAGTCCGCTCCTCCTCTGGTTCTCACTGTCCCTCCCCCTGGCTCCCACTGCTTCCCCTGGGACTCACGGCTCACCCGGGACACACGGCCCCCTGGGACACATGGCTCACCCGGGGCACACGGGCCCCTGGGACACACGGCTCACCCAGGGCACACGGCTCCCTGGGACACACGGCTCACCCGGGGCACATGGCCCCTTTGGGGGACACGGAAAGCCCTAAGTCGTTCTTCCTGCCTTCTCTTCCCAGCATTATCAGTACAGAGCCAACACATTATGTGCACCTAGGTTTAGAATTCTGGGGTGTTGGAATCATTAGAATCCTGGGGTATTTAATCTGGGATCATTAGAACTCTGCAGTGTTAGAATCCTGGTACAAAAGATCTGAAATAAATATGACAAAATTGTAAAGGTTTGTTAATTATTCTCTATACTTTTCTGAATCTTTTACATTGCTCCCTCCATTTTTTTTTAAAGACTCCCAGAGCATATGGAATCAGGAACATCAGGGCTGGAAGGGCAGTTGTCTGATCCAGGCCCTCAGCTTAGCTGAGGACAACGAGGCCCTGGTCAGGGGAGAGGGAGGCCAAGGCCAGACTCCAGAATCCCACTCCCAAGGTGCGCTCTCTACCCCAGCACAGGAAAACCAGGACAGGAGAAAGCAACTTTGGTCAGGACCAGCATGAGGGCAGCTGGGTCACCTGCAACCTATCCTATCATGTATCCACCCCCCTGGGCTGGAAAGATCCTCTCCAGAACCATAATCTCCAGGCGCTTACGGTACTGACAGCGCTGGAAAGGGCTGCCAGAGAGGACTGAGCCTCAGGGGCTCTGGACAGGCCTGTCACTGCCATAAAAGACTGAAATCTTATCGGCCACCCCCCACGGCAGAACCAGGGAAACTTGGGCCTAGTTAAGAACAGAGTTGTAGGGAAGGGGTAGGATCCAGGGTAGAGACCAAAGTGGCCAAAGACAATGACTGAGATCTTAGGATGTAGCAGGGGTGGAGCCAAGCTAGACACCAGAACCTAAGTGCCCCCAACTCCTTTCCACCAAAGAACTCAGAAAAGCAAGTAGTTGCCGAGACTCCTGAGCCCACAGCTTAGTATCAGCCATACCTACGGATAGCTGCTGAGCTGGGCTATTTTGGGAGAGATTTCCATGAGCAATGAGCAATGGGGCAAAGCCCAAAAGGGACATAGTCCCTCTGGCCTCTCCTAGCCCGAGATGCCAGGCAGGTAGGCAAAGAAGTGATTTAGGAACTAACTCCAGCCCAAAACTTATCTGCCACCAATGCACCCCGCTGCCTGGAAGTCCTTTTTTGGAAAAGGCATTGAAGAACCCTGGAAAAGGCTACAACTAGGAGAGACACATGAATTCAATGCACTTTGCTTTTGGCATCATCTAATCCGTGTCTAGAAAAGGGAAAGCATTCAAGAAAGATATTGGAATGAAAGAGTTTAAAGAATAAAAGCAAATTTGACACCAAGATTGGCAAGGAGAGGGGCGTGACAACGAGGTCCCTTCCCTCATAAAGGCGCAGTAAATAAACAAGCAAACGCAGGTTTCAAGGTAATGAAAGAGTGTGCCACATGCTATGAAAGAACTAAAGAGTAATGCTGTGGAAAGTAATGTGGCTGAACTCTATTCTAGTTGGACAGGGTGAACCTCTTTGGAGACTTTCAAAGTGGGACCTGAAGAATGAGAGGGAGACAGCGGGCTAAGAGCCAAAGGAAGAATATTCCAAGCAGCAGGAACAGTAAATAAAAAGCCTTGAAGCAGAAAATAGCTTGGTGGTGTGTTTGAGGCCCTGTCGCAATGCTAGTGCCGCTGGCGAGCGAGCTACGGGAGGGTTTTGAAAGGTGAGAGTAGACAGGTATGCAGGGGCTGGCTCTCTGAGAGTCTTGTAGGTCTTGGAAGGGGCTCTGGGCTTTAATGCATGTGTGGCAGGATGCTGTTAGGGAAGGGGTCTGAAGTGTAATAATGGTCACTCTGGCTGCCATATAGAGAACAGATTGGAAGGGGCAAGAGATAAGGAGGCTATGCCCATCCAGGTGAGAGAGGAGGGACCTGGCCAGGGAGAGGCACTGAAGTAGAAGAAAGAAGGCAGAGAGCATGAACCCAAACCTGAGGCTGGGCCAGGTTGAGGCTGGGCCACAGGGGGCATACAGGGAGGTAAGGCTGGACGGAGCAGTTGGGACTAGACTGTGAAGGGCTTCAAAAGCCAGATTAGGATTTGGTGCTTTATCCTGCAGGAGCTGGGGAGCCATCAAAGGCATTTTTATGTTTTTCATCAAAGAGTTCTGAGCGAGGGCATCTGACCATGTGGTCAGATTTATGTGTTCACAAGATCCCTGTGGCAGCTGGTGTGGAGGATGGACTGAAGGGGCGAGACCGGTGGCAGGAAGACTGACTTAGGAGGCGGCTGCCATAACGGTCCACCTGTGAGGTGGGGAGGCCCAAAGAGGGGCCCTCTACCCTCGCACCCTGGGGGTGGTGGGAGCCCTGCTTGTCCAAGGCCTGTCCCCCCTCCTGAGGCCCTCGGCAGCTGCAGAGGGCCTGAGTGGGCCCCAGCTCTGATACTTCAAGCAGAAATAGGATGAGGGCAGCCAAAAGGCATCAGGACTGTTTATCCGGAGGAGCGATGCCTCAGCATGGATTTATGGCTGAAAGGTTACTAGGGGGAGGGGGTGGGGAACCAGCTGTCCCCCATCCTCACGAAGGGCAAATAAAGGAGGGGACTGCGGACTCAGCTGCAGCAAGAGGGAGGGAGGTTAGGCAAAGAAGGGGAAATGCCAGGGCAAGCATCAGAGGATGAAAGGGCCTTTCAGTGATCATGCAAACCAGTTCTCTGATTGAATAGTTGGGGAAACTGAGGCACAGGGGAAGAAACAGGTCCTTGCCTAAGGTCACAGGGAACTAAAGCTACGACTAGACCCAGCAGCACCTCTCTCTTCCAGAGACTCGGGGGCCTCCCAGAACACTCCCAAGAATACCACCTAAGACTGCCCAGAAGACACCGGGATCTGACTGCCACACAGAGAAATGCGCACCTGCAGCCCTCCTGGAGACGGAGGAGTGGGCGAAAGACCTTTGCTGGACTGAACTGTCCTGGGTCTCTGATTTGCTGAATCTGAGTTCAACCTTAGTCTTAGGCCCTCACTGTCTCCATAGCTGTGTAGACGAATGGCAACCAATCTCAGCATTTTGTGTATTTGGTGGGAGTATCTTTTATCTCTTAAGGGTGTCGATCTTTCTCTGTTGCCCAATCTCTCTCTGCCCTGTGAGACTCTATGTTTCTTTGTCTTGGCCTCTGACTCAGTCTCTCTAGAGCTGAGCTGGGCCAACCTCCCACCCCTAGTGGGCCCTCCCTGGTAGAGCGCCCCCATGCAGACAATGCTCAGGCCCAGTGCCCAAGCTGGAACAGGTGACAGCAGCTGTGGATCTATCTATAGCTCTGTTGCCCTTCAATTGTTCCTAACTTCAAACAATGGCTGGGTCCTGGATTAGAAACACCCCCACTGGGCCTGCTGAAATGGATCCCAGAGGGCAGGGGATGAGGCTCATGAGGCCCACATCATGATCTCTTGTGTCTATACCTCTGTCTGGACCTCCGTGTTCCCACCTATAGCAGTGGGATCAAAGGCTGTCAACTCAGGGGCTGTGTGAGTAAAGGACCAGTGGACAGAGGAACAGGGTGTGTGTGAACAGCAGACCTGTATATGCACATGTGAGTATGGGATGTGTGGGTTTCCCTCCTCCTGCCTTGGCTGACAGGTAGTCGTGGGCAGTGGGATGCTAATTCCATGAGAGCAGAGACCTAGTCCTTCACATTCTCTGCTGAACCCCAGCCTGAGCCTGGCCATGGCAAGTATTCAATATACATTTCTTACCCTGACCTTAAGAAGAGTAAGGGGGTGTTTTGTAGCGATAGGACTCACCCATGAGCAGCCGTATAGGGTAGTGACAAAGAACATCTTTTCTAAAGTCAGACTGCGTGTGACTGAATCCAGGCTCTGTCAATTACCAGCTGTGAAATCGTGGGAAATTACCCTCTCAACGATGGATATTCGTAAAGAGCAACTACCACATAGGATTCTGATGGCATTATAAGAGTCAAACATCTGAAGTGCTTAGCATAGTGCCTGGTACATAATGGACATTCAATAAGTTACTGTTGCTATTTCCAAGATATTTCATTAAGTAGAAAAGGTGAAATATATAAAAATATATATGTGTGGGATATGTAAAAAAAAAAAAATCAAAGAAAGAAAAGTTGTTTATGTGCTTACCTATGAAGGGATCATCTTTGGAAGATAGTAACAAAAAGTTGGTGAGGCCCTAGCTGGTTTGGCTCGATGGATAGAGCGTTGGCCTGCGGACTGAAGGGTCCCAAATTCTATTCCTGTCAAGGGCACATGCCAGGGTTGCGGGCTCAAACCCCAGTAGGAAGCAGCCGATCGATGATTCTTATCATTGATGTTTCTCTCTTACCCTCTCTGAAAACAATAAACATATCTTTTTTTTAAAAAGTTGGTGAGAGTGATTGTCTCTGCAGAATGTAATAGGTGGCTGGGGGTTAGGAACAGGAGTGGGACTGATTTTTTCCTTTGCATACCCTTTCATACCTTTGAATTTTGAATCATGTATGTATTACCTATTTCTGAAGTATTTGCTAAATGAATAAGGGTCACTTCCAACATGACGCTTGAAAAATCAAGGCCATACTTTGTGTCAGTGGGGCGAGCCTGGTGAGAGCCGGTCCTCGGGTTGTGGGCTCATAGCCGTCAGCCCTGGATCTGAGTCCCCAGGAAACCTCCTTTCTCCCAGCCCGATAGCTGACAAGATGTGTCCATGAAAACCACCCCAGGGAAAATGGTAAGCCACATGGAGGCTTCCTAGTTTCTAGACCAACCAGCAAGAGTGGAGAGGGCGGTAGAAATAGGCTCCTGCCCTCTTCCCTGGCCCCAGCCCCCAACTCTTCAGTCCAAGCTATTCTTAGAGCCCAGATAATGCCAGCAGTTGCTACTGCTCATATCAGCTTCCAGAGCCACCCATCCCTGAGAGGCCCAGAGCTCTCCCCCCCCCCCCCCCCCCCGTCTGGCGTGCTGGCCTTCCTGCCAGGTACGGGCATCCTGCTGGTTAGTTCTTCCTCTGTACTGCACGGGATGCACACATTCTGTCCACAGCAGGTAGGTCGGGGGACTGGGTGGTCAACTCCTCCAAGACTCCCCTTGCCAGGCAGCTGTCTGGAAGGGCTGAAGGACATCCTAGAGTATGAGGTGTCCCCCTAGGGGCCACCATCCAGATATTCTGCCCCAACCCCAGGCTCCAAACTATGCTCAGAATATGAATGAAAGGGGTGGGGGCCATGGCATGGAGGAAGCCAGAAGAGAGCTGTGGCTCCCTCCCGGAAGCTGAAGAGGGCCCTCAGTCGTCTGCCAGGTGCAGCCTCCAGTGGACAGCGAGTAGTAGGGAGGGGGCTGGGAGGGCAGTGTATGGAGGAGGAAACCAAAAATAGGAATTCTGGGGAAGAGATGACAGAAGAGAGTCTGATAGCACTGGCTCCAGAGTCAGACTGTCTAGCTTTGTCCCTTGCTTGCTCTATATTTCTCTTGAAGCTTCAATTTCCATTATAAAATGGGCATAACCATGTTTCATGTGGAGTCAATGTATACATACGCTTGTGTGTGTGTGTGTGTGTGTGTGTGTGTGTGTGTGTGTAAGTTCCACAATTTTATCACCTGTGTAGTAGGTTTGTGGAGCCACCACCACAGTCAAGATACTGAATAGTCCCAATGACATCCCATCCTTTACATTTGGCAACCTCTAATCTGTCCTCCACTTCTAAACTTGTCAATCAAAAAATGTTATATAAATGAAATCATACAGTAGGTAATCTTCTGAGATTGGTTTTTCTTACTCAGCATAACTCCCTGGAGATTGATTCAAGTGTTTTGCTTATATCTATAGCTTGTTCCATTTGTAGTTCTCCAAATTATGGCTGTATCATAGTTTGTTTGACCCTTTACCTACTGAAGGACACAATTGAGGTGTGTCTTGGGAGTGCCCACACCTTCCTAATTCTTATTCTACCTGTCTAGGGACAAATGCCAAGAACTGTTCCCACCCACTCTGAACCTTAGACACTGGAAAAGGTTCACTTCATTCTCAGACCTGGTATTAGGATTCAGTCACTCCCAAGTATGCCAACGCCCAATCCTTAGGCACAAGACGAAGAGAGTCTCAAGTTGCTGCATCTTATTTAAACTTGTAGATCCATCTGTTGATCCTGCCCTAAGGGCCCTGCCAACTCCCCAGCCTCATCTCAGGCAGCTCCACCCTTTCATTCATTCCACTCCAGACACACCAGCCTTCTGTGAGTTTACAAACTACACCAAACTCTTTTTCTGCCTCGGGGACTTTGCTTCTGCTGTTCCCGCCACCCACAATATTCCTTCCCCAAGCTGGAATAGCATGCTGCCTCCTTCTTGTCCTTCAAGTCTCAGCCCAAATGTCACTTCCTCAAAGAGGCCTCTCTTGACTACACTAGCTAAATTAGGTCCCTTCTATAAATGTTCTCTCTTCCCCATTGGTATCACATATTCCAAGTTTTAAATTTATTACCTTTATTGGTAGGTCTGCTTATTTATCATCTGTATTCCACTCCCCCCAAGACTAGGTCTTTCTTGACACCCAAGAACAGACAGAGCCCACTCTGCATTCCCAGCAGCTAGAGAACTTGGCACAGAAGAGGCACCCATGGGTCCCTGCTGAGTGGGGATATCCACTGGGGTTGGGACACCTGCCTCTCAAAAACCATCTTTCCCAGGAGCCTCTCACTCTGCTCCCAGCTGCCCAGTGGGTATTGTGACTCATGTTGTCCACCCACCCAACCCTGGAAAAACATCTCCTTTCTTTGCATCCCTGGGGTTAGCTGAGCAAGCCTAACAATACAGTACAGTGCTTATGAGTTCTGGGGTCCGACTGCTTGAGTGCAGTCCCTCAGTTACTCTGTTCCACATCTCTAAAGCATGATTAATAACAGCACCTACTCCAGGGACTTACAGCCAATCAATGGTTCTCTCTCATCCTTGATGTTTCCTTCTCTTTCTCTATCTCTCTCTCTCTCCCCACACACATACTTCTCCCTTCCTCTCTGAAATCAATAAAAATATATATTTAAAAATTTCTGCTTTAAAGGCCACTATCAAGAAACCAGGAAGAGCCGAAACCGGTTTGGCTCAGTGGTAGAGCGTCGGTCTGGGAACTGAAAGGTCCCGGGTTCGATTCCGGTCAAGGGCATGTACATTGGCTGCGGGCACATCCCCAGTAGGGGGTGTGCAAGAGGCGGCTGGTCGATGTTTCTCTCTCATCGACGTTTCTAGCTCTCTATCTCTCTCCCTTCCTCTCTGTGAAATATCAATAAAATATATTTAAAAAAAAAAAAAAAAGAAACCAGGAAGAGCCGAAACCGGTTTGGCTCAGTGGTAGAGCGTCGGTCTGTGGACTGAAAGGTCCCAGGTTCAATTCCGGTCAGGGGCATGTACATTGGTTGCGGGCACATCCCTGGTAGGGGGTGTGCAAGAGGCAGCTAGTCGGTGTTTCTCATCGACGTTTCTAGCTCTCTATCTCTCTCCCTTCCTCTCTGTAAAATATCAATAAAATAAAATAAAAAAAAGAAACCAGGAAGATGATCCACAGAATGGGAGAAACTATTTGTAAATCCTATATCTGATAAGAGTCTGGTATCCAGAATATACGAAAAAGTTCTTATAACTCAACAATAAAGACAATTAGTCCAATTTTTTAAAAACTGGCAAAAGGCCTGAATAAACATTTCTCCAAAGGTGATATATAAATGCCCAAAAAGCACATGAAAAGATACTCAACATCATTAGTCATTAGGAAAATGCAAATTGAAATACAATGAGGATACCCCCACCAGGACTGTCATAATCAGACAATAACAAGTGTTAGAATGTAAAAATTAAAATTCTCATAAATTGTTGGTGGGGATGTAAAATAGTATTGCCACTTTGGAATATAGTCTGGCAGTTTCTCAAAAAGTTAAATAGTTACCATATGACCCAGCAAGTTCACTGCTAGGTATATACCCAAGAGAATCCAAAACATATATCCACACAAAAATTTGTATATATGCTGCTCACAGCAGCATTACTTATAATAGCCCCAAGCAGAAACAACTCAATTGTCTATCAACTTCTGGATGGAGAACAAAATGGAAAACTATTGCATAAAAAGGAATGAAATACTGGTAAATGCTACAAGATGGATGAACCCTGAAAACACTATGGTAAGTGTCAGAAATCAGACACAAAAGGCCACAAAAGGGATTCCATTTATACTAAATGTCCAGATAGGCAAGTTCTTAGATACAGAAAGCAGGTAAGTAGTGATTGTCAGGGGCTGGAGAGAGGAGGAAAGGGGGATTACTTAATGGGTATTCCATTTCTTTTGGGGTGATGAAAATGTTCTGGAATTAGATAGTGGTGATGGTTGCACAATCTTGTGAATATAGTAAAAAATCACTGACTTGTAAATGTTACATTTAAAATGTTAAATTTTATGGTATATTAATATCTCAATAAAAAGTCCCACAGGAATAGTAAACACCATATTCAGGAGTCTTTACCTGGGGGTATACTTCAGAGGATCTTCAGCTTAATTGACAATGTTTTATTTCACAAGTTGGATGGTGAGTATAAGGGTGATTGTTACACTAATCTTCATACTTTTCTCAATGTTTTCATAATAAATAATATTTAAAAGTAGTGCCCTGTCCGAGTGGCTCATTTGGAGAATCAACCAAAAGGTTGCAGGTTTGATTTCTAGCTAGGGTGTGTATGGGTGGCAACCAATCAATGTTTCTCTCTCCCCCTGCCTCTCTCTCTAAATTCAATAAAAACATATCCTTGGGTGAAGATTAAAAAAAATTTTTTTTAAGTATTTACTGAGAGCTGACCTAGCCCAGGCACTGGGCTACCTGCCTGGTATGATGGTGATAAAAGCAGATCCCATCCTACCCGTAAGTGGGTAAAAACAAACAACAGAGGCTGTAAGTCCTCTACCCTTTCTGGGCTTGTTTCCTCATGGATAAAATGAGAGCTGGAGAAGAAGCCTGCTGGTAGAGTCTCTGAGGACTTTGGGGGTTGAGAAATGTCTCCCTGTTAACAGCCACAGCTTTGCGAGTGCATGCATGATGAGAGCACAGGCCCTGGAATCAGTCCAGAAGCCATCAATCATTGCAATCTGGCCTAAGGCGAAGCCCAACTGAGTCTCTGTTTCTTCTCAGGGACAGAACCTTCTCCCTCCCAGGATTACTCTGGGGGTGTAAATGAGATAACACATATAAAGTATCTGGGACAGGCCTGGCACACAGCAAATCCTCAACACATGGGAAGGGCCTCACTTTGATTCCACGGGCATTCCGGAGCAGCGCTGCAGGCCTGCACCAAGGGCTGAAGACAGAGGAATTCCACTCTGAATGGCCAAGCAGTGGACCCCAGCCAAATGGGGAAACAGCCTCATAAACAACATACCAAGCGGTGTGATGTCATTGCTAAAAGGAGACAGCAGCCACGTGCACCTTGCAGACCACGTACAAAGCAGACCCTGGGATGGCAGAGATGCCCCACTCAAGAGGTCCAAGCTTAAAAAGAAGCCAAGCTGAGAGTAGAGAGACCTCAGGCAAGTTCTCTAATTCTGGTTCCTTGACCTGGAATCCCTGAGTGGGCCTAGGACATTGGTCAGCAAACCGCGGCTCTCGAGCCACATGCAGCTCTTTGGCCCCTTGAGTGTGGCTCTTCCACAAAATACCACATGCGAGCGCACATATACAGTGCGATTGAAACTTCGTGGCCCATGCACAGAAGTCGTTTTTAGGCCTGGGCGAGTCTATTTTGAAGAAGTGGCGTTAGAACACTCAAGGTTGCCAAAGAGCCCCATGTGGCTTGTGAGCTGCGGTTTGCCAACCACTTGCCTAGGAGGTCTGTGAAAACCTCTTTTTTTAAAAAAATATATTTTATTGATTTTTTACAGAGAGGAAGAGAGAGGGGTAGTTAGAAACATCGATGAGAGAGAATTATCAATCAGCTGCCTCTTGCACACCCCCTACTGGGGATGTGCCCGCAACCAAGGTACAAGCCCTTGACTGGAATTGAACCCGGGACCTTTCAGTCCGCAGGCTGACGCTCTATCCACTGAGCAAACTGGTTTCAGCATGTAAATACCTCTTTATGGTGTGCAAAAAGTTTGTCTAATGGAGATTCTTAAAAATGTCTATGGCCACAAAACTAATAAACCACCGAGTTGACCTAACTTAGCATGCCTTCTTATCTACCCTATGGAGATACAGTATAAGTTCTCACTTAATGTCGTTGATAGATTGTGCTACTCTAAGCAGAACAATGGATAACAAAACCAATTTTATCATAGGCTAATTGGTATAAACAGGAGTTAAGTTCCTACAATTCTAAGGAAACAATGTTGAACAAAATGAAGTTACTTCTATACCTATCTTGAAAGACTGTGATATTAAGTGAGGCAGTTTATGAGAGCTACCTGAAGCATCCTCAGCTTTCATGCAGGATTGGTTTCCTTCCCTTTCTCCCTCCCCAGCTGATTTCCATCATTCAGGAAGTATTGAGCATCTACTATGTGGCAGGCGGCACCATTACAGGTGTTGGGTGTACTAGTCAAGTGGTGGACAAGACAGGTATTGTCCCCAATTCCATGGAGCTCATATTTTAATGCAGGGAAATACCAGATACATAAAATTAATAATTTCAGACACTAACAGGTACTATTAAGAAAATACATAGGATAATGTGATACAGACAGATGGGATGAAGATGACATCTGAAGAGGAAACATCTGAATAACAAGTAGGAACCAGTCATAGCAAGATCTGGGAGCAAAGCATCTGGGCAGAGGGAGCAGAAGGGCAAAATCTCGCTGGGTAGACCCTTGGCCAAAGCCCCTCACTCCCAGTTCTACCACAAACTGGGTGCCGGTAAGTCACATAACTTCTGAGGCTCAGCTGCCACATCTATAAAATGGGAATAAAAGCACCTTACCTGCTACAATGTGAGGGGACTCAACCAAAAGGCTTTTAAGGTCTGGCCTTCCCCCCCCCCCCCCAATTTCACCAATAGACACCTGATATATCATTTGACACCCATCTTGGAGGAGAGGTACCTGTGTAGAAAATCCTGGGTCATGATTTTTATTTTTATGCTGAACTAGAAATAGCTTTCTTTGTTCCTGGTTAACACAGCAGGCTTGTCCTGCCACCTGGGGCCTATTATAGTAACTGCTGCTTCATACTCTTCCTCAGGTATGAAAGGAGACCAAGGAAAGACACCATGGAAACCCTGCTGAAATAACCAGACTACTATCCCTTCCCTCCCCCCGAACACGACTGGAGGGCTCAGTCTGTCCTACTGTAGACAGAAGAATGTAAGTGCTTTAAGAAGTCGAATAACTTCTTAAATAAAGCATCCTGGCCCCTTGGTGGAACCCCTGATTTATAATCAGTCATAGTACTCCCTCCTCATAGCTCTTTAATCTGTCCCCTGCTCCATCATCTCACAGCTCCATCATCTCACAGCTCCATCATCTCACAGCTCCATCACCTCACAGCTTCCTGGGAGCTCGCTCTCTCTGGCCTTAGCTCAGACTTCCAAACCATTCGCCACACTGTAACCAACATTAAGCACATCAAAGACCATATTTCTCCCTTGCTTAAAAGTCTTGAGTCAGCTCCCCACTGCTCAACGGACAAATGCCAAACTCCTTAACCTGGCATCCAAGGCTGAGTTCCTTCTAACAGCCTGTTCCTACCCCCAGGCCCTTCTTCAGTATCCACACCAAACTCCCAATTGTCTCTAAATCAGGCTTAGCCACACTTAGAATGATTTGCCTTTGCTGTTTCTGCTCACGCTGCTTGGCATACTGTCCCCATTCCTGCCTCTCACTCCCATCCCTACTTTCTGAACTGCCTACCCACTTGTGCCCATCCAAGACCCCAACGCCTTCCCCAACGCCCCAGAAGAGCACTGTTTACAAGTCTGCCTTCCTAATCAGATGTGAAAGCAGAGGCTGTGGCTTATTCATGGCTAATTCCCCAGAGTCTGGACTGAAATTCGGCTTTAACTAAAATTCCTCTCAGGTGCTTCGGGTTGAGAAGAATCCTACCACAACCCAGAGAGAAGGGAAGCCATCGAGGAGTGAGGTGGGGGGTAGGTACGAAGAATCTGCATTAAAATAAAATTTTTAAAAAAATGCCCCAGACCCTGACAGCAGTGAGATTGGGCATTTTGAGAAACACCAGGTCACCATTACCGGCTCGCTGGAAAGCCGAAACCGGTTTGGCTCGGTGAATAGAGCGTCAGCCTGGGGACTGAAAGGTCCCAGGTTCCATTGCGGTCAAGGGCATGTACCTTGGTTGTGGGCACATCCCCAGTAGGGGGTGTGCAAGAGGCAGCTGATCGATGATTCTCTCTCATCCATGTTTCTAACTCTCTATCCCTCTCTCTTCCTCACTGTAAAAAATCAATAAAATATATTTAAAAATAAAAATAAAAAATAAAAAATCGCTAAAAAGGTGTGAAAACGCCGTTCTAGTGCCTCTCTCGGGCTTTGCCTGCGGCTGTCCCGGGACTAGAGAAATCACGTGGATTTTTCGGGAAACTGAGTGGGAAACGAGCCCGGGCCCCACCACTGGCTCCGCCCGCCCTGACGTGCCCGGGGACCCCGCGCAGGTCTCCGCTCCTCTCTGGGCCTCGGTCACCACGCCTCGCCGCCCGCTGTGAGCCCCGAGGGAGCGGCTGCCCCATTCGGGGTGGGTGTCCCCACTGTACACTGGACAGCACCAGCTCGGACGCCCTACGAGCGGTGCAAACCCGCAGCGCGACTCCTCCTTCCTCCTTTCTTTCCCAAAGTCCGGCCCGCCTGGGTCCAGCCGACGCACCCCTAAGACCAAGGCTGCCCTCCCAGGGACGGCCCCTTCCCGGGCGCCGTCCGTCTCCACAGGCCCGGCCTCCTCCCCGCCGCGCTCTTCAGGCCCCGCCTTCAGGGGCGGTCCGCGCAGGCGCGCTGGGGCCCGCGGAGGCCCCGCCCCCCGAGTCGCGGAGTAACGGCGCGAGGGGACCCGGGTACGGTGCGCGGCGGGATCACGCACAAGTAGGTAGGGGACGAGGCGACGGCGGCCGGCGAGGGTCACGTTTCCTCCGGAGGAATGCCGCGAGGGAGGGCACCGGCCAGCGTTTGGAACCCTGGAGGCCAGTGATCTTGCAGATCCAAGTCATTTGCCTGGAACCAGGAAACGTATCCAGTGAGGGGGTTGGGCTCAGGTTTCCCGGGTCTCCCGACCTCAGATGCGGTCGCTGTCGGGAACATGGTGCGGGTGAGACTAGAGCCTGCGTTGTGGGGTGTTTTTTTTTTCTTAGAGTGGGAGCGATTAGGACCAAACTTTGTCCAGCCTGAGAGCGATCAAGCCCATAAAGGGAGGCATGCCTGGGCCCGAGACCGTGTGGTCGCCCCGGGCTCTGCACGGGCACTGGCCCCGCCCTCGGGATGAAGTCCAACCGGGTTTCCGTGTGGGCGTTTTGAGGCTCCGGGTGATCTGGCCCTGGTCTGTCATTCATTCGTCATTCATTCATTTTACATTCTTTGACTACCATGGTAGGTGCTGGAGGTGATCTAGACGGACACGGTGCAGGGAGAGGTATTGGCTGCAGAAGCCCTGGGTGGAGGAGAACAGGGGTGGCATCTGTTCTCCTCCAAAACGAAGTCCTGGACCTGGTTGGGAGTGGTGGGAAGTGTTCCAAACTACCGCACGTGCCCGGACCTGGAAGGAGAGCAGCTGATGTATCATGGTCACTGAAGATCCCTCACTCTGAACCCTGGGTCTTGAGTTTAGGGTTAGGCTCCTGACAGTGGAGATGGAGAGAAATCAAGGAATTCCAAGGACTGTATCTTTAGACAGACTCCACAGGATTTGGGGGGACCGGGGCATACCAGAAGTATATACAAGGTGTGGGTGCCTGGGCGGGTTAATCAGAGGAGGAGATTTGTGTGGAGACAATAAATTCCACTCTGGTTCTGTGAAGACTCCCAGTAAGCAGTTGGATATTCTGGTTTGAAGGTCAGCAAAGCACTCACATGTAATTTATTAGAGATCTGGGTTTTAGGGGCTAGGAGGAAAATTATTATCTTTTGCAGTGGTCCCATCCCAGGAAAACTTGTTAAAAATACAAGTTTCAGTCCCTCCCTTCCCCCAGACTTCTTGAATCAGTATTTCTGAATGGGGTTTAGGAATCTGTATTACCTACTCCCACCCCCAAACTATTCAGCCAGTTTTAGAAACCACTGGTCTCCCCCACCCTCCTTTGTTTCACACAGGTAGAGAGTCTGCAGCTTGGGATTGGAAGGAACTTGCTCCAATAACATAAGGCATTAGTGCCTCTTTCTACAACGAAAAGCATTGAGCTGAGAGTCCAGAGTCATGGGTTCAAGTCCATGTCTACCAGTTCTTCATTACCTTGAGGAAAGTAATCTCACCCCTTGGAACCTCTGCTTCCTTACGATGAGAATAATAATCATTCTAGGAATCAAAAGAGACAGAGTGGCAGTGGTATTGCTTGTCAAGCTTTCTGTTTTGTGCTCATGAAGCTGCCCTGTATCATACCTCCCGTTTCAGTGGTTGCTGCCCCCCGGCTCTCTGTCACCAAGCCCCCCTCTTCCTCTGTTGCAGGTTGGAATGGCCAGTAGCTGGGGAAGTTTCCTGCGGGACGAGCAGGACCTGGAGGTGCTGGCCCGGCAGGCGGTGGACCGGGCCCTGGCTGAGGGGGTGTTGCTGAGGACCACAAAGGAGCCCAGCTCCTCAGATGTAAGCCCTGGCTCCACACAGCGCTGTTCCGTGTCCTTCTGCCCATTATCTGGCCCCTGTCAGGCCCGAGGCAACTCCTTTGGGTCAGAGATCTCATTTTTGCTTTTTTTTAAAAAAAAATCTTTAATAACTAACATTGACCTTTAGAAGTAGGTAAAGTGAAAAGCACCATGCCAGAATAATCAAATTTAAGTCTGGGATTTGAAGTGTGACTTAGGCAGGTTACTTTGCTCTCTCAGCTGCAATTTCTTCAAATATTTTTTAAAAAAGGATAATAATGGGGCCCACCTCATCTAATTGGTAAGAGGGTTAGAAGATAATTCATGGGAGGCACTTTGCCCAGTTAGCTATTATTTTTTAGGACCCTCTAATCATATTTCCTTCTCTGTAGTTGGTTTGTAGCACATCCTTCCATTTCTTTCTCTGTGCACTTATACACATGTGTATGTTTATAAAGAAATACCGTATTTGCCGGCGTATAAGACGACTTTTTGGCCCTGAAAAATATGCCTCCAAGTGGGGGGTAGTCTTATACGGCGAGTATATAACAAACTCTGCATTTTTTAGTGGAAATGTTAGGGGGTCGTCTTATACACCCAGTCTCTTATACGCCGGCAAATACGTATTTTTCAGGGCCAAAGAATCGTCTTATACGCCGGCAAATACGGTATATAGGTGTTTTTTTTTAAGATAGTTTTTTCTTTATTGTTGATGCTGTTGCATTTCCCACCCTGCCCCCTTTGCCCACCTCCACCCAGCCCCCCCATATAATTTGTTTGTTTTTAAAAAAATATTTTTTATTGATCTTTAGAGGGAAAGGAAGGGAAAGAGCGAGAAACATCTATGTGAGAAGGAAACATCAATCAGCTGCCTCTTGCATGCTTTCTACCCGGGATCGAGCCCTGGCCAGGAATCAAACTGTCACCCTCCCAGTGCATGAGCCACATGGCCCAAACCTGTATAATGTGTTTTTTGTGTTTTGTTTTTTTTTACAAATAAGATGGATTATACATATTACTCTGTGACATGGTTTTGTTTGTTTTTCATTTAGCAATCTGTTTTAGAACTCTTTCCAACTTCCTCCATTAGGATCAGCTTCATTCTAATGTATAGTATTAGGTAGGAATGAATCACAGTTTAACTTTTTTTCTACTGGTGACTATTTAGGTGATCTCCAATGTTTTATGAGTACAAATAGCAGTACTGGGACCATCCCTGTACATGCCTGTTTGGGCACCTATATGAGTGTTTCTCTATGGTTGATATATAAGAGTAGAATTGCTGAGTCCAAACCACATCTTTTTAAAAAGTCTCATCCTTAAAAAATAAAAAACATTTTCATTTTGTGACCAGGTAAGACATTTTCATGCTTCAAAATTTAAAGGAGCCCTAGCTGGTGTGGCTCAGTTGGTTGGGACTTGCTGGTTCAATTCCTGGTCAGGGCACATTGGGCTCAATCCCCAGTAGGGGGTGTGCAAGGAGTTAGTTAATTGATGGTTCTCCTTCATCAATATTTCTCTCTCTCCCTCTTCCTCTTCCTCTAATATATTTTAAATTTAAAAAGCTTTTAAGACTAAGAGTTTATAGTTTAACTCTTCCTTCCATATTCCCTAACTGCCCAATTCTCCTGCCCTGATGGTAACCCATGTTTTATAAACAAAACATTTATTCTTGTTTATTTTTTTCAGATAGCTTATTCATAAAGAGACAAATGTATATATTCCTTTCCCCAACTTTTTATACAAAGCATACTAGACAAGCTCTTGTGTACTTTACTTTTTTACTTACCAGTATACTTATGACTATTCAGATTATTAACTAAAGAGCTGCCATCATCATTTTTACCAAGACACTCTTGTCTCTCTGTGTCCAGAACCTAGTTAGAGGGCTGGTGGAGAGTCAAACTCAGTAAGTGTTTGCTGTTTGGGCATCTGTATGAATGTATCTCTATGGTTGATGTAGAAAAGACCCGAGCCAGTTAGAATGGCTGTCACTAAAGGCAGGCTGATACTGTGGAGGTGTGCCTCTGGCTTTAAGAATATCGTTGCTGAGTAGGAGAACATCCAAGATGGCGGCCTAGGCAGTCTCCTAAGCTGCCGCCTCATCAACAATTTAATTAATAAAACAACTAAAATCAAAAAGGACTTCACCAAAACGTCAGGAAAGCTGGCGGAGTGGAATAGCTACAACTAGAAAGAAAGAGAGAGGCTCACGGATCGGACTGGGAGCCGAAAAGCGCTGAGGTAGGAGACGCTCGCGCACGCGGCCGCCGAATACCTGCCTGGCGGGAGGGGAGGAATCCCCGATTGCACGGAACCCTTTCGGACTGTACTGAACCCCAGCCCCGGCTGAAATTCCGTGGTCCCGGGCTCATACGGGTGGTCTGGACTGTAGAGAAAGGCACCCAGAGACTCAGAGACTCAGAGACTGGGAGACCGGGGACCAGGAGCCGCAGTCGCAGTCTGCAGGGTCTACAGACTCGCGCGCGCGTGAGCAAGTACGCGCTGAGGTCTGACCGCGCCTCTCCGGAGCGGAAGGAGTCAGAAGCTCCAGGTCTGACCACGGAGGCTGCCGCTGCCTCTCTGTAGCGGAAGGAGTCAGAAGCTCCAGGTCTGACCGCGGAGGCTGCCGCTGCCTCTCTGTACAAGGTGGCAGCCTCTCCGTAGCGGAAGGAGTCAAGCTCCAGTCTGACCACGGAGGCTGCCGCTGCCTCTATGTACAAGATGGCGGCCTCTCTGTAGCGGAAGGAGTCAGAAGCTCCAGACTACAGAGACCAGCCCAAGTCCGGGTGAGCCCCTGCGGCACCCACGCTCTTGCTTGGGGAAACTGGGCCGGTCAGGCGGAAACTCAGGCGAGTGCACAAGGGCAGGGCAGAAGCCAAGACTGTCAGTTCAGCCCTGAGACTCCGCCCCATCCAAGCTGAGCAGAGGCTTCTGCAGTTTTTCAAGTCTGATCCTATAAGACTGTCTCCAATACAGAAGTTATCCCAGAGTAGACACAGCTGATACCCACATCCAATTGGCCTGAAGGTCAATTCACAACAATAGAGACTTAGCTACAACAAAGCTGTGCACGCAGTCCACAAAGGGGAGCACCAAGAGTGTCTACCTCAGGTAACTGAGGAGGTTGATCCACTGTGCTATATAGGACACCAAACACACAAAGCCATCCTACCAACCCTGAAAAATAG
Source organism: Vespertilio murinus (assembly GCA_963924515.1). Classification (NCBI taxonomy): domain Eukaryota; kingdom Metazoa; phylum Chordata; class Mammalia; order Chiroptera; family Vespertilionidae; genus Vespertilio; species Vespertilio murinus. The sequence continues at coordinate 55,802,179 of OZ004709.1, forward strand.
TGATAATGCCGAGACAAGGAAATAGATCTCAAACAAAAGAGATGGAGGATATAGAGTTCAGAACTACGGTTCTAAGGTTATGCAACAATATTCTAGAAAAGCTCGATAAACTTCATGAGACCCAACTAAAAAGTATAGATAAACTGACTAAATTGGAAAATATTATGCAGAGATCCAACAGCAGAATGGAAGAACACAAGAATCAGGTCAAAGAGCCAAAAGACACTCCGCTGGAGAAGGAAGAAGAAAAGAGGATCCAGAAAGTTGAAGATAGTGTAAGGAGCCTCTGGGACAACTACAAGCGCACCAACATCAGAATTATGGGGGTGCCAGAAGAAGAGGGAGTGCAAAATACTGAAAACATATTTGAAGAAATAATATCAGAAAACTTCCCTCACCTGGTGAAAGAAATAGACTTACAAGTACAGGAAGCCTACAGAACCCCAAACAAGAGGAATCCAAAGAAAAATTCTTCTCGACACATCATCATCAATGTGCCAAGGGTAAAAGACAAAAAGAGGATCTTACAAGCAGCAAGAGAAAAGCAGTTGGTTACCTATAAGGGAGCACCCATAAGACTATCAGCTGATTTCTCAACAGAAACCATGCAGGCCAGAAGGGAGTGGCAAGAAATATTCAAAGTGATGAATAGGGAGAACCTACAACCAAGATTACTGTATCCAGCAAAGTTATCATTCAGAATTGAAGGGCAGATAAAGAGCTTCACAGATAAGAAAAAGCTAAAGGAGTTCATCACCACCAAACCAGTATTATATGAAATGCTGAAAGGTATTACTTAAGAAGAGGAAGAAGGTCAAGTGAATTAAAAATCTCAGGAATAGAATAAACTGGTGAATATAATAGAATTAGGGGCAAAGAAAGGGAGTGGATAGATAATTATCAGGGTGAAGGGGTGTGGGGTGCAGAAAGAGACTGGATTAAAATTGTATAACCTATGGATGAGGACAATAGTGGGGGGAGGGGGTAAGGACAGAGGGTGGGGTGGGAATAAGGTGGAAGGGAGCTATGGGGGAGAAAAAGGAGAAACAACTGTAATAATCTGAGCAATAAAGATTTATTAAAAAAAAAAAAAAAAAAAAAAAAAAAAAAAAAGAATATCGTTGCTTGGTTTGTGAATCTGAGATTTTGTGAACTATTTGAACCCAGGATGTAGCACTTCTCTTCCAAGATTTTATTTCTTCTGTTAACCAGCAGGTATTGTGTGAAAATCCAACACTTGGTCTTTCTGGAAGTTAATGGAACCTAGAAAAGGCACAGTCCTCAGTTTCCCAATCCAGAGACAAAGACAGGAAGTATCTTTTTCACTTTGGAATCACTGATTCATTTAATCCTCACCACAACTGAGATGAGGAAACCAAGGCCCACCGAGGTTAAGTAACTTGCTCCAAGTCATTAAGTGGTGGTGTAACTGACAGAGCCAGAATTCAAACCCCAGGAGTTTGCCTCCTGAGCTTATGCTCTCAACTTGCATGCTTTACTGCCTCTCCCAGGACACTGTAGAGGCCACCTGGAGGAAGGAGCAATTCGCTAGTGGCATTTGAACTAGATCCTAAAAGACAAATGGAAGACGACACTTTCAGGGATCATTTCTATAGTTTATTAAAAGATAAATGTGGGAATGGAACAGCATAGCAGAGGCCCCAGTGGAGGAAAAGGCAAAAAATAAATGAAATAAAAAAGTTTCAGAGAATGCAGGCCACGTAAGTGGATAGAGTGAAAAAGAAGGCAGGCCAAAGTTAGCTAGCCAAGGGGCTTTGCATACTGGGTGGAAGAAGTCGGGACTTTGTAGATCAGAGTCACAAACCAGTTGTGTGCAGATTGAATAGTTGGCTCCTGAAGTGTTTAGGGAGTTAATTAATTTTTAAAAAGTACACTTGAACAGGGTACAAAGTCCAAAAGGATATTTAGTATAGAATGTCTTCTCTAGCTACTGTTTCACTGCCCAGGGGCAAGCATTATTTAGTGTGTGTGTGTGTGTGTGTGTTTGTTTTATTTTTATTTTTATTTTTTTATGTATGTAAAATACATTTATTTTTTTTTATTTTTTTTTTTAATAAATCTTTATTGCTCAGATTATTACAATTGTTTCTCCTTTTTCTCCCCCATAGCTCCCTTCCACCCGATTCCCACCCCACCCTCTGCCCTTACCCCCTCCCCCATCATTGTCCTCATCCATAGGTTATACAATTTTAATCCAGTCTCTTTCTGCACCCCACACCCCTTCACCTTGATAATTATCTATCCACTCCCTTTCTTTGTCCCTAATTCTATTATATTCACCAGTTTATTCTATTCCTGAGATTTTTAATTCACTTGACCTTCTTCCTCTTCTTAAGTAATACCTTTCAGCATTTCATATAATACTGGTTTGGTGGTGATGAACTCCTTTAGCTTTTTCTTATCTGTGAAGCTCTTTATCTGCCCTTCAATTCTGAATGATAACTTTGCTGGATACAGTAATCTTGGTTGTAGGTTCTCCCTATTCATCACTTTGAATATTTCTTGCCACTCCCTTCTGGCCTGCATGGTTTCTGTTGAGAAATCAGCTGATAGTCGTATGGGTGCTCCCTTATAGGTAACCAACTGCTTTTCTCTTGCTGCTTGTAAGATCCTCTTTTTGTCTTTTACCCTTGGCATATTGATGATGATGTGTCGAGAAGAATTTTTCTTTGGATTCCTCTTGTTTGGGGTTCTGTAGGCTTCCTGTACTTGTAAGTCTATTTCTTTCACCAGGTGAGGGAAGTTTTCTGATATTATTTCTTCAAATATGTTTTCAGTATTTTGCACTCCCTCTTCTTCTGGCACCCCCATAATTCTGATGTTGGTGCGCTTGCAGTTGTCCCAGAGGCTCCTTACACTATCTTCAACTTTCTGGATCCTCTTTTCTTCTTCCTTCTCCAGCGGAGTGTCTTTTGGCTCTTTGATCTGATTCTTGTGTTCTTCCATTCTGCTGTTGGATCTCTGCATAATATTTTCCAATTTAGTCAGTTTATCTATACTTTTTAGTTGGGTCTCATGGAGTTTATCGAGCTTTTCTAGGATATTGTTGCATAACCTTAGAACCGTAGTTCTGAACTCTATATCCTCCATCTCTTTTGTTTGAGATCTGTTTCCTTGTCTCGGCATTATCACTATTTTTCAGAGTTGGTAGGATGGCTTTGTGTGTTTGGTGTCCTATATAGCACAGTGGATCAACCTCCTCAGTTACCTGAGGTAGACACTCTTGGTGATCCCCTTTGTGGACTGCGTGCACAGCTTTGTTGTAGCTAAGTCTCTATTGTTGTGAATTGACCTTCAGGCCAATTGGATGTGGGTATCAGCTGTGTCTACTCTGGGATAACTTTTGTATTGGAGACAGTCTTATAGGATCAGACTTGAAAAACTGCAGAAGCCTCTGCTCAGCTTGGATGGGGCGGAGTCTCAGGGCTGAACTGACAGTCTTGGCTTCTGCCCTGCCCTTGTGCACTCGCCTGAGTTTCCGCCTGACCGGCCCAGGTTCCCCAAGCAAGAGCGTGGGTGCCGCAGGGGCTCACCCGGACTTGGGCTGGTCTCTGTAGTCTGGAGCTTCTGACTCCTTCCGCTACAGAGAGGCCGCCATCTTGTACATAGAGGCAGCGGCAGCCTCCGTGGTCAGACTGGAGCTTCTGACTCCTTCTGCTACAGAGAGGCTGCCACCTTGTACAGAGAGGCGGCGGCAGCCTCCGCGGTCAGACCTGGAGCTTCTGGCTCCTTCCGCTCCGGAGAGGCGGAGAGGCGGCGGTCAGACCTCAGCGCGTACTTGCTCACGCGCGCGAGTCTGTAGACCCTGCAGACTGCGACTGCGACTCCCGGTCCCCGGTCTCCCAGTCTCTGAGTCTCTGAGTCTCTGGGTGCCTTTCTCTGCAGTCCAGACGCCACCCGTATGAGCCTGGGACCACGGAATTTCAGCCGGGGCTGGGTTCAGTGCAGTCGGAAAGGGTTCCGTGCAATCGGGGATTCCTCCCCTCTCACCGCCAGGCAGGTATACGGCGGCCGCGTGCGCGAGCGTCTCCCTACCTCAGTGCTTTTCGGCTCCCAGTCCGATCCGTGAGCCTCTCTCTTTCTTTCTAGTTGTAGCTATTCCACTCCGCCAGCTTTCCTGACGTTTTGGTGAAGTCCTTTTTGATTTTAGTTGTTTTTTTAATTAAATTGTTGATGAGGCGGCAGCTTAGGAGACTGCCTAGGCCGCCATCTTGGATGTTCTCGCTGTGTGTGTTTGTTTTAACCAGTGTCTTTGAAAAGTCAGAGCCAACATTTTTTAAAATCATGAAGTTTAAAAAAAAAAAATCTAGATACCCAGCTTGTCTTGAAAAATCAGATCAGCTGTTAACGCTGGCCCACTTTCCTGCATACCAACAATTGATTAGAGCAGAGTTCCGACAGCCCTTTTATTTTTTCTTTATTTTTAATATGTTTTTATTGATTTCAGAGAGGAAGGGAGAGAGAGAGAAACATGAGTGATGAGAGAGAATTATTGATCGGCTGCCTCTTGCATGCCCCACACTTGAATCAAATCCAGAACCCTTCAGTCTGCAGGCCAACGCTCTATCCACTGAGCCAAACCAGCTAGGGCCCAACAGCCCCTTTAGATAGGGGGGACTTCTTACTTCTTCCCGTCACTCTCTGTTGTTTCCCTCACTATGAAGCAGTGTTTACTGTCATGTATGTGCTATAGCTTTTCTAATAGTAGAAAAATATTACTCTGTGTCTGTGTTTCTATCAAAAGAACAAAGACTGTCCTGGCTGGTGTGGCTCAGTTGGTTGGGTGTATCCCTGGCACCCAAAGATTGCTGGTTCAATTTCTGGTCAGGGCATATGCCTGGGTTTCTGGCTTAAACTCTGGTGGGTGGCTTGCAGGAGGCAACCAATTGATGTCTGCTCTCACATTGATGTTTCTCTCGCTTTCCCTCTCTCTTCTTCTATTTCTAAATATCAATTTAAAAATTGGGGAAAAATGTGCAAAGATAGTGTTTCAGCCATTAGCCTATGGACAACGAAGAATAGTTATATACTATTAATTTCAAATTCAAGTGGGCATGAGACCTGGGGACAGAGGCAGAGGGAAGTCTTAGCAGTAAAAACTTTTGGGGAGTTTTTCAGGCCAAGTGGGATTTGTTGGGAGAGGCAGGATTCTACGTGTCAATGCCAAGGAAATACCCTCGTAGTCATCACACATGCACTGAGGATTAAGTCACCTCCCATATAATCTTTAGTAATTCACACTCATAAAACCTTCAAGCTGCCCAAACCGGTTTGGCTCAGTGGATAGAGCATCGGCCTGCAGACTGAAAGGTCCCGGGTTCGATTCTGGTCAAGGGCATGTACCTTGGTTGCGGGCACATCCCCAGTAGGGGGTGTGCAAGAGGCAGCTGATGGATGACTCTCTCTCATCGATGTTTCTAACTCTCTATCTCTCTTTCTCTCTGTAAAAAATCAATAAAATATATATTTTTTAAAAAACCTTCAATCGCCAAAACCGGTTTGGCTCAGTGGATAGAGCGTCGGCCTGCGGACTGAAAGGTCACAGGTTCGATTCCGGTCAAGGGCATGTACCTGGGTTGCGGGCACATCCCCAGTAGGGCGTGTGCAAGAGGCAGCTGATCCGATGTGTCTCTCTCATCGATGTTTCCAACTCTCTATTCCTCTCCCTTCCTCTTTGTAAAAAATCAATAAAATATAAAATAAAAAAAAATAAATAAAAAACCTTCAAGCTGAAAGAACTCACTCTCACAAATACACTTCCCCAGTTTTATTTTAAAATAGATGTTGACCCATGGCTGCTGTTGCTCAGTGGTTAGAGAGTAGGCCCACACACCGGAAGGTTGCAGGTTGAATTTCCAGTCAAGGGCACATACTTGCGTTCCAAGTTCCATCCCTAGCCTGGGTCAGGGCACGAATGGAAGGCAACCACAGAAGTCTCTCACATCAATGTTTCTCTCTCTCCCCCTCCCTCCCTTCCTTCCTCCCTCCTATCCTCTAAAAAATCAATGGAAAAAAATACCCTCTGATGGATTAACAACAAAAAACAAACAAACAGTACCTTGCAACAGTTAATGTGCAGTAATTTTCCGTGGGGTTTTGTTCTTTTTTTTAATGTAAATAGACAAAATATTACAGCCTAGAAATTATCTTTGTACCCCTTCTTCATCCTGTTCTCCCTCTATTCCCAGCGGTAACCACTATTCTGCAGTCTGTGTGTCCTCAATAAAGGTAGGCCACACTCTCCATGGGTATGCCTACAGGAAGACAGCACATTCACAGGTGTTCCACCCTGCCCGCTCTCTCTTCCCTCAGGTGGTGAGCTATGCCCCGTTCACGCTCTTCCCCTCACCGGTCCCCAGCGCTCTGCTGGAGCAGGCCTACGCTGTGCAGATGGACTTCAACCTGCTGGTGGATGCCGTCAGCCAGAACGCTGCCTTTCTGGAGAAAACCCTTTCTAGGTACTAGGTGGTGGGACACTGGGGGCCGGGGATTGCTAGAATGGACTGGAAGACTGGAAAGCCATGAGGTGTTGTTGCTCTGGCATCTGACTTGGTAGAGTGGGATGCAAGCACCCCCCAGGAGAAACAGAATGTAGTAGAAGTCAGGAGATCTGGCTTCTAATCCTGGCTCTGCCATTTATTTTAACACATGGCCTCAAGCAGGTCCCTTTGTTTCTCTGGGCCTCACTTTCTTCATCTGTAGAATGAGGAGGTTGGTCCTTTCAACCCTGACATTCTGTGATTCTCTGATCTGTGACCCCCTTCTTGGAAGAGACTGAAATTTCTGTTTGGAATTAGAGATCAGCTTGGTTTAAGAAAACAGAGGGCAAGTGAGGTTATTGTGTTCAAAGTCAGATCTACTTCTTCTCTTGAGTGACCCTTATTGCTTCACGGCTTCTCTGGGTGGGATGAGGCACAGACTGGGCAACAAAGCTACAGAACACCTGAAATGACTTACTCCATCCACCCCTTTCTGTCTCTTTCCTTAAAAAAAAAAAAAAAAATATATATATATATATATATATATATATATATATATATATAATTGATTTTCCACAGAGAGGAAGAGAGAGGGATAGAGAGCTAGAAACATCAATGAGAGAAACATTGACCAGCTGCCTCCTACACACCCCCTACGGGGATGTGCCTGCAGCTAATGTATATAAGCTGTCTCCTTCCTTTTGATTTAGTTTTCCTTTAGGCCCTTGGGCATGGGAAATTACTTTAGAATTACATTCTTTATTTTAGAATTAAGTATATATAAATGTGTATGTGTGTGGAGAGAGAGAGAGAAGACATATGTAATTCCATGTCTGATTAATTTTTCAAAAATGTGTACATTGGTGTGAGGGTGAATATGACAAAGGATCATAATGCTAAAAGAAGCTTGGAAACCATTGACTTGGAGCTAAAAACACAATGAATCATGAATGTGTAAACCCTACCACCTCTGATTCTGGATTGTGGGAAATGAGACTGGTCTGATTTATGACCTTTACCCTAAAGGTGCTATTATGTGGGAGACCTCTGCAGCCTGTCTCTGAAGTCCCTGTTCCCTTCTCCTCTGAAATACACACAAACCCTAGCTTGTAAGGGAGAAGAGCCTCAGGAACATGTGAGTTAGCCTCCTAGGGTCTAAGTTTGAAGGGGAAGCACCTCCTTGGAAGAAGGAAAATGTGTCTCAACTTTCCAGGAGGCTGAGGCCCAACCGGGGACTCTACTCCTCACCAAGGGCTGGGAAACCCTGTGAGAGAGCTGGCTGGGAGCAGAGGAACTCCGGGGCGGGCCCGAGCTGCTAGGCGCAGCGGGTCGCTGTAACAAGGCGAGCCTGCGAATCAGGGTTGAGCAGGCATGCAGAGACCACCCTGAATCTTGAGGGACAACAGGTGTGACATTAGTTACCTATGGATGGCTCTCCCTTAGACTCCAGAAAGCCATACTGGATGGGCACCCGCCATGTGTCACAACAGCACCCTGGGCCATGATCATGAGCCAGCAGACACGGTCTCTACCCTTTTGTGGCTTATAGGCAGATAGGAGAGACAACGCTAATCATCACACACAAAAAGTGATGAAACTTGCAGTCACAATCCGTGCTATGCAGGAGAGGCCCAAAGAACTATGAAAGCACCTAGCAGGGGGAGCTGACCCAGATGGAAGGAATCACAGCACATGAGGACAGGGCCAAGAGAAAAACGGGATACTTGGCTTGCGTCAGAAAACTCCCATTGGGGCACAGAGCATAACTGCTGTCTTCCAGTCTCTGAGGACTGCATGCAGAGGAAGAGAAGACTTGTCTGGGAGGTCCCAAAGTGTAGGGGAACCTACGGAGAGTGAATGTGAAGGTAGAAAGCGTGTAGTCATCAGAGCTCCTTAAGTACAGAATGGCTATATCACATGCCATTTTCAGGTTCTTGGGACCAGACACTGTGTTCAGTTCTATACATGTAATATCTTCTCTACGCCTCACCACAACTGTGACGTAAATATAATTGTTTTCCTCTTCATTTTACAGTTCAGCAAACAGTCACAGAGAGGTAAAATGATTCCCTAAGGTTGAGCACTAGTAAGTGGTAGAGCTGGGATTTGAACCCAGGTCATCTGGCTCTAGAGCTGGGTCCTAACCCACTATTTTCTGATGGGTGTTCAGGTTTGGGCCAATACAACCCTGAGAGGATTCAAGAATCAATGGACGGGGTGGAACTCCTTGACCTTTACGATACAATGTAAGCTAGAAAATGTTCTGTCTCCTCCTCCAGCACCATCAAAAGGGACACCTTTACTGCTGGTCTCTTTGATATCTACAAGCAAGTCCTGAAAGAGGGCATTGCCCAGGTAAACATTCTCTGCTCCACCCCAGTCTGGGACCTGACCCTCCTTATTTTAACCAAAGAAATTGTCGCAGGCCCTAAACTCGTGGAAACCTACCTCTCATTGTGCCCACTGGATGTGTACATCACTGGCCACCCCTGGGATGACCGGAACAATGACTCCGCTGTGTTTGGGGGTGTTAGCCAGAGCCCCTAATCTCTGTGTAGTGTTGGTGGTACCTGTGTGCTCCGTGGCTAGGCCCTCAGAGTCAGCCCCTGGGCAACTGTCCTCAGCCTTCAGTTTTCCCCACAGACTGTGTTCCTGGGCCTGAATCGCTCAGACTACATGTTCCAGCGCAACGCAGATGGCTCCCCAGCCCTGAAACAGATTGAAATCAACACCATCTCTGCCAGTTTTGGGGGCCTGGCCTCCCGGACCCCAGCTGTGCACCGGTGGGTCCCTTGGGCAGCCCTGGGCACACCAGTAGGTGACAGCCTGATGAGCCTCCAGTCACAGGCAGGGACAGGGATTTCCAGTTCTCCAGCTCCCACTATGCCTTCCCGGGCCCTGGGTTATGTGGCATCCCTCCCCACAAGCACAGTTTCCATTGTAATGATGTCTTGGCATTTCAGGTAAAGAAGGGACCTCACAGTTCATCTAGTCCTACCCCCTTATTGTACAAGTTAGTATTCAGGCAGAGGTAATAGTAGTGTCTTCCTGTTCGAAGGCCTGAAAGGAAGTCAGAATCCAAGGCAGAGACAGACACAGAGGTTTCCCACCTGAGGGCTGGCATCTGATTCTAGCCAGCAGTGCTGCTCAAGGTTGCTATGCTTCCAGAGGGTCTACAGCGGGATCCAGACAGTACCTGGGGCTCAGGGAAAGGGGTTCCGGCTCATTGGGAACTCACAGGGTCTCAGGGCTTCTCTGCATACACACCAGGAGCTGGGGTTAAGGTAGCCCGCATGTTCTAGCCTAGGTGGATCCTACAGGAATATGGTGGTAAGGTGCTCTTTAATGCTCAGCTGATTCTCAGAGTGATGATGTTCCGATAAGTGAATCTCAGGCATAGGCGTCTTTCAGGTCCATTCAGTTACTAACCAGACATCTCTCCTCCAACAGACACGTTCTCAATGTGCTGCGTGAGACCAAAGAAGCCGCCAGGATCCTCTCCAATAATCCCAGCAAGGGACTGGCGCTGGGAATCGCCAAAGCCTGGGAGCTCTACGGCTCAGCCAAGTAAGGGGGGAGGACAAGTGGCAGAAGAATCTGCTTTAGAATCAGTGTTTATGGGTACAGCAACCTCTTTGCCTGACAGCATTAGGGAATGAGCAAATTGTCCTAGGAATAGAAAAGCTTAACACTTTAATGATAATACCTAAAAGAGTGGTAGAGAGAATTAAATGAAACATGGATTTGAAAAATTCTTTTAAAAACTCAAGGATCATTATGTGATACTTTCAATATTAATAATAATAACTACCTTTTAAGAAGTATTAGTTTTATTTTACGGGAGAGCAAACTGAGGGTTTTTAATAACTTGCCCAAAGTCACACAACTAATCTATATATACTCAGAAACGGGTAATATTCAAATGGTTATTGAATATTCACAACCAATCAGCAGGAGGCTGCGTGCGTGACAGGTGGGCGGGGCTGCGTGCATGGTGAGGCCAGAGGATGTGAGGCTGCATCCCCTGCCCAGTGCTGGCCAGGGGATGTGAGACTGTTATTGTTTATTTATTAATAAATTTATATATTACTTTCATATATATTTTATTAATTATCTTTCATCTCTGACACTTCTATTATAGAGAAAGGGCAACTAGCAATATTAAAATATTTCCTCTAATTAATTCCCTTTTACTGTGTACAAATTTCATGCACTGGGCCACTAGTCCTATATAATAAAAGGGTAATATGCAAATTGATCATCATGCCCTCACAAGATGGCTGCCTATGACCAGGCTGGCAGAGGGGTTAGTGAGGAGTGACCAAACAACTGAACAGCAGGCTGTGTGGGGAGACCAGGCCGGCAGGGGCCTGTGAGGGGCACGGGGTGACCAGCAGGGAGGGCAGATGGGGATGACCAGGCCAGCAGAGAGGCAGTAAGAGGTGACCAAGCCAGTGGTGTGGGGAGCAGTTAGGGGTGACCAGCCCGGTGGTGGTGGTGGGGGGGGGGCCTGTAGTTGAGGGGCAACATGGCCAGTTGAAGGGGGGGCAGTTGGGGGGCGATTAGGCTGGCAGGGGACAGTGAGGGGCACTTAGGCCAGTGGGGAGGAGGTAGTTAGGGGTGACCAGGCCGGCAAGGGGGGCAGTTAGGGGCAATCAGGTCTGCATGTGGAGGCAGTGAGGGGTGATCAGACTGGCAGGGGGAGGCAGTTAGGGGTGACCAGGCAGGCAGGCAGTTGAGCGATTAGGAGCCAGCAGTACAGGATTGTGAGAGGGATGTCCGAATGCCGGTTTAGGTCTGATCCCCAGGATCGGCTCTAAACCAGCAATCGGACATTCCCCAAGGGGTCCTGGATTGGAGAGGGTGGCTGGGCTGAGGGGTACCCTGCCTCCCCGTGCTCGAATTTCATACACCAGGCCTTAGTGTATATATATATTTTTGCAAAAGCAACCATTATGACTGGATGACCGGCCAGTAGCTATGATGTGCACTGACTATCAGGGGGCAGACGCTCAACTCAGGAGCTGCCCCTGGTACCCAGTGGGCTCCCACAGCCAACCTCCCACAGTCCCTTCTGCTAGCCGGCTTGCCCTGATCACCCCAATCCTCCCCAATTGCTGGCCAGGCCAAGGGTCCCTATCCGTGCATGAATTCATGCACCTGGCCTCTAGTAAGTTTAGAATTCATGTCTATCTGCCTCTAAAGCCTGAGTTCTCTCTACTATATTGTTCTGCCTCCAAGAGGAATGGTGCCATAGTATAGATTAAAAAACTGAGGATCAAGCATTTGTACAGCAGATGGATTTTCATTAATTAGCTCATACTTTGTAAGAATTTTTTTAAAAGGAAGCCTGGAAAATTATGAATTCAATTTAGACATTCATTCAAACTCTTTCAAAATATAGTACCTGTGATTGGAATGAGCAGAGATAAGAAAGGAGATTCTTGTATAAAAGGTTGGGATCTATGATCTATTGAACACCCTTATTTTATAGATGGGGAAGTCAGGGCTTAAGGAAAGAAACTGATTTGCCCAAGGACAAGTGATTCCGAGGTCACTGACAGAGCCAGGACTGGGACTCGGGAGTCTTCACTCCCAGCCAGCACGTTGCTGCCACTTCACTTTTCCTTAGCTGACAACTTAGCTGGTCCTCCTGACGGACCGCTCAGAACTGGAGGAGGAGGAGGAGAATAGGTTTTCTGAGTCTGGCTCTGATTATTAGCAGGGAGCAGGCTGACTTCATTAACCAAGGCAGATAGTTCCACTTTCACCTCTAGCTTCCAGCCTCCCTCCTCTGCCTCTTCGAGGTGGGCCCGGTACCACCTTGGCACCAGGAGCAGAGCAGATCAAGCTGCCAAGTGGAAAGCAAGCCATTGTCCCTCAGGACTCTCTCAGAGCAGTATGGCTTGTGGGAGCACCATTTGGAGCTTGTCTCACAGATACCCAACTCAAAGCCAAGACGCAGCTTTATGTCATGTCTGACCTCAGGAGATTCCAGACAGGCCAGGAGAGGCTGCGTACTAGGACCTGTGTTGAGGCTAAATGGAAAAGAGGCAGGCAGAGTGTAGTGCAAGGGGTTCTGCTTAGTAGGGAGATGTAGAGACAGACAAGAAGCCCAGTGCAGGAGGTCAGGAATCCATACCTAGAATGCGGAGCCAAAGCCTGGCCATCCAGTAGTCTCAGCAAGAAACCACAGGCACAGAGCAGCACAGCTCCAGCAAAATCGGAGTTGGGTGCTGCTGAGCATTGGCCTTAAGAGAGTCTTGTGGGGGGCTGGCCCTGCCTTTGACAACTGAAAACAGCTCGGTTGGCAGCCACACAGGCAGTGATCTGGCATTAGCTATTCCCTGAGTCCTTGAGCTTTTTTTTTCTTTAAGAAACATGTGAACAAGCAGGGAGTAAGAGACCAGGTGAGCCCCAGTGATTCCATTAAAAACTGTGGAATCAAAACACTGGCCGGTGTTTCTCAGTGGTTAAAGCACACACCAAAGGGTCACAGATTCAATCCCTTGTCATGGGTGCATATCTGGGTTGCAGGTTTGATCCCCAGCCCCATTAGGGGCACATCTGGGAGGCAACCAATTGATGTGTTTCTCTCACATTGATCTATCTCCCCCCCTTCCCATCCCTCCTTTTCTCTCTCTAAAATAATCAATGGAAAAAAATATCCTTGTATATATCACAGAAATGTTGGGAGGCCCCAGGAGATAATGCTTTAGTTATAGTTGGTGCTATCGGGTTTCTATAGGATTCCATTAGCTATTCCAATGTTTCACGCAAGAATCACAAACTCTTTTAATATATCTTTGCAATCTAGTAATAGGGTTATTAGCCCCAACCCCCAGCATTGTTCTGTGTAAAACATTCTTTACTACTCTTACCTGTGTATTCGTCAGAAAGATTTTAGGATTATGTAAAGTTTTAAGAAAAAGTTTTCTTGGGTTTTTGAGGTGTTTTTTAAATCTGAATTTTAATTTGCACAAAAATTGCACATCATTGTAATATTTCACCTGCCTATTAGAGAAGGGGCATAGACATCGTTACTTTTTCAAGTTTCCTATTTTCAGGAAATCATATGTTGTAGCCTCGGGTGTCTATGCCTGAGGCAGTCCTGAGTGGAGAGGACGTCTGGTTCAGGGAGGCTGTGCTCTCCTTCCCACCCCGGAAGTGGGTGGTGTGGAGGGAGGGTAAGCGCGATGGGCCCCCTGTGCTCTTTCTCCAGCGCTCTGGTGCTCCTGGTTGTTCAGGAGAAGGAAAGGAACGTTTTTGACCAGCGTGCCATCGAGAATGAGCTCCTGGCCAGGTAAGGGAAGGCGGGGAAGACCTCCAAATACAGCCTCAGGATTGGGGCGAGCCCTCAGACTGGAGCGTCCACTCTCCATGACCCTTGCCCATCTTTCCTAGGAACATCCATGTCATCCGGCGAAGATTTGAAGATGTCTCTGAAAAGGGATCTTTGGACCAAGACCGAAAGCTGTTTATGTGAGTGTTCAGGGTGCATTCCCCAAGGATCCAGTAGAGAACTGGTTATGGAAACTCGTCCTTTCGCCCACTTCTCCCTAATGATCCTTTCTTCTGGGAGAACTGAGAGCTTGCTTCCTTCTTTCTAAATTTTAGGGTTGAACTCTGAACTATCCCATCATTCCAGGAAATTTTAGAGAAGGCTAGCTAAATTCTGCTTCTAAAGGGCTATATCAGAGCTGTTGACATTCTAGATAAGGGCCTTCTTAAAATAACCTGGGTTTTAATATAACCTTAGGCTCCCAAATTTTTAAAAATATATTTTTTATTGATTTTTTACAGGGAGGAAGGGAGAGAGATAGAGAGCTAGAAACATCAATGAGAGAGAATCATTGATCAGCTGCCTCTTGCACACCCCCCACTGGGGATGTGCCTGCAACCAAGTTACATGCCCTTGACCGAAATCAAACCCGGGACCCTCCAGTCCACAGGCTGACGCTCTACCCACTGAGCCAAACCGGTTTCGGTCCAAATTTTTCTTTAATTTTTTATATTGATTTCCAAGAGGAAGGGAGATGGAGAGAGAGAAATATCAATAATGAAAAAGAATCATTGAGTGGCTGCCTCCTGCACGCCCCCTACTGGGGATTGAGCCTGCAACCAGGCATGTGCAATTTACCAGAATCCAGCTTGGGACTCCAAATCTGCAGGCCGATGCTCTATCCACTGAGCAAAACCAGCAAGGGCATTCCAAAATTTTCTTGTCTCTCTTGGTGGCTAGTTAAGTCAGGCCTCAGCAGCTGGGCTGTGCAGTCAGGGAGGAAGATGAGAAGCTGTCTTATTCTGTGATTGATCTGGGACCTGCTCGTAGCTCAGGAAGACCTCGAGGGGCTGGGTCTGTGCTCTAAGCCACCGCCCGATAACTTTTTTATATAGTAATGCTTATAGTACCATATTTTTGTATAGTAATGCTTATAGCACACATATTTAGATCTGGGACTTTGTAATTCTTAAAATTAAGAACCTCCATGGAATTTTACAAAACCATTTACTACTTTCAAAATGTACTTTTGTCTTAACAAAATAGTCATTAATTTACTTTCCAGATAAACCAGAATTTTTAAAAATGTTATTAATTGATTGATTTTTATTTTTTAAAATATATTTTATTGATTTTTTACAGAGAGGAAGGGAGAGGGAGAGAAAGTTAAAAACAACGATGAGAGAGAAACATCTATCAGCTGCCTCTTGCACACCCCCCACTGGGGATGTGCCACAACCAAGATACATGCCCTTGACCGGAATCGAATCTGGGGCCCTTGAGTCCGCAGCCAACGCTCTATCCACTGAGCCAAACTGGTTAGGGCTATTGATTGATTTTTATACAGAAGGGAAGAGAGAACAAAGTTATTTATGCATTCATTGGTTGACTATTGTATGTGTCGTGACTGGGAATCAAACCAGCAACCTTGGTGTATTGCAAAGATGCTCCAAACTACTGAGCTACCTGGCCAGAGCATAACCAGAAAATACTAAATAAACAAAAGAAAGGGGGGAAAGTTCAAAAGACAGTCTGTGTCTTAACTAGACTCATAATTTTGCATCTCCCTACCATCACTCCCACTATTTTAAGAAAATTTCAGCCTGTTTTCAACTTCTTTACACAGTAAATACAAGTGCATTACTACTGCTAAGTAATTTTAAGCCCAGTTTTTAAAGATTTACCTAATTTGATTCTAGTTTCCCTCTGGCTTTCCTAGAATGATTCTAGATGTGGAATATTCTTTTTTTTTTTTTAAATATTTTATTGATATTTCACAGAGAGGAAGGGAGAGAGATAGGGAGCTAGAAACATCGATGAGAGAGAAACATCGACCAGTTGCCTCTTGCACACCCCCTACTGGGGATGTGCCCGCAACCAAGGTACATGCCCTTGACCGGAATCGAACCCGGGACCTTTCAGTCCGCAGACCGACGCTCTACCACTGAGCCAAACCGGTTTCGGCCTGGAATATTCTAATGCATTATTTTCTGGACACCTTCACGTCTTGTTTGTTTGTTTGGTTGGTTGGTTGGTTTTTAACACTTCCATGCTTTTAGTAGAATCAGTGGAGGTTTGGGTAACTACACTCACTGGTTCCAATGAACCCCTGTCTAGGCTTCCCCTGTGGACTTTCAGAGTAGCCAAACCCATTCTGATGTGCCCTGAAATAGATCAAACTACTGTACTGAAAACTTCAGTTACAATTTACACAACAGCTTTCTCCATCCTGTGTTCTAGGGATGGCCAGGAAATTGCTGTGGTTTACTTCCGGGATGGCTACATGCCGACTCAGTACAATCAACAGGTTGGTATTTTTTGTTCAATTATCTTTTGCCTCCGGGGACCTATGATTACTCCTCAGAGACCCAACTCAGGTGTCACGCCAAACGACAAACCGGGTTTTCCCTGAGCTCTGGATTCAGTACTTCCTCAGGGAACTTGCTGCTGGAATCTCCAATCCTATAAGCTTTTTGCTACCTTTCACTCTCTACAAACACTGAATTCTAGAATCTGAGTGCTCAGGAATCCACAGTGCTTTAGCCATTCACATTGTTTCTGGGGATATGCTGGTAGTGAGTGTTTAACAATCATCTTTCTGAAGGGAAAGTCCCAATTTGTAGCATTTACTGATTTGTATTGTGTAAATTCTCCCCATCATGGCCAATTTCAAGCTACCCAATTTAACATCTCTAAGCACAGTTAGGAAGAGATGGGTACAGTCAGCTCTTACAAGCTGATGCAAACCAGTTTTACCACACCACTGACCATTTCCTTCCTGCCAACTCTTACCACTCTTTTATCTGCATCAGAGAGTTTTTATCACTTGCCCATTCATGTTAATGACAGTAATAATATCACCTTATCTTGTTATCCCTACCATGTAGTTTCAAAATTACTTTCCACATCCACTATTTCAGTGAATCCTCACATCCACCCTGTGAGGTATAGAAGTATTCCCATTATACAAAAAGAGAAACCAAGGTTTGGGGAGATGCAAGGCTTACCAAAGGTCCCTCTGGGGGTTCCCAGGCTTTGTGACTCTCAGTCCAATGGCATTCCCAGAATATCATTCCCCTGCCCCTAATCTACAGCACGGAAAGGCTTGAGCATGGGACTGGAGTGGGCATGACCTTCTGCTGTTTCCCTGCCTCTCACAGCCTAAACTTCTGGCACACTGGACTTTTCATCCTGTGATTTCCCATCTATAGGCCTTTGCTCATATTATTCTGCTAATCTGAGTACAGCAGGTCCTTGAATAATGTTGTTATTAACATTATAATGTTAATGAGGGGGAAAATGATTCGGGCTGGGGCCACTGTCTCTGTGGAGTTTACATGTTCTCCCCATGTCTGCATGGTACTCTGGTTTCCTCCTACATCCCAAAGATGTGCACATTAGGTGAACTGGCATGTCTGAATTGTCCCAGTCTAGTGAGTGTGTATCATATTCAGGCGTGGTTCCTTCCTGGCACCCGGAGCTGCTGGAATAGGCTCCTCTACCCGCAACCCTGGGTTGGACTAAGTGGTTGGAAAGTCATTATTTTGTTTTTATTAATCTTTCTTAAATGTATATATAGTTCACTTTTATTTTGGTTTTTAGTAATAGAAGTGTTTGGGTCTTTATTTAGAAGTTTGGTGATGTTTTTGCGACCAGAAATATGCCATAGGAACTTAACTTTTATTTATATCAATTAGCTTGTGGTAAAATTGTTTTGCTTAGTTGAAGTTTCTAAGAGTCTATCGACAGTGTTGAGGACTTACTGCACTTCTTCTCTATTAAGTCTCACCTGTCTAATTCTGTCACTCAGATTTCATCTTATTAAATAACAATAACAAATACTTATTGAGAACCTACAGAGTGCCAGGCAGGAAACTGTGTTAAACACTGGGGATACACAGGAAACAAAGACAACAAGGGACCAGTCCTCATGGAGCTCACAATCTGGTCAGGCAGATGGACACCAGAAAATAAACAAAAACAGAAGAAAAAAAAAGTTTTTCTTCTAATTTGGGGAAACTCTTTGAATTAAACAAGAGCATGAAAAAGAAGAGAATTATGGGGAAACACACATTAAATAGGGTGGTTTGCGAAGATGACTTTAAGGCCAGGTTTAAGAATGAGAAGGATTCAGTCATCCTTTGGAAAAGAATTCCAGGGAGAGAGTCCTGGCTGGTGTTGCTTGATGCACACCGAAGGGTCTCGGGTTTGACTCCTGGTCAAGGGCACGTACCTGGGTTGCTCATTTGATCCCCAGCCCCAGTCAGGCATGTGCAAGAGGCAACCAGTTGAAGTGATCAGTGTGTCTCTCTCACATTAATGTTTTCCGTTTTCATCATAGTTATGTATCATTGAGCTAGACTGGGAGCTTCCTGAGGGCAAGAATTCTGCAGATTGGGAGGGGACACACCTGCCTCACAAGGATGTTGTGGGATAATGAATGAGAATAGAAAGTACCATACCTGGCACTTGATGGACAGCTGATGTGAAATAAAGTATAATTCCTCTTGTTTTCTCTCTGCAGAACTGGGAAGCACGCCTGCTGCTGGAGAGGTCATGTGCGGTCAAGTGCCCAGATATTGCCACCCAGCTGGCTGGAACTAAGAAGGTGCAGCAGGAGCTGAGCAGAGTGGGTGTGCTGGAGATGTTGCTCCCTGACCAGCCGGAGGCTGTGGCCCGCCTCCGTGCCACCTTTGCTGGCCAGTACTCACTGGATCTGGTGTGTAAACAGCCCATTTCTCCCACTGCAGGCCTCTTCGATGGCAGGGACCCAGAGCCCAATGCATTGGGGAGGCTGGAGCTGACACTGGACTAGACTTGGGTCAGTGATGCTCTGCCCTAGGGAGGGGAGCTAGAATCCACTGCAAACTCTCTCAGCAAAGGTGGAGATGGGGATGGTAACCAGAGGAAAGGCGGAGGCAGACAGCAAGGGTTAGGGAATATCTGTGCCCACTTTCCAGGTCTTCTGCTGAAGACCCCTGAATTACTGCCAGAGAAAACTTACTCTTGTACTTGCTGCTGCAGGAGTCTTTTTTGAGGGGTCACATGCGTCCAGTCTAAAGAGGCTTACCGCTCTCCCCGATGCTCTGCCTAACTGGCAGGACCTCACCTCCTGCCTCTTTGTCCTAAGACTGCCAGTGACTGCTTTCTTACCTCCTACCAGGGTGAAGAAGGGGACCAGGCCATTGCTGAGGCCCTCGCTGCTCCTAGCCGGTTTGTGTTAAAGCCCCAGAGAGAAGGTGGAGGTATGTGGGTCCCCCTTTGCTGGGCTGCTCAGGGAAAAGGGGCTACAGACTGTCACCAGTGCTGACCAGCACTTGCTATGAACACAGGCTTTCACCTTGGACAGTGTCCCAGGAGACACTGTGACAAGTGCTGTGAGCACAGGGGAATCTGATTCACCAGCACTTGTGGGTTTGGACAATTTAGTCTGAGGTGCCTGTGGGTAGATTGTGGGAAGTGGGATGGGGACATATCCTGCCTAGTGTGAACTTCTTGAAGGCAGGGATCATTTCTGCCTCACAGATCAAGAGGAAATGTTTTTTTTTTCTTAGTCTTAGGGAATAGGTAGGAGTTTACCAGGTGGAAAATGGGGAAGAGGATACCATACAGAAGGAGCAACTTTAAGCAAAAGCACTGGTCCACCAAAGTGTTTGGAGATTAATGAGTTACGGTGAGGCTGGAGTACAGCATGGGAAATAAGAGGAGGCAGGGTTTTGAGCTGGAAAAGATGGTTCGGGACCTAATTATAAAGGACATTGACTATATGCAGGAAATTGGATTTTATCCTAAGGGAAGTGGGACGTCATAAGAGTTTTAAGACCAAAGAGGAGGATGGCACAGGTGTCCAGAAGAGCAATGCAGAGGTGTGGGCTAGCACTGTGACATTGTGGGGTGCAGACTGAAGAGACATGTCTGAATGGGTGAGGTAATGGAGAGGAAGGAGTTAAATATGACTCAGGAATACCTTTTGCCTCATTAAGAGTAGGAAGGTCCAAGATGGGCAGGTTTTGGCAGAAGTAATGTATTCTGTTTGGACATGTTGAGTTTGTTTTCAGGACCCAGTGGATATTCATGTGATGTCTAGAGCAGGGAGCTTGAGTTAACAAGTTGTAGAATATAGATGGAGTCTTGGAAGAAATCTTTCTTTAAAAAAAGAAAAAGTGTATACATGGAGGAGAGAATAATTCCTTGGAAATCCCAACATTTAATGGGGCAGGGGCCAGTCAAGAGAGGCTGAAAAGTAAAAGCCATAGACAGGTAGGAGGAGAGCCAGGGCAGGATGGTGTGGGGAAGGTGTGTTCACTTGTGTGAGTCAAGACTCTTGTTAAGGTGACCTTTCCTTCTTGGGAGCCAGGCCTTCCTTGGCTGCAGTGAGCTGGTGTCAGAAACTGAGGCTGCCAATTGCCCAGATGGCCCCAGAAGTGGGGGAATGGGGTGGAAAAGGTGGACACAGGGTCCATGGTGACTGGCCAGTGGAATTGCAGGTAACAACCTTTATGGGGAGGAGATGGTGCAGGCCCTGAAGCAGCTGAAAGACAGCGAGGAGAGAGCCTCCTACATTCTCATGGAGAAGATAGAGCCTGAGCCTTTTGGAAATTGCCTGCTACGGCCTGGATGCCCTATCCGAGTGGTCCCGTGTATCTCAGAGCTGGGCATCTTTGGAGTCTACGTCAGGTGAGCCAGTCCGGAGGGGCTCTTCCTTGCCAGAGGGCCAGCCAAGAAAACCTGGAGGGAAGCGCTGGACAGGTCACAGCTCTGCCCATCCTTAGCTACATTTCCTTATCTAATAAATAAAACCACGGACCCAAGACCTGCCCACCTAACAAGGGCTATCACAGGGCTAACAAATGAAGCCCAGATGAGAAGTATTTTGTAACTATAAAGGAAATTTCAAGTAGTAGCAATATGGATGAGAAAATAACCCCGGACTAGAAGGAGACCAAAGAAGAAGAGTTTAGGTCCAGTTCTCAGTCTTCTGGGGTCGGGAAAGGTGGGATAGGCCAGCTAGAGGATACTCAGGGGCTTTGAAAATCTGAGCGGCCCCTGGATTTGGATTTGAGCACTAAAGAATCAAGAATAGAGAAAGACTTGGGTATTTATAAGGAACAGTTCCTGGTCCCTCATACTGCTTCCTACAAAATATTCCAAGATCAGGGCAAGGTAGGAATACCAGATCCTGCCATGCTCCCCACCAGAGCCTGCCCTCTCTATAATCACCCCCTCTAACCACTTGCAGCATCTCTGCCTGCCACTCCCAACCCCTCCCCACCACCTCACACTTTCCCCATCACCATAGCCATCTTGAGAGGGTGGTAGGGAAGGGGATTTATAATTATAGATGCAATGTGAGCCTAGCATCATGTTATGTGCTTTTCCTGCTTTATTTAATCCTCATGACTCTTGCAAAGTGAAAGGTATTATCCCCGCTTAGAATTGAAGAAATTGATATTAAGAAAGGCTCAGTACCTTGCTCAAAGACACAGAGCTAGTATTTTCCAAGCTAGGATGCAAACACAAATTTGTTTCTAAAATCCTAGCACTTTCTTGGGGGTAGTACGTGACCCATGTACTGCTCAGCTGGAACCAGGGAAGGTCATGTGTTTGAAGACTGAGCCAAGGTGACAGAGTTGTGTGTCTCCTGCTCCCGTTTCTATAGGCAGGGAAAGACTCTTGTGATGAACAAGCACGTGGGACATCTGCTTCGAACCAAAGCCAACGAACATGCAGATGGTGGTGTGGTAGCAGGAGTGGCAGTTCTGGACAACCCATACCCCGTGTGAGGGCACAGCCAGGCCTGCCCAGACTTCGCTCAAGAGACCTTCTATTCCTCATACTTGTCATCCCTCTCCTAATCCTCTTGAGAGGATTCTCCTCCTACCTTTGGAGGGCTAGTCTCTTCTAGAGATGGGTGAACTCTGAGTTTGTCCCATTTGAAGACCAGAAAAGCTGTGTTTCCCTTAGGTGAGACCTAGAAGCCCCTAAATCCTAGGGGGTATGGGTACAACTGAGAGGAAGCTGGTCAGAGGTAAGAGTCCAGTACCCTGCCACCTTCCTGTCAGCCCCTCAGTCTTTTTAGCAGGTTCCAATGTCTGACTTGGGGTAGAACTTAGGGGTAGGAGGTGGGTATGGAAGGGCATAGCCTTTTCCTACTTCTGCCTTAAATAAACTACATTTCTGATTCTGTGATTCCTTGGTTTGTACAATTAGGGGAAGTAGGAGCTTTAATCTGGGTCAACCCACTTGAGGCGGATCAGAGCAGGGGAAGTGACTTGGCTCTAATCAGAGTCACCCTAGCTCCAGACCCTATGAATAGGGCCCTGAAGTTCCAATCTTGAGTCACTCACTAGTGCTCCCAAGGAAGGGGTCATAGGGAGAAGAGAGGGGCCCTAGCAGGAGCTGGGGAAGGGCAGCTATGATGGGACATCACAGTTATGAACTGGCTTCATTTGTTTTCCTGTTTAGCTCAGTAATTTGTCAAAGGGCCTATGAATGTAGACCTGCCTAGTTTGCCCAAACCAAAAGTTTTAGGATATTGGAGTATTCCTGGGAAAAGCCACCCCCCTTAACATTCTCATGCAGCTAAGAGCAGCTAGCAAGTATACAGACTATAAGATACCTAAGAAAACAAGTCACCACCTTTTGAGGTCACAGACTTTATTCCAACAACCACAGGGCTTGAGCAGAACCAAGGCAAGAAAAGAGTTTCATTTGAGAGTGACTGTCACAGGCACAACTGTGTTCAGATGAGGGTGGGAACAGAGGGCAAGGAAGACAAGTTCCTCTGGCCCTAGGAACAAAACACATTTACTCTTGCAAAGAAGCAAGTGATCTGAAAACCATCTGGAAACAGCCTGCTTGCACAGCCCCTGGAGCAAATGGGCAGGCAAGCACAGCCTTCTGGCACAAAGACCCAGAGCAGAAGAAGCAAAGTGTTCTTAAAAGTAATAATGATTCTAGATCTCATAAGGTTTATAAGGGTAGGTGCATGCCCAAGGTAAGTACTGGTCTTCCTGAGAGTTGACAGGATTAGAGCTGCCTAGCTGCTTCTTCAGTCTCTAGGCCCTCACTGCACTCAATTTGGTTTGGGGACATGACCTTCATGTCCCTATTCTGGGCTCCAAGAGCTCTTTGCAAGCACTGCAGCCTGATGCTGACCTGGGTCCTGTCTTGTTTTCCTGGCAATACAGAAAGTTGCCTCCACCTAGGGGTAAAGCTGGTCCTCCGTGTGGGTCAGCCCTGGCCCTTAGCACTCCTGGATGGGGACAGGGAGGATGGGCAAAATTTTGGAAAGCCAAGCAGGGGGGAGTCCGTGATAAAGGGCAGTCTTGTTCACTGGACGGTCAAGCAGCGGTGGCTGAAGAGCTGGCTGATGACAGATGGGTCAGCCACAGTAGATGTGTCTCCCAGGTCATGGTCATTCTGAGCGATCTTCCGAAGCACCCGCCTCATGATTTTCCCTGGGGGACCACAGGCCTCAGGTTATCTGGTGACTACAATGACACATTCCAACCCTGCCATGGGCTTCCATCCACACATTCCACCACTATTGGGCCTCAGTCAACCTCAGTCCCAATCCAATCCCTCCAGCCTCTCAGCATACCTGAGCGGGTTTTAGGCAAGCTGGGTGCATTCTGGATGTAATCCGGTGTGGCAATGGGGCCAATTTTTTCTCTAACTGTAACAACAAATCATTAGGCATTTCTTCAGTACCATTAGCCAGGCTCCCAAAACCAAAGTAAAGATAGCTTTGTTCTCCCCTTAGTTCCTCTTCAAGCCCTGCGCACAGAGTAATTCTCATGCTGCCTGTCTGTTTCTGTTTAGCACATTATCTCTTTGCTATCTCATTTATCTTAATCCACCGCCAGGCTCTAGACCAGGGGTGGGCAAACTTTTTGACTCGAGGGCCACATGGGTTCTTAAACTGGCCCGGAGGGCCGGAACAAAAGCAACCTGACCATGCTGGCACTCTCATCTTGGGCTGCTGGGGAAGGAGCGGAGGGGAGAGCAAGAGAACTCTGCTCTTTCCGCTCCACGGGCCGGGCTGGATAGAACAGCCGAATGGGCCGGATTCGGCCCTCGGGCTGTAGTTTGCCCACGGCTGATCTAGAATCAGCTTGTTAGAGTTGAAATCCTACTTTTCTAGCAGGGTGGCCCTGGACAAGTGATCTGACTTCTCTGAGCCTCCATTTCTTCATCTTTATAATGAGGGTAACAATTGGATCAATTTTGGGGGTGATTATATGCATTTAAAGCACTTAAGACAGTGATGGTGGTACAGAGAAAGAACTCTATAAGTGCCGGCCATTATCTTAGTGGAGAGACTAGTGGAGACTGGCTGGAAAGAGGGCAGTCAGCCCCCTGGAACCGGTTTGTGGTTTAGGGAACAGCTTACTCCAGCCTTCTTCAACAGCCTGCTGTGATCACTGGGACATCAGGACAAACCCCACAGTGTCTGCCCAGGTAGGCTCCTTACTCTGCTTCTTGAGCTCATCGGTGAGAGTGGAGCTGAAGGTATAGCCATCACACAGGGTGACAAAGCAGTAGAGGCATTCGCCCTTCACAGGGTGAGGGTGGCTGACCACGGCTGCTTCTGCAATAGCCTTATGTTCCACAAGTGCTGACTCCACTTCTGCTGTGCTCAGCAGGTGTCCTTGTCAAGGGAAAGGAAATGCATGAGAGAGATCCCGGCCACTACCTCTCTCTACCCCTCCTCCATCTATGCTGATGGGACAGACCTGGTTTGGTCAAATGGGAAAAGCCCTTCATTCATGCCTCACATGGCATGTTTCAGTTGCCCTACCATTCCAGTTTCCCTCCTCTAGGCACATCCCATTGTTTTCACTCTTCCTCCAAAACCTGGGCCCAGAACTGAATGCTTCACTCCAAACATGATTTGGCCAAAGGACATCCTGGTTCTCAAAAGGCTTTAACTGGGACTCGCTGAGAGATCAGGGCTAATGAGAAAGGAAAATGGTCCCTGGCCCTCACCAGATACATTCAGCATGTCATCAATCCTGCCGGTGATCCAATAATAGCCATCCTGGTCTCGCCGACAACCTGGGAAGAGAAGAAATCCACAACGTAATAAATACCCACAGGAGGTATATGATCCACATTACCAACCCACCACACCCACTGCACTAGCTTCCTAGCAAGTTTTCCTGCTCCTCTTGTCTACTGTGGCTGCCAGGCTCCAAAGGGATCACACTGATCTCCACCTCCTGGTATTCATACCCCTGTGTAATCCTTTCTCACTGTACGAAGGTTAGTCTGTGTGGTCCAATATAATTTGGCAGAAGTGATGGGATGTCATTTCTGTGATTAGATTATAGAAGACACTGTAGCTTCTATTTTGTGTTCTCTCAGATTATTTGCTCTGGGGAAGCCAGTTGCCATGTCATGAGTGGCTTATAGAGAGGCCAGTGGCAAGGAGCTGAGGGTTTACACCAACAGCCACACGAGTGAGCTTGGAAGTGGGTCCTCCAGACATTCAGAACAACAGCTTGACTGTAATCCATGAGACTGAACAAGAACCGCCAGCTAAGCCACTCTATTGCTGATTCTCTGAAATTTTATGAGGTAATATTTGTTTGGGTTTTGTTTATTTGTTTTTTATCCTCACCTGGGGATATTCTCTCTACCAATTCTTCAGAAAGGGGAGCGGGAGACAAAAACATTGATGTGATAAAGACACAATGATTGGTTATCTGCCCAGACTGGGCTGGGAATGGAACCTTCAACCAGGAACATGCCCTTGACCGGAAATCAAACCCAAGACCTTTGGTGTGCAGGTCAACACTTTAGCCACTGAAATAAACTGGTCAGGGCTATTTGTTGTCTTAAGCTGCCAAGTTTGAGGTAATTTGCTCCACAATAGATAACTAGTATACTTGTCCAAAGTTTATTCTCCATAAATTAGATAGTTTATTTTCTAAACAGTAAATCCGTCCTCATCACTTCTCTGCTCAAAACCCCTAAAAGTCTCCCACTGTACATTGGATAAAATCAAACTCCTCACCATGGCCCACAAGGCCCTATATTATCTACCGCTCCAACTACATATAACATTCTTCTCTTTGCTCACTACACTCTGGCCACACAAGCTTCAGTCTATTCCTCAGATATTTCAAGCACGTGTCCGCACAGAACACTTGAGCACTTACTCCAGATTTCCCAGCTGACACTCTTTATCCCATTATTCTGTTTAGAGTACTTTTCCTTCATAGCACTTATCACTAAAATAAGCTTACTTACTTGCTAAGTTTACTATCTGTATTCCTTTAATAGGAAGTAAGCCCCATGAGAGCAGAGAACTTGCCTACCTTATTCATGGTAATATCCTCTGTACTTAGATCAGTGCCTGGACATAGTAAAAGCTTAATAAACATTTGTGGGTGTATGAAATGGATGGACTCATGGGCAAACACAGCCTCCAGATATTGGGACACACATGACATTGTAATACTGCCACATGCCCCATCTCTCAATACAGGAACAATGACAACAAGAATCTTTCCTCATACATCAAATCTCAGATGACACCATGCTGAGACACACCCTGCAGTACTCATCCCAGCTCTTACAGGCGCTGTAGTTCTGCCTCAATATTAGACACTGACATAGGACACATTTCTCTCTCCCTCTGTTTCTTCCCCCTTTGCCGATTCTTCTTGAAAATGCATGGGAAAAGTACATGTCTTGATAGGAAGAGGTAGGGAAAAGCCAAGGCTCACCATCTCCGGTCACGTAGTACCCAGGGAACTTCTTAAAGTAGGTGGTCTCAAAGCGCTCATGATCCCCATAGACGGTGCGCATGATCCCGGGCCAGGGCTGCTTGAACACCTGGGGAGAGAGGAAGGCACAGTGATCACATGTGTTACACTGTCTCACTGAAAGACAATCAAAGCTTTGCCAAATCGAAGGAAAAATGGCCTGAGTGTCATTCCCGAGATGCAGGAAAAAGTACAGGCTTTAGAGATGGACAATCCAGGCTTGGAATCCCAACTATGCCACCTACTAGCTGTGTGACTTTGGGTAAGTAACTTTACCTATCTGAGCTTCAGGATCCTCATCTGTAAATCAGAGAAAATAATCTAAAGATTAAATTGATATCAGGTAGTATATGTTTAGCACAATGTTCCATTTATAATAAGCACTTAATAAATTTGATATCCTTTTGGGTAATCCCTCAGGAAACAGGTTCAGTTTGACGCTAATGAAAACAGTTGTAAAAAAAAATGTGGGACCCACATATGAGTAAATAGTTGCCCCCATCAATAACATCCGTGGCAGCAGATGGATGAGATGATGGCTAAGAGGCAGAAAGCCTGGATTCAAGTGCTGCCCCAAAAGGCACCATGAGGAATCTTTGAACAGAGCCCTTAAGAGTCTCATGGGCCAAAAGGCAGAGAGGCAGGCAAAGCATCCAGAATGACTCCCTGCAGGGTCTCTACAAAGGGTAAACCTTCAAGTATGGAACTTTAATTACAATAGCTACCAGGAGAGATTAGGTTCTAAACTGAAGCAAAGTTGGACCCTTTCCCCCAACTCCTCCTCAGAGACAACAAAGGGTCAGAGCCTCACCAGATAGCCTTCCGCTTCACCTTCCAACTCTTCCCCAGACTCGTTCAGGATTGCAGGAGCTACACCAAAGAATGGGAAGGACTGGAAGCAAACAGGAGACAGCACCCAAGGAAAGAAATGAAGCAACTGGGACTCTCGCTACCTCTCCTGGGGAGAGGCAGAGCCCCAAATTCATCACACATCTCAGTCCAGTCCTCCACCCTCTACCTAGGCCAAATGCCCCAAGATTCTACCCCTGTCTAGCCCAGGACCAGCAAAGGAGCCCCACTCACAGCAGAACCAGGCTTCATGGGTGTTGCACCAGGGAGGGGGGTCAGCATGTGGCCACCCTGTAGAAGTCAGAGATCAGGGGTTTGAGTAAGTCTTCCCATATTATCCCTGAGCCCCAACCTTCCGGACCCTTTACTCACTGTCTCTGTCTGCCAGAAGGTGTCCACAATAGGGCAGCGTTGGGCACCTACTACCTGATAGTACCACAGCCAGGCCTCAGGGTTAATGGGTTCTCCTACTGTGCCTAATACCTGTAAGGATGCCCGGCTATGCCTTGGGCAGGGAAGTGCGGAGAGAGTTAGGCTCTAAGTACCACTGGGAATCAGGAAGACATGCCCATGTTCTTCTGTCCTCCCCCCACCCAACCCCATTCCAGATCAGAGAGCTGGAGCAGTGGCAAGGAAAAGACTATGCACAAAGGCCAGTACCCAACTCTGGGGGACACCCATGGGGCAGCAGCTGGAGAGGGGTCTCACTTGGTGACAGGCTTATCTCCAAACTTCATAAGCAGGCGGATAGCCGTAGGTGCTGTGTAAAACTTGGTCACCTTGTACTTGTCCACAATACTCCACATGCGGCTCACGTCCGGGTATGTAGGGATCCCTTCAAACTAACGCCAGTGAAGACTGATCATTCCTGGTCCTTCCCAATAGTCCCACCCCGCTACCATACCTCAGACTAGTAGTTTGCCCTTTCTGACAAACCCGTGCCTTCACTCCTTTATCAGATAAGCCAAGAGAACTTCCCACTTATGATTCATAATCCCCACAGAACTGAGTAAGAGCTATGTAAGTCCTACTTCCTCTAGACCAAGCAGCCATTGGAGGCAGTTACCCAGGATCATCCTGTCCACCCCTAAGTAGGCCAAGTAGCCATGGGTCCCAGCTCCCCTCTCACCAAAACACTGGTGGCACCGTTGGCCATTGGTCCGTAGGTGACATAGGAATGGCCAGTGATCCAGCCAATGTCTGCTGTGCACCAGAACACATCCTCTGCATGGAAGTCAAACACGTACTTGAAGGTTGTGGCCACATAGAGCATGTAGCCTCCAACTGTGTGTACCACACCCTGGGGGGAGAATAGGGCCTCAGGTTGGGGCGTGGGTTCACCCCCACTGACCATCAAATATAGGCTGGGCAGAGCTAGAGGAATATCCTGCTCAAAGATTTTGGCTCTGCCAGCACCCCTTTCACAGCATCCATCTCTTCCATCCCCTTTTCTCCATGTTCCCATATCACACCTCACATACATGTACAGCCAGTCCATCATTCACACCCACACCCTAAGATGGTATTTCTGAGCTACCCACATCATTCTGACACATGAACACTTTGAGTACATAATAGTGTCTCTGTTGTGCATTAGTATACACACACTCAATTTACCCATTGACAAAATGAAAGTGGGGAGGGTGAGGAAGAAATAATATTATTTTCTTACTCCATCAATATCCCATCCCTAGGAAAGAGAGGCCAAAACTGTGTTTCTAAAGGCCCATTAAGGCTTATTCTCAAGAATGTGGAGAAAAGAATTTAGGGATGGGATAGGTGGAAGGCAGAGTAATATATCTTTCAAGTCAATGGAACAGATTTTTCTTAAGTATTTTTGGCTCTTACTGTGCTTTGGGAGGAACTAGATGTTAAAGTATGGTATGTTGAAGAAATTGAACTCTAAGAGCTGTAGTCTAGGAGCCCAAGAGGGATCCCTGTGCCCACCTGTGACCTTGAGTAGACGAAGTATCTCTCCTTCAACAAAACCACGTAGGCTTGGGCAAGAAACATCAATATAAATCACATGGACTGATTCTTTTCTCCTCTTCTTGGCATTATGAAAGCCCCCACTCGAAATATCTCACCCTAGGCCTCACAATTTAGTATCCTAATTTGATTTAGAAAAGGTAATGTGAGCCCGGCCGGTGTGACTCAGTGGTTGAGCATCGACCTATGAACGAGGAGGTCACAGTTCAATTCTTGGTCAGGGTACATGTCCAGGTTGTGGGCATAATCCCCAGTGTGGGGCATGCAGGAGGCAGCCAATCAATGATTCTCTCTCATCATTGCTGTTTTCTCTCTCCCTTCTCTCTAAAATCAATAGAAATATATTCTTTAAAAAAAAAAAGATAATGTGACATTTCTGAAACTCAGGGTTGTAGAGTAAAATTCATGTCATTACATCACACACACACACACACACACACACACACACACACACACACAAACACACTTGCCTTGGGTTTGCCTGTGGAGCCACTGGTGTACAGGATGAAGAGCGGGTCCTCGGCATCACACCACTCAGGCTCACACACATCCTCTGCCTCCTGTATGAGTTCATGCCACCATAAGTCAACCCCTTCATTCCAGGAGATCTGTAGAAGGAAGACAGGAAAGGACAAGAAAGAACTGTGAACAGCGCCAAATGGAGACAGGAGATAAATGGCACCTGGAAAAGCCAGAGTGGGACTGGCAGGTGGGTGCTGGGAAGGAGGAAGGGCCCTCAAGGGTGGAATGGAGCAGAGAGGCTTTTCCTGAACAGTATCTGATAGATTTCCACTTCCATCATCACCCCCTGCCAGTATTCTTTATCACAGCACCATATTTCTTTCCCACACAGCACATATTTCCAGTTATTTTATTTAGTTGTTTGCTTGATTACACTAGTGACCTCTATGAATGCAGTGGCATGTCTGTCTTTCTTCCCCCCATGTCCCCAACTCCTAGCAAAATGCCTGGTTCTCAAAAGGCACTCAATAAATTTTTGTTGGATGAATACTCACACACAGACATTACCCTTACCCAGAAGTTTTGACTTCAGGTTAAAGACATTAGTACATTATTAAAGTGTTTTTCTCTAAGGCAGTAGTCGGCAAACTCATTGGTCAACAGAGTGGCAAACTACGGCTCGTGAGCCGCATGAGGCTCTATTTTTTAGTCGAATAGCCATATGGGTCTACACATACCTTGTCACATGAACATTTTTTTTTCTTGCAAACAATCTACTTTAGATGAGGTCATTCATGTATTTAAGCAGAAGTGTTTAGAGTGCTTTGGGCAAATGGTACTGGTCTACAATACTGGTGTGAATTGTTAGAAAAAAGGCACTAGGTACATGTAAGGGTATGTTACACTGTGGCAATGAGAGGATTTATAATCTTATAAAACTAGTTCCTTTGTAAATATGTGAGTAAGAAAGTGAGGGAGGCATGCTTCAGGTGTGGAGCTGATAATCTGCACCAGGATGTAGGGTGAGTTCAATTAGTGTTTTAGGTGTGTGCCTATAAGGGGCCCAGAGCTTTGAACCAGGAAAAAGTTTGAATTTTCTGCAATACAAATTGAGGAGTTAGTTGGCCTCTGTCCTTGGACCAGGATAGTTTCAGAGAGGGAAGCTGCCAGGTGTGAGAGAAACATGAGGAAGCTTGAAAGTGACATAGCTGAGGAGGGCACATACAAATTGTGCAGGCCCTTCCTTGAAGGGGGTTGGAGCTCTGCCAAGAATTCTGCAGCTCTGCAGTTCTCAGGCCAACAAACCTGGACTTTGTAAGCCCATTTTTATGGTATTTGGTAACTGGTTGTCTTCACCTCCAAGAAACAAAAATCCAGGAGTCTGTGACCTAAAGGTCTCTGGTATTAAAAAATTGTAAGAGTTTATTTCTTTTCTGGTTTCCCTCATAGAAATGTCAGTGTATTTACGTTCAAAGCAATAAAAGCTAACATTTACGGAGTGGTTACTATTTCCTGAACACCTTTACTGATGGGGAAACTGAGGCAAGAGAGCTTATATAACTTGCCCAAGCTCCTATAACAGCAGGTGATAGAACCAGGATTTGAACCCAAGTAGTCTGTCTCCAGAGCCTATACTCTAATCACCAAGTATGTTACCTTCTTCAAGAGAAAAAGTCTTATACCCCGTTTCCCTGAAAATAAGACAGTGTCTTATATTAATTTTTGCTCCCAAAGATGTGCTAGGTTTTATTTTCAGGGGATGTATTAT
The DNA here is from genome assembly GCA_963924515.1 of Vespertilio murinus. NCBI lineage: Eukaryota > Metazoa > Chordata > Mammalia > Chiroptera > Vespertilionidae > Vespertilio > Vespertilio murinus. The sequence goes on from OZ004709.1 coordinate 55,834,024, forward strand.
GTTTCCATTAAGTAGGTCTTATTTTCGGAGGATGTCTTATTTTCGGGGAAAATAAGGTAGTAGATCTCTGCCTGAGTGTTGTTATTATTATTATTTTTTTGGTGGGGTTTTTGTTTGTTTGTTTTAATTTATTTCAGAGGAAGGAAGAGGGAGACGGAAACATCAATGATGAGAGAGAACCATTGATGGGCCCTACTGGGGGCCCACACATGTGATGTGTCCTGAACAGAAAGTGAACCATGATCTCCTGGTTCAAAGCAGATGTTCAACCTCTGAGCCAAACTGGCAGGGCCTCTACCTGATGGGTCTCTACCATGCTAATAAGAATAGAGAAAAGGGGAATTATCTTTACCTTTAGCCTAGGAAGTTGTAATCATAGCAGATTTAGAGTAAGATACCCTATGAGGATGGTAAAAGTCAGAATAATTGTGGGTTTTCTGCTTTGTTTTATTAAGGAAAGTGGTTTCCTTTTAAGCATGTACTATCATCTTTCATTCCTGATGAGAGAACTGAAGCCCAGAGAGCAGAGGCAACTTATTCAAGGTCATACCGCTAAAAATTGGTCTCTGGACTCCAAACCCACTCTCTCTCCTCTATACTAATCTGCTTTGACTCCCCACTTAGGGATTTCCCTTCATAGAACTACCTACAATGTAACTTTTGTTCAATTTAGTACTTCATTACATCAGGATATATGTGCAATTTGTAAATCCCAAAGTAGTATATAAACAAATTTAGGAATCTTCTCTGCTGTCCTATAAAAAACTTGGGCTTTCACTTGTAATACATATCTAACTCCCAGCTTGATGATGAAGTCCCAAGGTTAAGATCTATACCTCCTCTACCTGCTCCTCCTTATGTCTCTTTCTGGCTCTGCCCCAACTAAATGCACAGTATAAACTTTCTGACAGGTTACTTGGTCCTCTCTCCCACAAAAGTCCTGAGCAGAGGGAGAAAAATGAGTTGTTTGTTGTTACTTTCCTGAGATCCATGCTCTATGTCAGTTCAACCAAGCAACAGGCACTTGGTTTTACAACACTTCCAGGTGACTTAAATATCAAAGGACCCAGAGATAGGAGAAAAAGGTTAGGTCTGGCAGACACCTCAATGGGGCAATCAGGCAAAAAGCAATCCACACATAGACAAGCACACAGGAAAGCAGTGCCCAAGGCAGTGCATAGGTGGATACCTGGGGCTAGATGCACTTGGGTTTTTCATTCAACTTACCCTGTTAAGAGCCCACGGAAAGCATAGTGAGCAGGGTATAGTGAAGTGAGAGAGAAGGATGAGAGGGAAGGGTCCTAAATCTCTGACTGCCTCCTTTTCTAATAAGAGCCATATCTTGAGAGCCAGATCTTGATTCTTCCTTAGTGGGACTCCACAGGAACCCAACCCAAGCCACAGACCAGCAATCATGATGATTATATTTAGTCACCCAAGTCAGCCCATTTCTAACCCAAGTCCAAACCCTGAGGATCCCTCATGCCATCCAGCATGGAAGTCTCCCTCACAATATCTCAATAGTGGATAGGAGAAAGGGGTTAGGTCTGGCAGACACCTCAATGGGGCAAACAGGCAAAAAGCAATCGACACATAGACAATGCTAAGGTCCCAAGTTGCAAAGGGCTCCCTAACTACTTTTAAGTTCAAAGTCCTTGGCTCCCAGCTAGCCCTGCCAAGGATGCATTTCTAGGATGGCTCTCAGATGCAAGCATTATAATGAGGAAGCAAAGGAGGACATCAAGAACTTCATGGGCAGGAAAAGGGAGCCATTGGGGCTCATGAGAGGGCATAGCAATGCCAAACTCACCTGCACATCCGGACATGGCCTCTTAATTGGCGGGGGCTGACTGAGAGAGTCACCTGTTCCCAGCTCTGACCTCCTCAGGTGCTTGACCACAATGCAACATCTCACAGGGAAACCTCTGGAGAAAAGAAAAGCCTGAAGTGGTAGGATGGTAGGCTCAAAAGAGAGTTTGGTAGGGCCCACCCATGTCCATCAGGGTAGGAGAGACAAAGGAAACAGCACTGGGGAAAATCCAAATTGACCCAAAGTAATAGCCAACTGGCCAAGCACACTTACTTCTCCCGACACTTCTCCAGGGCCTCATCAGCCAGTTCCTTCAGTTTCACAAGTTTTTCCCCTCTGTAGAAGGCATCTTTGGGGAGCAACAGACATTCCAGGCCTTAGGAAGGCACCATACTCCTCACCCCTTATCCATAGTGAGCACAATGTTCACGGAGTCCTTCCTGAGTGGCCTCTTAACTGGTTCTTCCAGCTGATTTGAGCTGACAGAGGGTTGGCTGAGGTAGAACCAAGAGCTAAAGAATAGGCAGTCCCCTACCATCTACATCAAGCATGTAGAATTCTCGGCCCATGGGCTGCATGTGGCCCACAACGAATATTTTTGCGACCCAGCCAATATAATGTTTTTGTATGTAAGAAACATTTTAATAAAAATTTCATAACTTAATTTTTACAATATCCAGTTATACATACTTGTTAATAACAAACTACAATGTTCACTAATGACTGGTTACTATAATCATGTTGTATTCATTTCCCTTACGTGCCTTACATGCAGGCACACCATTTCTCTCTACTAATACTGGCAGCGAATATTTTAGCAGCTGATTGCCACATAATTAGTCTTTGACTGACTTGTTTGGTGTGCGAAAAAGGAAATATTTTGCTTTCAGAGAACAGAAAAATAGGTTTATTTGCATTATACTTATTAACTTGTGCTGTTATTCAGTGTCTGGTAAGTTAATGTTTAAGAAAAAATATTATTTTTATTAAAATGTTCTATTATTTTATGTTAACGATGACTCATTTATTTCATCCCTTTGTATTCAGCATGTCTCTATCAAAATAAACCTACATTTCTATGAAAATTGAAGCTTTTATTTTTTTGCGGCCCACATAAACTTAAATCTTTTTTATATGGCCCGTGTTAGCCTTTGAATTTGACATGCTTGCTCTACGTTGAGAAGTCCAAAACTCAACTAGCTGATTAGAACAATGACTTGGGGTATAGGGCTTCCGGAGAAGGGGTGAAAATTAGTCACCTGCAGTGATGAGAAGGCTGCAACTGGAATCCAGGATCCGCTCACATAGAGACTCTGCAGAAAAGCCTGCAAACTAGGGAAGGGAAGAAAGATTGAGGGAGAGGGGACCCAGGGATAAGTGAACAAGGAAAGGAGCCATTCATAAAAACTTTAGAGTCTCTAAGTCAGGATCCTAGAAGAAATTGGATAACTGATATGGAAACTATAATAAAACCATTTTAAACTCCTTAGTCTGGTTCTTAAGATCCTCCATCATCCAGGCCCAACCTACAGAGCCCATCCCCAACCAGGTCCCCTTCCCAGCACAAATTCCTACCACAATGGAGTGGAGAGCTCCAAGGCGAGCACATGCCAGCATTGCTACCACAAGCTTTGGTATCATGGGCATGTAGATGGCCACTCGATCACCCTTCCGAATGCCTGCAGGAAAGAGACACAGACCATGGACCATGGACCTTTCTTGCTGCTACTCGCTCCCTCTCATCCATCCACCACTACCACCACCACCCCAGATGACTTCTTCTATTCCCATTACCAGATTCTTCCATTCCTTATCTACTTCCCCCAAGTCCTCAGATACCCCAAGGCCAAGCCCTCCACTCCCTTCCCCCACCTTTCCACTCACCCTGTTTTCGGAGAACATTGCTGAACTGACATACTTGGACCAGAAGTTCATGATATGTGATTTGGGTAGTCTCCTCTGGCTCATTGCCCTCCCTGAGATAAATCAGAAAGAACCAGTCATTAGGGAGTATAATCTCTTTCGCAAACAAAAAATAGAAACGTTAAATTCATTCAGTAATACCTAACCTTTGAATGTCCTATGAGGGTGAGCCATCTACAATTTTACCTTGAAATGATTGGTCAGATACTTTGCCCTTTCAAAGTATACTTTATACACAAGCTGTGTCATTAGAAAAATGTATTGTTCTCTCAGCCTCATTTGATAAAATGGGATGATGGTCCTTTATCTTATATCCTAGGGATGTATTAATGAGAAATTATATCACAGATGTAAAGTGGGGTCTCCAGATCACTTGCACCCAAATCACCTAGGAAAATGTGTTAAAATGTAGATTCCTGAGCCCCTACTGAAATCTAATGAATCAGAATCACAGGATTCAATAATCTACTTCTTCATTACAAGCTGTTATAAAGAATCACTAGGTGATTGTGATATAAATTTAAAGTTTGAGAATCACCAGTCTCTACCAGCTGATTTCCTCAGCCTCGCCTCCCAGTCCTCCCTGGGCTTCACCAGGTTTTCTTTGATATTGCTTCATTTGTTCGCTTATTCAATAACTACTATGTACTATATACATGTATAGAAATAAGGCACTGATGAACAAGAGAAGCAAGATCCCTGACAACATGGAGCTTATATTCCAATGACAGTGGAAGAAATACACAAGTAGCCCTAACCAGTTTGGCTCAGTGGATAGAGCGTCAGCCTGCAGACTCAAGGATCCCAGGTTTGATTCCGGTCAAGGGCATGTACCTTGGCTGCAGGCACATCCTCAGTAGGGGGTGTGCAGGAGGCAGCTGATCAATGTTTCTAACTCTCTATCCCTCTTCATTAAAAAATCAATAAAATATATATTTAAAAAAAGAAATACATAAGTAACAAATACAACCAAGATAATTTCAGATTATGATAACCATTACTTGAGAAGAAATACTTTTTTAAAAGAATTTAAAGAGCCGAAACCAGTTTGGCTCAGTGGATAGAGTGTCAGCCTGTGGACTGAAAGGTCCCAGGTTCGATTCAGGTCAAGAGTATCCACCTTTGTTGCGGGCACATCTCCAGTAGGGGGTGTGCAGAAGGCAGCTAATTGATGTTTCTCTCTCATTGATGTTTCTAGCTCTCTCCCTTCCTCTCTGTAAAAAATTAATAAAATATTTTAAAAATAAATAAATAAAAGACATTTAAAGAACTTTCATGATTATATGTGAATATTTAGGTATAAGAATATTCCTCCTCAGTGGTTTTTCTTTTTCTTTTCTTTCTTTTTTAAAAAATATATATATTTTATTGATTTTTTACAGAGAGGAAGGGAGAGAGACAGAGAGTTAGAAACATCAATCAGCTGCCTCCTTGGTTGCCAGCACATCCTCCTCACTGGGATGTGCTGGCAACCAAGGCACATGCCCTTGACCGGAATTGAACCTAGGACCTCCTAGTCCATAGGCCAATGCTCTATCCACTGAGCCAAACCGGCCTCAGCTGGTTTTTCTTTTTCAATTTTACTTTTTTAGTAAGTAATAAATGCAAATGTTACTGCATAAAAAGATATATGATGAGAAATTCCCTACCCCCACCCCCAATCACCCTGCCTACTAGCAACCACTGTTACCCTATGATGTATAAGTTCCCAGAAATAGTCAATATGCAGACAAGGCCATTCCTTGTAGGATGGAAGGTATAGATAGAGAAACTGAATTAATGTGGAGTGACCAAGATAATCACTTTGGAAGAAGTCTACACTTTTAGCATCTTTCATAGTCCTTGGGATATCACTGAAGATGGAAATTTTAAAAGTTTAAAAAACTGAATTTTAATGCTGTTCAAAAGAAAAGTAAGTACTCTATAGATCCCAACTATGCACAGTTTGGGTAGAAGTGGGAAAGAGCTGCTATAACCACAGGGCAGGCCTATCAGACAAGCATAAATACATGTATTTATATTTACATACTAGAGGCTCAGTGCATGAAATTCGTGCATGGAGGGGGGGATCTGTCAGCCCAGCCTGCACCTTCTCCAACCTGGAACCCCTCAGGGGATGTCCAACTGCCAGTTTAGGCCCGATCCCTCTCACAATCTGGGTCTGCCGGCTCTAAACCACTCACCAGCTTGCCTGCCTGATTGCCCCTAACCATTTCTGCCAGCCTGACCCCCTAACTGCGCCCCTGCTGGCCTGATTGACACTTAACTGCTCTCCTGCTAACCCAATCACCCCCAACTACCATCCCCTGCCGGCCATCATGTGATGACATGGGGGTGGCATCTTGTGATGATGTGAGGGCGTGAGGGTCAATTTGCATATCACCTCTTTATTATATAGGATTGTTGCCGGTTTCTATACAATGGTAGCATACAGTACACACTATTCTGAGTCTTGTTTTTATGAGTGTACTATAAATCCAACAAATCTTAAGTATAGAGCTCAATAATCTTGCTTTTTAAAAAACTTAATTTACATTGATATCAAGACTTATTGTGCTGTTTCATTTTCTTTGTCATCTGCATAAGATTTTACTTTTTAAGTAAATCTTTATTGTTCAGATTATTACAATTGTTCCTACCCCCCCCATAGTTCCCCTTCATCTGATTCGCGCCCCCCCCCCCTTATCCTCTCTACTGTCCTCATCCATAGGTGTACGATTTTTGTCCAATCTCTTCCCGCACCCCTCATGCCCCTTTCCTCCTGAAAATGGTCATTCCACTCCCTTTCTATGCCCCTAATTCTATTATATTCACCAGTTTATTCTGTTCATCAGATTTTTTATTCACTTGATTTTTAGATTCACTTATTGATAGGTATGTATTTGTGTCACCTTGTTGTTCATAATTTTTATTTTTATCTTTTTCTTCTTCATCCTCTTCTTAAAGAATACCTTTCAGCATTTCATATAATACTGGTTTGGTGGTGGTGAACTCCTTTAGCTTTTTCTTGTCTGTGAAGCTCTTTATCTGACCTTCAATTCTGAATGATAGCTTTGCTGGGTAATCTTGGTTGTAGGTTCTTGCTGTTCATCACTTTGAATATTTCTTGTCACTCCCTTCTGGCCTGCATAGTTTCTGTTGAGAAATCTGCTGACAGTAGTATGGGTGCTCCCTTATAGGTAACTAACTGTTTTTCTCTTGCTGCTTTCAAGATTCTCTCTTTGGCTTTTGCCCTTGGCATTTTAATTATGATGTGTCTTGGTGTGGTCCTCTTTGGGTTTCTTTGTTTGGGGTTCTGTACACTTCCTGGACTTGTAAGTCTATTTCTTTCACCAGGTGGGGGAAGTTTTCTGTCATTATTTCTTCAAATAGGTTTTCAGTATCTTGCACTCTCTCTTCTTCTGGCACCCCCATAATTCGGATGTGTTGGTATGCTTGAAGTTGTCCCAGAGGCTCCTTATACTATCTTCATATTTTTTAAAATTCTTTTTCTTTTTGTTTTTCTGGTTATTTTTTGCTTCCTCATATTTCAAATCTTTGGTTTGAATCTTGGGGTCCTCTAGTCTACTGCTGTATTTCTATATATTATTCTTTATAACAGTGTATGTTTAATTTCTGACTGGTCCTTTTCTTTTTTTTTTCTTTTTTTTTGGCATTCTCATTAAGATCCTTGAAGGTCTCACTAAGTTCCTCAGAAGTCTCACTAAATTTCTAAACAGTTTCTAGAAGATTCTTGAGTAATCTTATAACTGTGGTTTTGAACTCTATATCCAGTCATTTGCTTTCCTCCATTTCTTTCATTTGTGAGATGTTTGTCTCCACATTTTGGCTGATTCCCTGTGTTGATGGAGTGCCTTTGCGTGGTAGGTGCCCTATAGGGCCCAGTGGCTCAGCCTCCCCAATCACCTGAGGTGGACACTCTTGGTGCACCCCTTTGTGTGCTGTGTGCACAGTCTTGCTGTAGTTGAGCTTTGATTGCCATTGATACACTGGGAGGAATTAACCTCCAGGCCAATTGGCTGTGAGGATCAGCTGTGTCTATAATGGAAGAACTGCTGTGCTGGAGACACTCTTATGGGGCAGGACTTGCTTTAGTGGAGTTTTGGTACTCATTGAATCTGCCTCTTGAGTGTATCGCTTATGGATGTGAAGAGTTGAAATCTGATGTTGTCTCACACTGACCACTGGGTACATTGGCTCCTGGATCTTTAAGGAGGCACAAGTCAGCTACTGTCTGAGGCCACCCAGCAGGAACTACAGTGATATCTGAAAATTTCTCCTCTTTGTTTGGGGTTTGGAAGTTTTGGAGCTGTCTGACCCAGCTGCAAATTTGTTAGGTTAAGCTGCGAAAGGGAAGGCCATTCATGTGCAAAAGCCGCTGTGCACAACTCTGGTGGGTTTGTAAATTGAACAGGGTGGGGTCTCAGGGAATCACTAGGGCGTGGCAAACAGTGATGGCTGCCAGTCAGCTTTCTCTGCATCTCCGCATTTCCATGACCTCTCCTCCCCCCGGTCCCGCGTCCCAGTGCAATAAACAGTGATTCCTGCGTGCACCTCTGCAATAAAGCCACCTTCACTTTCTGACCTAATGCCAGACAGTCCAGTTTCTCTCTGTAGGAGTCTGGGTCCTCATAGTCTTGCTGGAAACTGGAGTTCAGAGTGTCAGAGCGTGTGTCTCCCTCCCACTTAAAAAATACAGCATGTATAGTTGCCAACCCTCTCCACATGTGCCTCTGTACCTCTGCTTTTCAGCAGCTCTGCAGGTACTATACAGTCTCAATGTGCTTTTTTCTTTCCTTTTAGTTGTAGAATTTACACTCAGCCAGCTTTCCCAGGGTTCTGGGTGATAGTCATTTTGTCTTTTAGTTGTAGTTTTGGTGTGATTGTGAGAGGCAGCATGTATAGGTGTATATCTTACACTGCCATCTTGGTTTCTCTGTTTATATGTACCATGATATTCTACTGTTTGTATGTACCATAATTTAACAAATAAATTCTTCAATTAATATCTTTATTAATATGTTATTTTTAATATATATATATTTTATTGATATTTTATAGAGAGGAAGGGAGAGAGATAGAGAGCTAGAAACGTCGATGAGAGAGAAACGTCGACCAGCTGCCTCTTGCACACCCCCCACCGGGGATGTGCCCGCAACCAATGTACATGCCCTTGACTGGAATCGAACCCGGGACCCTTCAGTCCGCAGTTCGACGCTCCACCACTGAGCCAAACCGGTTTCGGCTATTAATATGTTATTTTATTCACTTACAAATATATCTGTAGGGTGAATTACTAGAAGTAAAATTGTTGGGTCAAAGGATATGTGCATTTTACTTTAAATATATTTTATTGATTTTTTACAAAGAGGAAGGGAGAGGGATAGAGAATCAGAAGCATCAAATGGGAGAGAAGCATCAATCAGCTGCCCCCTGCACACCTCCTACTGGGGATGTGCCCGCAACTAAGGTTCATGCCCTTGACCAGAATCAAACCTGGGACACCTTAGTCCACAGGCTGATGCTCCATCCACTGAGCCAAACCAGTTAGAGCTATGTGCATTTTAAATACTGACAAACATTAGAGGATAATGTTATTCATCCTCTAAATAAGATGGTTAAGGAAGGCCTCTCCCCAAGGAGGTGATATTTGATCTAAGACCTAAGTAATGAGAACTAGGCAACTATGTGAATTATTGGGAAGAGTACCCCAGGCAGAGAGAACATTGAAATTTGGAAAGGCACTGAGGTGGTAAAGAGTTTGGCCATTTCATAAGCCAGTCAATGAAAGAGAAACACCACATGACTTCACTCATTTATGGATATTAAAGAACATTATAAACTAATGAACAGAAAGATATAGAGACAGTAAAACAACAAGCAGACTGTCAAATGACAGCGGGGGGAGGGGTAGGGAGATCTGGGGGAGATAAGAGATCAACCGAAGGACTGGTATGCATGCATATAAGTACAACCAATGGACACAAAACTCTGGAGAGGGAGGGCATGTATAGGGGGGGGGGGCAATGGTAAGCTATGTACACATATAATACCTTAATAAATTTTAAAAAATTAAAAAATATATCTGTGGCAAGAAACAGAGCATCATAGGCTGACTTCTATAGTTAGCAGCCTGGTTGGAGAATGAAATTACCTTGCCTTGGAATATGATTTGTTTGCTTATGTTGCTTGTATTGCAAATAAATTTTACTTCTCATTAAAAAAAAAAAAAAAAAGAGTTTGGCCATTTCAGAGAACAGAAAGGAAGCCAGTTTAGCTGAAGTATAGGGAACAAGGAGGGTAAGAATGAGAAGAAGACAGCAGCCAGATCATGCAGGGCCTCATAGGCAATGGTAAGAAATTTGAATTTTATTCTAAGTGGGTTTCTCTTGGCTTCCCTCAAACACACACAAAGGCCCACCTCCACACTTTTGATCATACCATTGTCTCTGCTCAGAATACCTTCCCTCAAGCACCAGCACCACATAGCTCTTCCTAAATACTATACTACCCAGAGTACTTATGAAGAAGGTAACTGATACCCAGAGAGATGTAATAGCTTGGCCAAAGTCACACAATCATAAACGGCAGAGCCAAGAATAGATCCTCAGATCTTCTGATTTTAAGACCAGACTCTTTCCCCTCACAGTGTAAAGGACAGGGGCTAGCAGAGAAGCCAGGCCTTTAGAGGTTACACAGAAGATTATCAGCCTCTTTCCACTTCCTGGCTTAATGAATAAGTTACTCTCCTTTCCTTGGCTTAGTCCTCCTAGGGCTGAGAGGAGTCAGGCAGAGAGAGCTTTCTAATATGGGAAGAAACAAGGAGAGAGGAAGCTGGCAAAGGGCCCTGAATGCCAAAGGCAAAAAAGACATTTCCTTAACTGGCCCACTCTCGTGCCTTAGGAACTTCAGAACATCTCCAGTTAAGGCTAACTGCAGAATATACTACATACCCATGCACATATGTTTCCATATGCATACCAATATACCAACTCACCTGTGTACACTGAAATTCATAATATTACATGTAACATACAAAATATTATAGGCATAAAAGCTGCCCATTTACATACATAATCACAAATAAGCATAAAGATATGGATCCAGAAGTCAAACATGGGACCTTTTGCAAGTACGCATACCACATTTATACACCAACTTATGTACACAGCTTGCCCCTCCAGAAACTATCAAATCATTGTTTCATTTTTTTTTCATGGAACTTCCCATTATTTGAAATTATCTCATGTATTTTATTTACTTGTATATTATCTGTGTCTTTCACTAGAATATAAACTCCATCACAACAGAGACCTTGTCTGTCTTATTCATTGCTAACCCCTTGTACCTAAAATAGAGCCTGGTACATAGAAAGTACACAGGAATAGATAAGCACAAACCTATACAAGAACAGCTTATTTGAGCCCACTTCTAATCACACACACACACACACACACACACACACACACACACCCCACAGTGTACATTCGTCTCCCTGGCTCTGGACTCAAGTTATACATTATTAATATAGGCACCTTACTCCTTCCAGTGTCTTCTTTCTCTGACATACATACCGGGCTGGGCTCCCTGGCTGTTTGGGAGGGAGAGGGACAGAGTATTGACATACTGCAAGACTTCAAGCCCTCTAAGATGTTAGAATTTTTCAAAGAACATCCAATTTAGTCTCCTAACTCAAAAGAGTTCCAAGAGGCCACTTTTTGTGCTCGAGGTCACATGGTAGACTGAGGCAGAATAGGCACCAGGACTCAGGTCCAGTCCTCTTTCCTCTACATTGGGAGTTGCAAACTCAAAAATCAACAGGATCCAGGCGGGTGACATAAATGAGTGAAGTAGACCATATAAAAAATATTGATAGCAACAAGAAATAGTTAACTTCCCTTTTCTTTTCATTCATTTTTTAAAAGAATAATTTATTGATTTTTAGGAAGGGAGAAAAGAGAAACATTGGCTGCCTCCTGCACTCCCCCTACTGGGGATTGAACCTGCAACCGGGGCATATGCCCTCACTGGAAATTGACTGATGCCCAACGAACTGAGCCACACCTGCCAGGGCTCCTCTTAACTCTTCTATAGGAAAACAGCAACACATGTGCAATGAAACAGTCTAAATTTTTTTGAGAGGAGGGAGGAAGTAAGAGGCAGGGACTAGAAAAAGGAGACATTTAAGAACATAAAGTTAGCTCCTATCAACTTTTGCACTTCAGGTATAAAAGCTCAATTTTGCCTTTTTTTCAGTCTTTAAGGGGGGCCTGGAATCTATTTCTGAATTTTTAAGTGTTGACAACTAAATTTTAAAAGTTTAAAACACTGTGGTCAAACAAAACTATTAATAAGATTTAGCTGGTGGGCTACCAGTTGGGTATCCTTGATATAGACCAAACTAACTTCCCCTTTACCTGGAGGCTATATGGTATGGGACAATTCAAGGTATACAGTCATCTCATCTTCATACTCCAGGGAGATTTCTCTACCTAACTTACCCTTCCACTCTCAAAACTTACTTTAATCCATTTTAATTCAAAATATATTTAGAATTGGGATAGATTACTTCTCTTCATAAATATTTCTACCATCCGAGACCAAAATCACCATTAGGTAAGTCAGATCATGTCACTACTCTACTCATAATGTTCAGATATCTTCCCATACCATTTTGAGTAAAACTCCTAAGCATTGCCAACTAGTTCCTATATGATCTAATCCAGCGGTCACCAACCTTTTGGATCTCACAGACCATGGTTGGCAACTGCTGATCTAAACCCTCATTACCTCTCTGTCCTTACATATACTCCTATTCTCTCTTCCTCTCCCTGTCAATCTGCTCCAGCCACATAGTCTCCTGTTTGGCAGAAACACTAGCACACTTACCCTCAGAACTTTTGCCCTCTATTTGGAGCATTCTTCCCCCAGATAGCCACATGATTTATTCTCTATTTTTGAGTTATTGCTCAAATGTTGGCTTCTCAGTGAGGTCATCCTTAAACACTTCATATAAAAAAGTATTCCTTGTCCCCAACTCTTACAAGCCCCAGATGTTCCAAATTAACATGTTTCATGAAGCCTTCCCTATGTTTTCTTTTTCCACATCCACCCCAAAGCTGATACAGTTCTTTCTTCTTCCCAAGGCCCTTTATCTCACTTTCCTGGTGATCTATCAGTTCTACCTCGTATTACATTTAGTGAGGCTTTATCTTTCCCATTATACACTGGGCTTTCCCAGGGTAGGGATCATCATGTCTTCTTATACTCTGTTTCCTCAAAGTGCAGTTTGCACAATAAGTATTTAAAGTTCATAGTCAAATGATTGAAAACTGATCATTTATTAATGACAGAGAAGACTAGGGCTCCCCCTCTCTAAATGAGAGGGATAGTCACTGAATTGGAAATTTTAGTTCCATAGACTAAAAGAAAAGTAAAGCACAGGATAGAGGGAAACAGTCGAGGAAAAAATATGCAGAGAAAACAGTTCTTCACAGAAGCTTTGAGGGCAGTATCTAACTGGTAAGATATACCTTTCAGAGGAGAAACACCCAGATGAGAAGAGGAGTCAAACTTGTTTTGGATAAGGCTAGCAAGGGGCATATGATGGTAGGAATAAATGTGTATGATTTATACAAACAAGTTAACAAGTTTGACTCCTCTTCTCATCTGGGTGTTCTCCTCTGAAAGGTATATCTTACCAGTTAGATACTGCCCTCAAAGCTTCTGTGAAGAACTGTTTTCTCTGCATATTTTTTCCTCGACTTTTTCCTTCTATTAGACTGAGCTGTTTAGCATGAGTAAGAGAGGATATTGAGAAACATAACAAGTCTCAATTATCTGTATATCTGTTGCCTTACTCTATTTCAAGCCACCCTCATCTTTTAAAAAAAATATATTTTTATTGATTTGAGAGAGAGAGAGAGAGAGGGAGAAATAAAAACATCAATGATGAGCCATGACTGGTTTGGCTCAGTGGATAGAGGGTTGGCCTGCGGACTCAAGGTCCCAGGTTCAATGTACCTTGGTTGCAGGCCCATCCCCAGTAGGGGGTGTGAAGGAGGCAGCTGATTGATGTTACTCTCTCTTTGATGTTTCTAACTCTGTCCCTCTCCCCTCCTCTCTGTAAAAATCAATAAAATATATATATTTTTAAAAACCATCAATGATGAGAAAGAATCATTAATCAGCTGCCTCCTGCACGCTCTCTTGCCCTCTCTTCCCCCGGGATCGAGCACACATCCTGGGCATGAGCCCTTGATCGGGATCAAACCCAGCACCCTTCAGTTTGCAGGCCGACGCTCTATCCACTGAGCAAAATCAGCCAGGGCACCCTCACCTTTTGCCTAGATAATCACAATGCCCCAAACTGGTCTCCCATTTCACTCTTACCCCCTCTTCCAATCCATATATCATCCAGAATGATTTATAAAATAAATAAAACAAACTATATCACCTCTTGCTTAAAACCCTATGGCTTCCATTACATATGGAAGAAAAATCTAAACTTTTACTATGCCTTGTACCCCTCCAATTCATCTTCTGTCATTGTTCTATTCTGCTTAATATGCTCCAAACACATTAGCCTTCCTATTGATAGAACACTAGCTTTCCCCAACTCTTTAAGTGATTTGCTCTATCTCATATTTCAGATCTCAGTTTAAATGTCACCTCCCTTTTATTTGTTTGTTTTTGTTTTTAGTTTATTTTTATTTTATTTTATTGTTTAAAGTATTACAAATAGTAGTACACATGTCTCCTTTCCATTGATCTCCCTAATGAGGCTTTCCCCAACCACCATAATGCCATCAGCCCTTCCTGTTATTCTTCATCACAAACCTCTGTTTATTTTTACTTTGGTTAATTCTCACCTATGGGTATTTTTTTCCATTGCCTTTCAGAGAGAGTGGAAGGGAAGGAGTGGGAAATGGGGAGAAAAACATTGATGTGAGAGAGACACATGAACTGGTTACCTCCCACACACACCCCAACCCTGACCAGAAGTGAACCTGAAACCCAGGTCTGTACCATTGACCTGGAACCAAACCCTCAACCCTGCAGTGCATGGGCTGATGCTCTAACCACTGAGAAATGCCAGCTAGGACATTCTACTTTTTAAAATAGAATTTTTCTCAAGCTATAATTTTTTATTTACTTTTTTTTCCTAATCGTTTGTCTCCCCTACAAGATAATAAGTTTTCCAAAGGCAGAGACCAAGTTGGTCTTGTTTACTACTGAATGCCTAGTGGTTGCAAAGAACCTTGTATACTCTAGTATATATAATAGAAGCTCAATAAGTATTTGCTGAATAAACGAATGAACCTGAAGGATTATTATGGGAAAGAAGCAAAAGAGTGTTATATAACTATACATAGAAGATCTAAATCAAATAGCAGAGTTCAATATAAGGAAAGCCTTTCTAACTGTCAGAGCAGTCCAATAATGGAAGATACACCTTCAGGAGCTCACTAACTCTGGAGATAACATGTAGAATCTGGGATTTGCAGGAATACTAAAAAACAGACTTCATAATGTGGTTGGGACCAAGCAAGACCAGTGTGTATCAATTTGTGGTCAGACAGTGTTAATAACACAAATTTCAAGGCCCAGCACCACATAGCTGCAGAACAGGATACCTACTAGATCATTCTCCAGGGAGTGGGGTCCTTGGAATTTCAATTTTTATAAGCAACACAAGTGATTCGTATTTGCTGAAGTTTGAGACGAGCTTTAAGACCCTTCCAACTTAGAGATTCTTTGATTCTGTAAAATAAAGAAATAATGTGTTCTATGATCCATAAATCACTGAACAAATGTGAGGCACTCAGATGTAAGAACACCCCCAAGTCACTTTCCCATTCACCAAGGGAGCAAAGAGTGGGAACAACATAACTTGACCAATTAGTAGCCTAATGTTCCCTCTGGGTACTCCTGTCAGTAGCCAGGAGAGGAGGGAGAAGAGGTTGGAGGAAGACGTGGGAGAAAGCACACTCCAAAGATTTAGAATGCCAGAGTAGGATGGCTGTGTTTTTGATGTCCACCATCCTTATTTACAGATGAGAAACCTAATGCACAGAAGGGAAGTAATGGCTTGGAGGTTACTTAGCACATTAGTAGCAGCATTATTCTGAAAGCAGTGCTATCCAACATGGCAGCCACAAGCCACGTACAGCTATTGAACACTTGAAATGTAACAGAGGAACTCCATTTTTAATTTTACTTAATTTTAATTATTTTAAATATTAAAAGTATCCTGTGGCTAGTTCTATACTCTAGATATCTCTAGGTCATGGCATTCTACTTCTTTTAAAAAAATATATACTTATTGATATTTTACAGAGAGGAAGGGAGAGAGATAGAGACCTAGAAATGTCGATGAGAGAGAAACATCGACCAGCTGCCTCTTGCACACCCCCTTCCGGGGATGTGCCCGCAACCAATGTACATGCCCTTGACGGGAATCGAACCCGGGACCTTTCAGTCCGCAGACCGACGCTCTACCACTGAACCAAACCGGTTTCGGCCATGGCATTCTACTTCTAAAATGACATGGGAGAAATGGAAGAAGCCCCTGGATCTGAGGTTCAGGCTATGGGACTCCTGCTTTGCAATGTGGGCTATTACTGTACCCTGTCCTTCTGCCAGCTATTTTCAGGCCTTGATCCAGGGACTTTGTGCCTGTTACCCTTGGCCAAGGTGGTTTTGGTGCCAGTTGGATTCTGTATCTATTCTCTGTCAAGAAGGCAGACCTGGGCTAGTACAGAAGGGAAATCATATACTTTTCCCACTGCATTCATACCTATTCCAGGAGGGAAATCATACACATTTATTCCTACCATCATATGTCCCTTGCTAGCCTTACCCAAAATAAGTGAATAAAGGCAACCCCCTCAGATCCTTTATTATCACAGCATTTGAAATGCTGCTTAAAACAAAGTATGTCTGGAGCAGAAAAAGAAAGTGGGAAGAAAGCCAAGGATACCATTTTAAATGTATATCAGGTCTCTCAAGTATAGCAGACACACTAAAAATATTCATTAGTTCTTTGTTATTTAGATAGGTAGCATAGTTTACATCATTGTTTTTTTAACTAGGATATACTCTTCCTGTGGGTACATGAGCTGAAAAAGTTTTAAGGGAATAAGGATCCAGATTCCCAATATCCATATGTAATCTTTCCTAACATCAATCTGCCTGAGTTGGGTCTCCTTTCCCACTTTCTCTTTCACAAACACCCTTCTCCCAGTTTATAAAAAAATTCTTTCAGCCCTAACCGGTTTGGCTCCGTGGATAGAGTGTTGGCCTGTAGACTGAAGGGTCCCAGGTTCGATTCCAACCTAGAGCATGTACCTTGGTTGTGGGAAGTGTAGGAGGCAGCTGATCAATGTTTCTAACTCTATCCCTCTCCCTTCCTCTGAAAAAAAAGTCAATAAAATATATATTTTAAAAAATCTCTCTCTTTTCTCCCAAACCTTATTATTCCTATACAATGCTGAGTTACAAAATAGATAAATAAATAAAAAACCTCCAAAGTGCCAAACAAATGAATGATTTGAGAATGTATAACTGGACAAAGAAAGCCCCAAGAAGGCAAATCATAGAGCTTCTGTAAGAAATCAGTATTGGAAGAAGTGACATATTAATTCATTCAGGTGACATAATCGTGACAAGACAACTTGCCTTATTAGAATTATAATTCAGACATTAAACAGAATTCACAGGGTCACATATTTATTTAATAAAGAAGTTATTTTCTGCCAAAACTGGTTTGGCTCAGTGGATAGAGCGTCGGTCTGTGGACTGAAAGGTCCACAGGTTCGATTCCCGTCAAAGGCATGTACCTTAGTTGCAAGCACATCCCTGGTAGGGGGTGTGCAAGAGGCAGCTGGCCGATGTTTCTCTCTCATCGATGTTTCTAGCTCTCTATCCCTCTCCCTTCCTCTCTGTAAAAAATATATTTTAAAATAATAATAATAAAGAAGTTATTTTCTAACAGAAAGTAAATCTGATTTGGTTTATTATATTGACAGTGAGAACTGCTATGTAAATTAGGTTATATGGTGGGCATTTTCTATAAATTATATGAGCTAAACTCGCAGTTCCAAGGTTTTGAAAAAGGTATATAAAATATATACTTGTATATAATATAAAACACATTGCAATTATTTAGCATTATAATAAAACTAGAGACCTGGTGCATGACCTTCGTGCACTGGGGGTGGGGAATCCCTCAGCACGTGACCCCTCAGGGGATGTCTGCCTGTTAGCTTAGGCCTGCTCTGGCAGGTGGACATCCCCCGAGGTGTCCTTAGCACTGCCACAGAGGTGAGAGACTTCCACCACTATGCTTGCCAACCATGACCCCAGAGCTTCTGGTTGAGTGGCTCTCCCCCTGTGGGAGCACACTGACCACCAGGGGGCAGCTCCTGCATTGAGCACCTGCACCCTGGTGGTCAGTGCACATCATAGTGATTGGTCATTCTGCCGTTCAGTCTATTTGCATATTAGCCTTTTACTATATAGGATGTTTAAGTATAAAGTTTAAAATGTGTGAAGAGTTACATAATTTATCAAAATTCTTTTCTAGAAATATATTTTTATTGATTTCAGAGAGGAAGGGAGAGGAAGAGAGAGAGAGAGAGAGAGAGAGAGAAACATCAATGATGAGAGATAATCAATGATTGGCTGTCTCCGGCATGCCCCCTACTGGGGATAAGGTTTACAACTTGGGCATGTGCCCTTGACTGGAATCGAACTCCGGAGCCATTAGTCTGCAGGCTGACTCTATCCCCTGAGCCAAACCAGCTAGGGCCAGAATTCTTTTAAGTGTAAAATGTTCAAAATTTAAGGCTATTGATCCAAGCTAAGCACAGTGGTGTTTGCAAGTCTTGTCCATAAGGGTGTATCCAGCACAGAAGTTCTCCCAGTGTATACACAGCTGATCCTCACAGCCAATTGGCCTGGAGGTCAATTCCTCTCAGTGATACCAACATCAATCAAGGCTTAACTACAACAAGACTGTGCACACAGCACACAAAGGGGTGCACCAAGAGTGTCCACCTCAGGTGATTGGGGAGGCTGAGCCACTGGGCCCTATATGTCACCTACCACACAAAGTCACTCTATCAATTCCTTACATGGGAACAGTAGTGAGCAAACTCTGGAGTCTTGATAGTGGCCCAGAACAGGATGATCACTTGTGGGGATTGTTGGAGGATGGAGATAGTTGGGACTACAATTCCTGCTTAGTATAGGAAGTGGACTAAATGACTCAAAAACAGAAACAGAGAGTCTCAAATTCTCAGTGGTTCAAGGTATCAGATACTGGGGATCATTACCAGTGCCCAGTCTCTCCCATGCCAAATCCAGGAAAATGGGGGAGGCCCGTCCCCAACTCCATGCTTTCTGTATTTACTGTGGTAGATGTCAGTCTGCCCTAAGGCAAGAACCAATAGTCCCACCTGTTTACCTGCTACTTTCAAAGGTCAGGAGCCCAGCCCAGCCAGTGTGACTCAGTGTGACTCAGAGTGTCGATCTATGAACCAGGAGGTCATGGTTTGATTCCTGGTCAGGATACATACCTGGGTTTCGGCTTAATCCCCAGTAGGGGGCATACAGGAGGCAGCCGATCAATGATTCTCATATTGATGTTTTTATCTCTCTCTCTCTCTCTCTCTCCCTTCCTCTCTGAAATCAATTTTAAAAATATTTTTAAAGAAGGGTAGGAGTCTAGTACTGAGTTCCTTCCCTTCCTCCAGCATTTCCACTACAGTTCTCTACGTTTGTGACAGAAATTCTGAAAGTCAGTGCCAGAAATAACTTGAGAAAGTATCCTGTTCACACACACACACACACACACACACACACACACATACAGAGTTTATAGGTGGGAAAAAGAAGACTTAGAAAAGAGCATTATCTGAAGTCATTCTCCTCATTAAATATTTACTGAACGCACCAATATAAAAAGTCAGATTAGACACAAACTCAGGTTGCTGACATGGAGCTCAGGACACTGAATCAAGTCTCAAGTTTGTCTTCATTTATTATACATGTATTATTACAAATGTTGGTGTAATATAAAACACATAGGATATTATTATTACTACATATTTATTACTTATATCCCACCTACTTCTAAAATGTGATTATTCATTTGGATAGCATAACCTACTTATCTCATTTTTATTACTTTAGGGAGGGGTTCTTTAAGGTGTCAAAGGTCATGAAGCTCAGGGAGAAGTGAGAGAAGCAGATTAGAGGTGCATCTTAAACATGAAATCATCCAGTTCTCTTCCACAGTCTGCCTACCTGATTCAAGTGGAAAAAGTCTATTCCCAGTAACAGTTATTTCCCCACATAGTATCTCCCAATAGCTTAAAATGCTTATGCTACCAGCAACAGTATTGCCCCAGGAAAAGAGATGAGACTCTCTTTCTAAGCTCCTTCTCCACAAACTTTCTAAAATCCTCCCAAGCCCGGCCTGCCTACTGAGTCACCATAAAGTCACTACTGGTTGCAACAGAATTTCTAAAGCTACTTCCTCTTCAGAAACAATCATAGAAGTCTGAAATATAAGAGCTGGAAGGAACTTTGCAGTGTATCTATAGTTCATCTCCTACCACTCCCACAAAAGGAAGGCTCAAAGAGGGAAAGAGAGTGGTCTGATTTGACCATTCAAATGGTCAGCCACAGGCAACTTCCTTACCAAGTATATTTTAATCTGTAAATACACTGTTGTGAAACCATTGAAGATATAGATGGAGGACAAAAATGTTCCTCCATTCCCATATCACTGAAATGAACTTCAGGATAGACCTAGATAATTAAGAGAGTCCTTGTATATGAATGCTAGGACAATATACTCTAGGACTCTGGATTTCTATGCTACCTTGACAATCTACTCCTTGTCAGAACATGGGTTTGGCTCACCTTCCAAACAATCCTCACCTTCTCAAATACACACACTTACACATACCCCACAGGAACCTGGAGAGTTTTAAATATCACACTGGAATTCAAGGTCAGGAGCACACAGAGATACCTAAGAGCAGAGCTTATATCATAAGGTCACTCATAAAGTCACCTGCTTCACAGAAGCTCCAGTTTCTAAGGAAGGTTTGCACAATATTCAGAACTGTGGAGAAACTGCAATCATTTCAGTTGCAGATGAAGGGTGAGATGGTGCAAAGATAATAACAGCCACAGGCAACTGAAAGCAAACAATGAACTATACTAAATTTATTGGGCTTTGGAGATGAGTCCTCTCCTGGAAAAACCTAGATATTGAGCAGCTGTTAAAATCATCAAAATAATAGCCATTAACCCTTCTTTTCACCCTCTCCCCATAAATCCTTTCATTAATCCCTCAACTCCCTACTGTACACTGGTTTCCCATTAAGTAGCCAGCCCCCACTCCTTAAGCTACCCCTGATATCCTTCACTGATTATCTCCCCTTGGACGACTAATTCCAATAACTTTTTTCACAGATCACCTTCTCACACATATACACATAAATCCCCCACTAACACCTCTACCTGCCATACTAGGGAGAAGTAAGTGAAAGTTTGAAATAAAAATCTTGTTTGGTGGTCACATTTAGCCCTTGGATCAGATAAATGTGTGCCTTTGAAAAAGGTAAAGTGTTTATATAGACTAAAGGGACCCTTGACTTTTCTCTCCTTTTCTCCCCCTGTCTTCTCACTATCAACACATCCAGTTACTTATATTAGTTTCTTTCCTCTAAATTATTCTAAAATTTCATCTTTCCATTCCATTCCCACCACCAGTATCCCAGTTTAGGCAAATCTACCCTGAATAACAAGCTCCCAGTTCTCTGACTTCACACTCCCACTTCCCATGTATCCAGATTAATCTTCGTAAGCCCAACTGTGACCACATCATTACCTGCATAAAATCTTTTCAGAGGTCTCCAAAAATAGTCAGGATCTCCCATTCCTGGACCTCATCCACTATTGAAAACAACCTTGATTCATTCCTCTCTCTCTCACTCCTCACACCCAATCTAAGCAGCTTCCATGGGTTCTTCACCCAAAATAGACACAGATTTTTCCTAATAATCTTCAAGCTACTACTATGATAGTTTAAATCACCATCATTGCCCACCTTGATTTTTATAGTAGCACCCTAATTGGTCTCCCTGCTTCTACTCTTGTCCTATTATTAACACAATATATATAATATATATATAATATATAATATATATATTATTGCCCTTCTAGTCTCAACACAGTCTATTCTCAATAAAAGACAGATTCTAAATGTAATTCAAATTATTGCCTCATCTATACTCAAGATTGTCCAGTGGTCCTCATTTTGAGTGAATAAAACTCCAAAATCTATATTGACTTTCAAGATTCTACTTGATCTAGTGTCCTGCTGACCTCATCCCCTACTCTCTTTTTTACTAGCTCACACGTCCTCAGCTACACGGACTTCCCAGGTACTCCTCAAAAATACCAGGCAGCAGCATACTCCCACCTCTGAACCTTTACACTTGCTCTTCTGTGTTCCTGAAATATTTCTCCTTTCCAATCCAACTATCAGCATAGCACACTTCATTTCCTTCAGATCCCTGTTCAAAGGTCACCTTTATCAGAGTTCTTCCCATATCAATCCCTATTCTTTATTCTCATTCTCTTTTTCCTTATGCTACTCTGTTTTTCTATAGCATTTATCACTACCTGCCATTTATTGGCTTATTGTTTGTCTTCTCAAACTGATATATAACTTTCATGAGGGCAGGAACTTTATTGGTTTGCTCAGAATGGTGCCTGGTACAGAGTAAGTTCTCAAGTATTTATTGAATGAATAAATTATTCCCTGAATAATTCCTTTACTCCAGAGAGATTAGGACTTCTCACTGTTCCAATAATAATAATGTAGCTAATTTTATTGAATGCTTTCAATGTACCAGGAGTCAGACACATGAGCTTGTTTGTTTTTATCCTATTCAATTGATAACTCCATGAGATGGGGGGAAAAACCACACCTATTTTTATCCACATTTAAAGTTGAGAAAACTGAGACTTGAAAAGGTTAAGTAACTTGTACACAATCATATAGTTAGTGGCAGAATAGATTCAAATTAAGTTAGTTTGACACCAAAACCTATCCTCCTAACTTTTGTTTTACTGTCTGCCTACATGCTTTCTCCCTTCTGTGAACTACTCATAAGTGACATTTTGCAGTTTGGCCCATAATTGTTTCAGGCTATTTTATATAGGCTTATTCTTCTAAAACAGAATTCCATGAGACAGGGTCTGAGCCATTTAAAATTGATAACACATTTTCTCTGATATTTTTCTTGATTTTTTTACAGAGAGGAAGGGAGAGGGATAAAGAGTTAGAAACATCAATGAAAGAGAAACATCAATCAGCTGCCTCTTGCACGCCCCCCACTTGGGATGTGCCCACAACCAAGGTACATGCCCATGACCAGATCGAACCTGGGACCTTCTAGTCTGCAGGCTAATGCTCTATACACTGAGCCAAACCAGTTAGGGCTTCTCTGATATTTTTAAGAAAGTTAATTTAAATTAAATTTATGTCTAACATGACTAATACCTCTTTTCATTGTCAAAGCCAAGTGTTGAACAACTGCAATAAGGAAATAGTAACATATGGTGAATAGTTGACTAAGATTGAGAATATCTGATTAGTCTCAGTTCTATCTCTTAGCAATATATAATCTTTAAGCAAATCACTTAGCCTTTCTGATCTTAGTCTACCCATCTATAAAGAGTTGGCCTACATGAACTCTAAATTGCTTCAAGTTCTAAAAATACCATTATTCCATGAACATTTACAATGTATCAAGCTAAAAGTAAAAGGCCAAATTCTTCATTAATACGGTTCTATTTTGGCTAATTAGTTTCCTAAGAGCACTACTTCCTTTTGAGGGTATTTCAGTATACTATACCCTCAAAAGGAAGTAGTGCTCTTATGAAACTATGTATGTATGAGGCATGCCCCTAAACAAGGAATGAACTACAAATGTGGTTTTCTAATGGCACTACAACTATCTAAATGACACAGTATAGGTTGAAAATAAAGTCATTCTATGGCTCCATAGAAGTATATCAACTGGAGCAAATCATTGAAAATCTGACATTATAAAAACATTAATGAAAATTAGGGCAGGTAGAAGGTGGGCTCCAAGGCAAAGAACTTTGGAGGAAAAGGAAGGCTTCCTAGAATATAACGGATATGAAAGAGCATTTAAAAAATATTGAGTATATGATAAAGGCAAGTTGTGCAAGAAAAATGGCAGGCAATTTTTAACTTCAGAAAAAAACCAAAAATTTGTACATAAAAGTAAATGTAATCATAATATTACTCTTCTGTAAATACTGATTTTTAAATTAACTTAAAAACAGAGCTATAATTATAGTAGAAAATGAAAGGAGTTGGAGTTCTCACCTACCATAAAGGAAGTCAACACTTTCTAGGAACCAAGATGGTGGCAAATATAAACACTGTCTCCCACAACCACATCAAAATTACAACTAAAATACAAAACAACCATCATTCAGCACCACTTGAAAACTGGCTGAATGGAAGTCCTACAAGTAGAGAAATAAAGAAGTGCACTGAGACTGGTAGGAGGAGTGAAGGTGAGGAACAGATTGGTCCAACACCCATGTATGGCATTTCTTTACTCGGGAGGGATAACTCCAAGGCCGCCTGTGAGAAGCAAGGGGTCCCAGCCCCACACCAGCCCCCCAGCCCAGAGTTCCAGAGCTTGGATGAGAAGTCCCTGTAACTTCAGGCTACACAAACCAACAGGGATTGTGGAAGAGAGAATCAGAGGCTGCAGAAGTCCCAGATGTTCCTCTTAAAGAGCCAGCACACAAACTTACATGGTCCCAATTCCTCTGAGCTTCAGCATCAGGTGGCAGCTTTGGAGAAATCCAGGGACATATAGGGAGGAACTGGACTGTCTGATGTCAGGATAGGAATTTGGAGGTGGCTTTCTCCCAAAGAGGGGTGGTTTCAGGGATCATTGTTCCTGTGTTTGAACCTCCCTCATTGCAGAGCTGACTGAAAGCCATATCAGAGTTTTCATCAGCATGGCCCACACTGTTGGCTCCACTCTGGTGATTCCCTGAGATCCAGCCCCATCCAATTTTCAGCCCTGCTCAAGCTGTTTGCAGCTGCTTTTCCCATATGAGTGGCCTGTCCTGGCTTATGCTTCAGACTTTGCCAAAACCTCTTAAACAAGCAGCTGCTGGAGTTAGCCTACTTTAAAACTATCAATAAAAGGCCTACAACCCAACACTAGTGCCAGCCTGCCTTGCCTCATAACTGGGCCTTGCCTGGGCACTTCCAATCCAATACAAATAGCAGCAATCTGCAGAGATCTCTCTATAGCTCCTGCTGGGTGGCACCAGGCAGTGGCTGACTTTGCACCTCCCAGGAGGGCCCAGAGCCAGTGACCTTGTAGTTAGCTTTCAGACCATACCAGATTACAACTCTACATGTCCACAAACAACACACTCAAGGGGTAGGCTCAATGAGCACCAAAACCCCACTGAAGCAAGTCCTGCTACATAGTGGTATCTCCTACATAGCAGCTCTTCCATAGACGCAGCTGGTTCTCACAGCCAATTGGTCTGGAGGCCAATTCCTCTAAGTGACACCAATCAAGGCTCAAATATAGCAAAACTGTGCACACAGTCCATACAAGAGTGAACCTAGAGTGCCCAGCTCAGGTGACTGGGAAGGCTGAGCCATTGGGCCCTACAGGACACATATTACACAAGGCTACTCTACCTATTCCAAGAAACATAATAGCTCTACCTAATATATATAAACAAACACAGAAAGCAGCCAAAATATGGAGACAAAGGAACATGTTACAAATGAAAGAAATGGAAGCAAGCAAGCTACTAGATACAGAGTTCAAAACAATGGTTATGAGGTTGCTTAAGGATCTTCATGAAAGCTTCAAGGATCTTTAGTAGATTTTCAAGGATCTTAGTGAGAATGTCAAAGACAAAAAAGATTAGTCAGAAATTAAGCATACACTAACTGAAATAAATATTAATTTACAGGGACTCAACAGTAGAGGATTTGGACAATCAAATCAACATTTGGAATCTGAGGAAGAAAAAAACACCCAATTAGAAGAGCAAAAAGAAAAAAGAATCCAAAAATATAAAGACAGTGTAAGAAGCTTCTGGAACAACTTCAAAGGTACCAACATTCACATTATGGGGGTACCAGAAGAAGAAGAGAGCAAGATATTGAAAACCTATTTGAAAAAAAATTTTTAAAGAAAAGAAAACCTATTTGAAGAAATAATGACCAAAAATCTCCCCTATATGGTGAAATAAATAGACTTACAAGTCCAGGCATTACAGAGAGTCCCAAACAAGAGGAACCCAAAAAGGCTCACATCAAGACACATCATACTTAAAATGCCAAGGGTTAAAGATAAAGAGAAAATCTTAAAAGCCACAAGAGAAAAGCAGTTACCTGCAAGGGCGTGCCTATATGACTGTCAGCTGATTTCTCAATAGAAACGTTGTAGGACAGAAGGGAGTGGCAAGAAATATTCAAAATGATGAATAGCAAGAACCTACAAACAAAATTACTTATCAAAACTATCATTGAGCCCTTGGTTGGTTTGGCTAAGTGGATAAGAGTGTCAGCCTGCGGACCAGAAGGTCCAGGGTTTGATTCCAGTCAAGGGTACATACACAGGTTGTGGGCTCAATCACAGCAGGGGCCATGCAGAAGGCAGCCAATTGATGATTCTCTCTCATCATTGATGTTTCTATCTAACTCTCCCTCTGAAGTCAATAAAAATATTTTTTTAAAAACAAAAACAAAAAAAAACTATCATTTAGCATTGAAGGCCAAATAAAGAGCTTCACAGACAAAAAAAAAGATAAAGGAGTTCATCACCACCAAACCAGTAATATATAAAATGTTGAAGGGTATTCTAGAAGAAGGAGGAGGAGGAGGAGAAGGAGGAGGAGGAAAAAGAGGAGAAGGAAGAAGAGGAAGAAGGGGAGAAGGAAGAAGAGGAAGAAGGGGAGAAGGAAGAAGGAAATATGTGTGAACACTAAAATGGCATTAAATACATATCTATCAACAATAGAATCTAAAAATGAAAATATACGAACAAGAAATCTAATGAACAAAACAAACTGATGAATAAGATAGAATCAGAGACATGGAAAAATTGGACAGACAGATAAATCTCAGAGGAAGGGGGTGGGATTTAAAATCTGTAAATTTTGAAGATTTAAAATAAGAAAATACTTTCTAAAAAATAGATGAAGATATGGCAATATAGCATTTTGTATAAAAATATGAAGTTAACAAAGGGAAGTAACCACATATCTTCACTTTCTTTAACAAATGTGATTTATTTGTAGTTTGCTTTTGCTTTACTGTGAACATAAAAGAATCCTACATAATAAAGGCTAATATGCAAATTGACAAAATGGTGGAATGACTGGTTACTATGATGTGCAATGACCACCAGGAGGCAGAAGCTCAATGCAGGAGCTGCCCCCTGGTGATCAGAGTGATCTCACATGAGGAGCACCACTCAACCAGAAGCCATCCTCAAAGCTGGTGAGTGCAGTGGTGTGAGTCAGACATCCCCCAAGGGCTCCTGGACTGCGAGAGGCTGCAGGCTGCAGGCTGGGCTAAGGGGGACCCCCCTACCCTGAGTGCACCAATTTCGTGCACTGGGCCTCTAGTTGAATAATAATGGCCCCTGTGGAACTTGTGTCCTATTCTTCTACCCCTGTATCCATAACACCTACATAAGACTAAGTACCCAATGACTTTAACAATTCTGTTGGTTGAATGACCATTGTAAAAATGGAGTGAGGATGTCTTGTTGTGGAGTTGCAGAATTTTGCACTGAAAGTAAATTAGATATTATCTAATCTAGTACTTCTAAATTGGTGTTCCATGAAATATTTCTTCTTTTTTAAAAAAAAATATTTTCACAGAGAGGAAGAGAGAGGGATAGAGAGTTAGAAACATCGATCAGCTGCCTCTTGCACACCCCCTACTGGGGATGTGCCCACAACCAAGGTACATGCCCCTGACTGGAATCGAACCTGGGACCCTTCAGTCCGCAGGCCGACGCTCTATCCACTGAGCCAAACCGGTTCGGCTCTTCTTTTTTTTTTTTTTTTAATATGTTTTTATTTATTTCAGAGAGAGGAAGGGAAAGGGAGAGTTAGAAACATTAATGATGCAAGAGAATCATTGACCAGCTGCCTGCTTGCATGCTCCCTACTGGGGATTGAGCCTGCAACCTGGGCATGTACCCTGACTAGGAATTGAACCGTGACCTCCTTGTTCATGGGTCAATACTCAGTCACTTAGCCACACTGGCTGGGCAATATTTCTTGTTATGATGTTAATCACATGCTGCAGTAAGTCTTTGGGGCTCATATAAATGTGGGAATCTCATGTTAACCAAGTTAATCAGATGTGCTTACTGAAGGGCTTCTTGGAGACTTTACTATATCTCTAATAATCAGTGGTTTCTGGAGCATTCTTTGGAAAACACTGATCTAGTCTACTCTCCTAATCTTACAAACAGGGAAAGAGAGGCTCTCTGGAGCCTGTTCAGGTATAGATGGTGAGAAACTAGAAAGAAGGATCTCAGTTGGAACACCATGCACTTGAATTATTTAAAGCCGGGACAGAGGGTCAAACACAAGCATTTCCTGTGCAGATCTTTAAAGGTTTTCTGATCCTTAACGAATCTAAGAGGTGGGCTCAAGTGTTGGCAGGAGCTAAAGAAAACTTAAACAGATATAGACATGAGTTTCACTGGCATAATGATTCCAAATTGAGCAATAACAATGTGATTATACACTCATTCACATTTGTACGGTGTTTTCTAATAAATAAGTGTTTTCACCTTGTCTTATTTGGTTCTCATAACTATCTAAGGAGAAAGATAAGGATGGGATTATTATTCCCATTTTATGAAAGAGGAAACTGACTCTCAGAGAGTTCCCTGTACTTACACAGCAGGTGAATGGTAGAGTTAGAATGAGGAGAATCTAAATTTCCTGTCTCTCAGGTTAGGGCTTTTTTCACTATATCATATAAATTGGGAAAATTTTGACCGAATACAAACTTAATTCTTTAATGACACATTCAGTCTGCTCCAACTGGCTCAATTAAAAATAGGATCAGTTCTCAGGGTGCTCATAGATGATGGCAGAAGCAACTTCCCAATTACTAGGACTTTAAGGTCATATTTGGGTTCAGTATATTAGTACTTCTTGTAGAGTTATGTTGCCAGGAAGAGGGACTTATAGAAAATTCCTGCTGGGGAGGCAGCATGGCCTATTTTTTACAAGCAAGGAGTCAGGCAGACTTGGTTTTTAACCCTGGCTTCTATCACTTAATTCTATGGTCTTATTCACTGTGTAACCCTTCTGTGCTTCATTTCTTCACCTGTAAAATGGAGGTAACAATATATATCTTGTAAAGCTGTTGAGAGACTAATGTAAGGAATTAGAGGGATATCATGGTCAAATGTGTAAGCTCTGGAATTATACTACCTGGGATTGAATCTCAGCCCACTTCTTGCTAGCTGTATAACTTTGGATAAGTCACTTATTAATGTCTCAGAATTTTAGTTTTCACATATGTGAAATGAGGAAAATAAATAGTGCATTCTTGATTGTTGTGAGCATCAAATGAGATATTTAAGAACTTGAGCACAGTGCTGGTGGTAGTGGAAAATCCAATACCAATTTCTCTCCCAAAGCAAAAATGAGAAAGAAAGTTACTTAGTCCTGTTCTTTCCCATTTACTCTTTCTTTTTTTCTCTCCAACTAGAAGTTGAAGAGGAAAGAACATCAGACTAGAAGTCAGAACACTTTGCTTTGTATATCAGTTCTGTCACATGCTATTTATATGATTTTAATAACTTCCTTGAGGTATTTTTCCTCACCTGAGACATTAAATTAGTTATAGTTTGCTTACTGTACCAGGTTGTTATAATGAATTCATGGATTTTAAAGCACTTCGTGAACTATGGAACACTATATAATGTGAAGGATGACTTTTTATCTACCATAGATTATAAGATAGATATTTTTACCAGTAAAAAGCAATTTTGTCACCAAGTTTTTTCTCATGGACAATTCGATCCAGTACGTTGTAACAGATGTTGGTAGTTGCTCCTTTCATCCACTCAATGAATATTTTTCCTTTAGTCACATCAAAGTTGTACTTGAGGAATGGGCCAGGACATGGGGTCTTCCAGTAAAATTCCTTGGCAATGTCTCCCCAAAACTCTGCAACAGAAAGAGAAGCCCAACATCACTAAGCTTCTCAGACATATTTATCCTCAGATGTCTTAGCAGTCTATGCACAGGACCAAATAACAGCTTCCATCTATTCCCATGAGCTGAATCTTACTCAAATTTCTTTCTTCTCTTCTCACACTTCATTTTTTTTTTAAATATACACTTTATTGATATTTTACAGAGAGGAAGGGAGAGAGATAGAGAGCTAGAAACATCGACGAGAGAGAAACATCGACCAGCTGTCTCTTGCACACCCACTGCCGGGGATGTGCCCACAACCAATGTACATGCCCTTGACCGGAATCGAACCTGGGACCTTTCAGTCCGCAGATCGATGCTCTACCACTGAGCCAAACCGGTTTTGGCTCACACTTCATTTTTTGCAAACTATTTCAATTGTAGCCACCCAGAGCTTATCACAATGCCTAGCACAGGGTAGGCAATTTTTTAACGAATTAATTAGTGAAAGAAAGAAATAGTTTACCCACAGAGACTCCCATGACGATGTTATTGTCTTAATTTGTTCACTCACTCTCAGCAGTTATTTTGTGAGCAGTTTTAAACAAAAACATATTTTTATTGATTTCAGAGAGGAAGGGGGAGGGAGAGAGAGATAGAAACATCAATGAGAGAGAATGATTGATTGGCTGTCTCCTGCACGCCCCACACGGATTGAGCTGGCAACCTGGGCACATGTCCCAACTGGGAATCAAACTGGGACCTTCTGATTCATAGATCCACACTCAACCACTGAGCCATGACAGCCAGGTTGCTCTTTAGTCTATTATTACTTGCCTAAGTGTTACCTGTTCTGTGTCAGATGTTCCTCTAAGTTCTTTATATTATTCCATTTAGTCCTTACCACAGTCCTAGAAGATAGGCCTTATTTTCATTATCCTTTTATTGATTTAAAAATTTCCCAAGGTGCCCTAGCCAGTTTGGCTCAGTGGATAGAGTGTCAGCCTATGGACTGAAAGGTCCCAGGTTCAATTCCAGACAAGAGCACATACCTGGGTTGTGGGCTTAATCCCCAGTGTATGGTGTGCAGGAGGTAGCTGATCAGTGATTCTCTCTCATCACTGCTGTTTCTATCTCTCTCTCTCCCTCTGAAATTAATATATATATATATATATATATATATATATATATATATACACACACACACATACATTTTTAAAAATTGCGCAAGGTTATAGTTACTAAGCCAAAACTTGAACTTCCGCCGAAACCGGTTTGGCTCAGTGGTAGAGCGTCGGTCTGCGGACTGAAAGGTCCCGGGTTCGATTCCGGTCAAGGGCATGTACATTGGTTGTGGGCACATCCCCGGTGGGGGGTGTGCAAGAGGCAGCTGGTCGATGTTTCTCTCTCATCGACGTTTCTAGCTCTCTATCTCTCTCCCTTCCTCTCTGTAAAATATCAATAAAAATATATTTAAAAAAAAAACAAAAACAAAAACCTTGAACTTCCCTGAGGAAGATAATTTTGCTAAAATCTGAAAGATAAATATAAGTTTTTACTGCCCCATCAGGAAAGAGAGTACTATGGGATGGAAAGGAACCAATGGTATATGTTAAGAAGAACTCCTTAAGGCTGAAGCACTGATAATCAGAGAAAGATTAGAAGGAAATGATGCATAAACTGAGCAGATTATACAATCTTTCTGGGCATGATAAGAAACTTGGTATTGCTGAAACAGATTTGCCTCAGTGGATAGAGCGTAGGCTTGCGGACTGAAAGGTCACGGGTTCGATTCTGGTCAAGGGCATGTACACTGGTTGCGGGCATGTCCCCAGTGAGGGGTGTGCAAGAGGCGGCTGATCGATGTTTCTCTCTCGTCGATGTTACTAACTCTCTATCCCTCTCCCTTCCTCTCTGTAAAAAATAAAAATAAAAATAAAAATATATTTTTTTAAAAAAAGAAAAAGAAACTTGGTATTTATCCTAAGAACAATGGAAAGTCATTGTAGGATTTAAGCAGAAGAGGGACATGATAAGATTTTCAATCTTAAAATATTTGTCTGAACCTCTGGAGAAAATGCAATCAACAGGTAAAATATATAATTGCAGAGCACTTGTAATATTCTCAGTATGGGATTAGGATCTAGAGGAGAGAAAGACACCTAGAAACATAACAATGGAAGGAATTTTAGAGAGTATTATCCCTTCATTCTAGTGTTAAGAAACCAAATTCAGCTCTGGCTGGTATGCCCAGTGGTTAGAGTGTCATCCACGCACCAAAGGGTCTTGGGTTCGATTCTGGATCTGGGGCACATACCTGGGTTGCAGGTTTGATCCCTTGTGTCAATAGGAGTGCGTGTGAGGCAACCAATCTACGTGTCTCTCTCACATCTCTCTCTCTTCCTCTTCCTTCCCCTCCCTCTCTTCCTAAAAAAATCAATGGGGGAGAGGGGTAACATCCTCAGGTGAGGATTAACAGGAAAAAAAATAAATAAACCAAATTCATAGATATAAAGTGACTTGCTAAAGGTTATGTGATTCAGTTTATACAATGTACATAGTTGGTTTTGAATATACAAGACAATGTAATTGATTGCCTGGTGTACCATTTGCAACCAATTAAAGAAATTCAAATTAAATAATTCTAAGTGCCATTTATCTATATATAAAACCCTAAGTAACCAGTCAACCGGTAGCTATGACATGCACTGACCACCAGGGGGCAGACACTCAATGCAGGAGTGCTGTTCAGCCAGAAGCTGGGCTCATGGCTGATGAGCCCTAGCTTGGGCTCCTCCCTGGCCACTGTTCGCTTCAACAATGCTACATCCTCCAAGGGGTCCCTGTGAGAGGGTGCAGGCCAGACTGAGGGACCCCACCGGTGTACGAATCCATGCACCGGGCCTCTAGTATACCTATAAAAACTAGCGAAGATTTTTAAAAATTAAATATAATACCTGAGTGGCCTTAGGAAACAGATAATCTTATATGATAATGGGCATTGTAAGAAATCAGTACAATCTTAGTGGATGACAGGTAAATGCCTGATAATAGCCATAAAAATCTGTATACCTTTTCATTTGAGAATTCAACTTTGGGGAATACACTCCAAGAAAATAATCCCAAAGGAAAAAAGTGATTAGTAAAGAGATATTTATAGACCATTATTTATACTACTAAAACTGGAAACAACCCAAAAACCTAACAATGAAAAAAAACTGGTGAAAATGAGAAATACAAGTAATAAAACAACAGACTACTAAATGACCATTAAGAAGAAAGTGAATGAACCGAAGGACTGGTATGCATGAATATAAGTACAACCAACGAACACAGAACTCTGGGGAGGGAGGGCATGAATGGGAGGTGGGGGGGGGCAGTGGTAAGCTATGTACACATGTAATACCTTAATAAAAAAAAAAAAAAGAAGAAGAAGAAGAAGAAAAAGAAAAAGAAGAAAGTGAATGAGAACTGGCCTTTTAGTGAATGCCATCCATGTACCAGGGACTGGGCTAATCCCATTTAATCTTACATGGCCCTATGAAATAATCAATAATTGTCCTAATTTTATAGATGACAAAACTTAAGCTTAGGAAACACAGGAAAGTCTCCCAAGGACCACAAAGATAGAAACCAAAATACAAAATCAGATCTGACTCTAAAGTTCATCAGTTACGTATACATTAAGCACATATGTAGACTCAAAAATGTTTTAAGTGATAATAGTAGACACAGAGAATGTAAAACTACTTATGAACTGAATTAGTGTCCATCAACAAGAAGTGAAGAAAACTGAGTTTTATAATCACTTAATTTTGTTTTTCAGTTGTTTTGGTTTTTTTCTTGGGTGGGAGATGCAGAAATTTGAATGTTTCATTGGTACACATTTAAATACTGACAAAGTTCAGAAGAGAAAAGGATGAGCATAGACTCAGATGATCAGGGAATGTTTTGTGGAATTGGTGGGGTTTGACTACAGGAGCAGAAGGAAATGGGAAAAAACAAGGAGGTGGGAAAGGGACTTTTGGTATTTAGTATATCAATAAGAATGACTTGTCTAGAATGAGGAGTGTGGCAGGGAATAGTGGGAAATAAGGATAGAGAGGTAGAATGGGGTTAGTTATCCAGAGACCTTGAAATAAAAGCAGAATTTTAATTTGAAACGGTAGGAAATAGGAAACTATTAAAGTTTTTGAAGTGACATAAGAAGGCAATGTTCCAGAATATTGATCTAACAGTGTCTAGATAAATATATCAAAAATTGAAGGTGCGTGAGACTAGGAGAGAGAGAGAACCAATTAGGAGGCTGCTTCCTTGAACTAAAAGGGCCTATGGAAATGGAAATAAAAGGTAATTTCAGAGGCATTTTGAAGTAATATTTTACAGAATTTGGAGAAAGACAGATTGTGGAATCAGGGAAGAGAAATAGCATAGCTCTTAGAAATATGGGTTCTTCAGGCAAGACTATCATGGTCACAAGGATATAAAAGACATGTACATAGAAAATTATGACACTGAAGAAAGAAACTGAAGAAAATACAAATAAGTGAAAGCATATACTATGTTTGTGTATAAGAAGAATTAACATAATTAAAATATCCATACTGACCAAGCAATCTATAGATTCAATGTAATTCCTATTAAGATACCTCTAGTATATTTCACAGAACTAGAAAAAATATTCCAAATATTTATATGGAACCACAAAAGACCCGAATAGCCACAACAATCTTGAGAAAGAAAAACACAGTTGGAGGAATCACACTATCTGATAACAAACATAATTTCAAAGCCTGGTACTGGCATAAAAATAGATATATAGATTAATGAAATAGAAGCCCAGAAATAAACCCACACCTTTATGGCCAACTAATATTTGACAAAGAAGGCAAGAACATACAATAGGGTAAAGATAGTCTGTTCAATAAATGGTGTTTGGAAAAATGGACAGATACGTGCAAAAAAATGAAACTAGACCACCTTCTTACATCATACACAAGAATAAACTCAAAATGGATGAAAGACTTGAATGTTAGACTCAAAATCATAAAAATGAAAGCATAGACAGTAAAATCTTGGATATTTCTCATAGCAATATATTTTCTGATATATCTCCTTGGGCAAGGGAAACAAAAGAAAAAATAAGCAAATGGGACTACATCAGACTAAAACATTTTGCACAGTAAAGGGAACAATCAACAAAATAAAAAAATAAAAAAACCAGCCCATTGCAGGGAAGAACATATTCACCAATAATTCATCTGATAAGGGGTTACTATCCAAAATTTATAAAGAACTTAACATCATCAATCATCAGAGAAATGCAAATTAAAACCACAATAAACCCTGCCTGGTGTGGCTCAGTTGGTTGAAGCACTATCCCATACACTAGAAGATGGCTGGTTTGATTCCCAGTCAGAGCACATACCCAGGTTACAGGTTTGATCCAGGGTGGAGGCACATGAGGTAGCAACTTATTGATGTTTTTCTCTCACATTGATGTTTCTCTCTCTCTCTCTCTCTCTCTCTCTCTCTCTCTCTCTCAAAAATCAATTTTTAAAAACCCACAATGTGATATCACCTCACACCTGTTAGAATGGCTATTATTAATAAACTAGAAGCTCAGTGCACAAAATTTGTGCATGGGTAGAGTCCTTAGCAGCTACCAGCCAGGGCCTCCCTTCCCTGGCTGCCTGCTTCCATCACCCTTTGCACCAGCCTTGGCCTTGCACCACCCACTCAACTGCTCCACCATCCCGCTGCAGTGCCCAGGACCCATCAGGGCATCACCAACACCCACCATGTTCTGCACTGCTCCCCCCGGTGGTCAGCGCATGTCTGTGGAACTTCCACCCACCCCACCCCACCCCACCCCCATAGGGACAATTTGCATATTAGCCTTTTATTATACAGGATCAACAAGCAACAATTGTTGGCGAAGATGTGAACAAAAGGGAACCCTTGTGCACTGTTGGTAGGAATGCAGATTGGTGCAGCCACTGTGGAAAGCAGTATGGAGTTACCTCAAAAAATTAAAAGTGGTATTGCCTTATGGCCCAGCAATTCTACTTCTGGGAATCTATCCGAAGAAATCCAAAAGATAAATTCAAAAAGAATATATGTACCTATGTGTTCACTGCAGCATTATTTACAATAGCCAATATTTGAAAGCAACCCAAGCACCCATCAGTAGAAGAGTGGATAAGAAAGCTGTGGCACATTTACACAATGTAATACTACTCAGCCACATACACACAAAAAAAAGGGAATTCTACTGTTTGTAACAGCATGGATAGACCTGGAGAGTATCATGCTAAGTGAAATAAGCCAGTCAGAGAAAGACAAATACCACATGCTTTCACTTATATGTGGTATTTGTCTTTTTCTGACTGGCTTATTTATTATTATGGAATCTAATGAACAAAACAAACCAACAAACAAAATAAATGACTCGTAGATACAGAGAATAACTGACAGCTGTCAAAGGGGAAGAGGCTGGGGGGCAAGGTGGAAAAAGTAAAGGGATTAAGCAAACCACAAATAAACTCATAAACAGACAACAGTATGGTGATTACCAGAGGAAAAAGGGATGGGGGGAGGTAGAAGAGGGTAAACGGGGGGTAAATGGTGATGGAAGGAGACTTGAGATGGTGAACACAAAATATAATATACAGATGTTGTATTATAAATAGCACACCTTAAGCCTACATACTTTCATTAATCAATGTCACCCCAATAAATTCAATTAAAAAAGACTACCGTGATTCAAATCCCAGTTCCACCACTAAGTAGCTTTGTCACCTTGTCCAAGTTAGTTATCCTCTCTAAGTTTCAGTTTCCTTCTCTGTAAAATGTGGTTGTGTAACTGTCTCTACATCAAATCAAACATGATTTCTGGCTAGCAAGCAGTAAGAACACTATAAATAAGATATGTAAATAGACCTTATTAGGGGAGAGGATGATGAGAGATTTACAGTTTGTGATAGAGACACTGGCAGAGATTAGAAAATTAGGTAGGTGTGAGGGTTTTGGGGGGGAAATTGGTAAATCCAAGTCACAGTTATATTGAATATGTTATAACAAAGGTGTGTGATTAAAATGGTCTATAGAGTTATGAAATTTGGAGCCAGATCATGAGTGAGATCCTGGGTACAGAGCTAAATGTATAGAATAGGAGTTATTATTGTGGCAGTTTTAGCTCACCCCTGGGGAACAGATACAATCACAATGGGATAAAATATAGAGAGGAAAGTTAAAAAAGGTCTAAAGACTCAAACTTGGACACTGCCTTTAGCAATCAATGGCTCTACACTTGATTCAATCCTGTCTTGCATTATTCACTAATGGCTTTACTCATGTCGCTTTTATTATCAAACCAATCATTTATTGACTATCTACTCGCACCAGACACTATAATGACACACACTTTACTTATTACCCACTTCTGTCATCATACAAAACTATGAAACAAGTATTATTATCCCTATCTTACAGATAAAGGAAAGGAATCTCAGAAAGACTTAAAAATCTGCTAAGGGGACTCTCCCTCCTCCCCAGGAGGGAGTCTGCGCTGTGGGACTCTTGTTCCTCCCCACGTGGGAGTCTGTGCTTGTTTCTCAATACATTTCCACCTTAAAATAGACATATTTTAAAACTCTGCCTAAGACCATCCGGTGAATGAGTGGTACGGCCAGAATCTAAATCTAGACTTTTCTGGGTTGGATTCCTGGCTTGTGCCACTGCCAAACATCATGCTGCCTTCAACAGTGTTGATGCCTTACTCAGACCGAGGGGCAAGGCCAGGGAACTTGGCTCGCACGTTCTTAAAAACATGCACCTGTCTATCGGAATTTCTGAGTGACTTCCAGCCCCGCTCATAAGGAAGAGAAAAGAAAAAAAAAAAAAAACTTGGCTGAAATGTGACTTGTTCAGTCTTAGATTGGGATAATTTAAATATTTCTGAAATATTAAAAATAGATCTGGGACTTAATTACCAGTTGTGGGAACCCCAGAACGGGAAACAGACCAGTTCCTGCCCCTCCACAGCGGAGACGAGTAACTCCCTGGCTCACGGCGTCAGGAGGCGGTGGCCGAGCTGGAGTGAGCCGGGCGGGCGGGCGGGCGGGCAAGGCATGTTCTCCTCGGGGCCTCCTCTCCCCAAGGTGCCCCCTCGCCGCCGGGAACCCCACTTTCCCCCTTAGGAGTCCTCCTCTTCTCGAGAAACTTTCCCTCTCCTCGCAGGGCCCCCACACCTCAGGAAACCCTCTCAAGTCGCCAGGAAAGCCCCCGACGCCTAGGGGAGCCCTCATCTCCTCCCACCACAGAACCCCCCGCCCCTTCTCAGAGAATCCCCATCTCCTCCCGAACCCCCTGGTCCATCTGCTCCCGAACCCCCTGGTCCATTTGCTCCGCAAACTCTCCTCACCCAGAACCTGCATCTCCTCACGGTGACACCTCCGCTTCCCCGAGGGGGGTCTCCAACTCCTCTAAGGAAACCCCATCTCCTCTCGGAACCCCATTCCCCCCACCACCGCCCCCCGATCCCCTACGGAGCCCGCCCAACCCCTCCCTCCCCGGGGGGGAGCCCGCTCCCCTCCTCGCGGACGTCCCCGGGCGCGCGCGGGCCGGGCCTCACCTCGCGGCTCCTCCACGGAGCGCCGGTGCAGCTCGCGGTAGCGCTGCAGCGAGGAGACGTGCGCGGAGCGGCTGAGCTCGGGCGGCGGCGACCAGCTCCGCGGCCGGCTCGGCGCGCCGGCCTCCTCCCGGGCCCCGCCGCCGCCGCCGCCGCCGCTCCGGCCCCGCTCCTCGGGAAGCCCCATAGCGCCTAGTTCCGAGCGCACTAACCGTTTTTTTGCGGTTGTCGGGGGCGAAAAACAGGCCGCCCGGGGCGGGGCCTCGGGAAAGGGGGCGGGGCCCGGCGGTGGGCGGGGCCTGGGCCGGCCGGGCGGGGCCGCCCCGGGGGCCGGAGCCACGCCTTCGGGGAGCCGGACCGCGTCCGCGGAGGCAGGAATAGGGAAACGGGGAACCCGGCTCAGGTACTAGGGGAGGAGCTTAAAAGTAGAAAAGGGGCGAGGCCGGGTGTGGCAGGAGAGGGGGTGGGGGTGGGTCCTGTATTGACAGAGGGGGGGGGGGCGGGCGTGACAGGAGAGGAGGCGGGGCCCAGGACGGGGTGGGGCTTGGGACTGACAGATGACAGGTCGGGTTAAGGCGGGGCTTGAACGGGAAAAAGCTTGACAACCGAGAGGACGTGGGTCAAGTCCAAGGTGGAGTCGTCGCCCCGTGGTCTGATTGCACAAGCCTGTCGCCCACAGAGTTGAAAAGCCAGGTGGAGTAGGGTGTGGGTTTTTTTTTTTTTTTTGTGGGGTTTTTTTTGGTGTCTTCTGGGATCACTTTCCCTCAAAGTAAACTCTTCCCCTCTGTCCTCAGGGGAGGAGAAAAAAAAAAATCCTCCCACGAACGTATAGGGCATGGCCCCTCTCTGTTAACGTTTGTGCTAGCTCGGATGTTCTCGCACCCCTGAGGATATATCTTCACTCTCCCTGGCTCCACCAGGTCCCACCCAGCTCTAAAGTACAAGATTCATGGAAGATTAGGAGGTGTGTTCAGGTCTTTGCGAATAAACCTACCTCCTCGTTGCACAAATGGTATAAGTTGGGGAAAGGGATGTGTGCAAAGTCACAGAGCAAAACAGCGACTACGTGAGGGCCAAACCTTAGTTTCTTGACTCCAAGTCTTTTTAACCTCGTCACAAGCCAAGGCTTGTGAAATACTGTACCAAAGGCTATGCAAATAGGAAAAATCACTCATATCCTCCTTTCCTTCCCGGTCTCTCCACTTTATCAAGCGACCACGCCCGCCTGCCACACCTGGGCTCTATTACCCCGAGCTTCCCTCTACCTGTTCCTCTCCAGGAAGGAGGGGCCAGGCCGGAAACTCCACCTCCCATCTGCACTCTCCACCAAGAAAAGCCCACACCGCCCATCCGTTCACAAAAATGTCTGTCTAGGCAAGAAGGAACCTTAAATATTTAGCTCTAAGAGTGATTTTGAGCCTAAACCGGTTTGGCTCAGCGGTAGAGCGTCAGTCTGCAGACTGAAAGGTCCCGGGTTCAATTCCGGTCAAGGGCATGTACATTGGTTGAGGGCACATCCCCAGTAGGGGATGTGAAGAGGCAGCTGGTCGATGTTTCTCTCTCATTGACGTTTATAGCTCTCTCTCTCTCTCTCTCTCTCTCTCTCTCTCTCTCTCTCTCTCCCTTCCTCTCTGTAAAATATCAATAAAATATATTTTAAAAAGTGATTTTTGAGGCCCAGAGCGGACACCCCCATCTCCTGAAGCCTGCACAGGGTTTGTGACCACAGCAGGCCCATCCTCCTTTCCCACCCGTTCCCTTGTTCATTGCCCAGCTAACCACAAACCCGGCACATCTTAAACTGAAAAGGATATGCCCATGTTCAAACCTATGATCCAGAGCCTACCCGGTCCTGAGGGGAGGGTCTCAGATCTCATGGGGTGAGCGTGGACCCCACAGAGAAGACAGATACTTTATCGAAGAGACATTACACTCAGCAGACACACATTCCACTGAGGGTACATGGACTCCACGAAGGGAGTGCAGATCTTGCTGAGGGGTCTCTGTTCTCACGGAAGGGCTATGGGCCCTGCTAATAAGACTTTAATGGATTATGGAGGTCACAGACCCTACTGGGGGGCGGCATGGATATCCTTCTAGGAGACACTAAAGATATAGATTTTACTAAAAATATATTGACCCCACTGAGGGGATTCACACGCCCCTGAGGGAATGGACATCAATGACGGGACACACACCTCATTTAGTTAAGACATGCCCTACGGGGGGCGGGGGGGAGAAGGGGGATAATATTTTACTGAAGCATAATAACCCCTATGGACTTCACTGAGAAGATACTACCGTAGCTTCTCTGTGGGGAGAAAGGCACAAGCAATGGGCACACAGTTCCAGGTATGGACAGTCACAGCTTTGGGCAGCCTTCTCCCAAGTCCTAGAGCTGTTCCCAGCACATTACTGCCCCCTTCTGTCTACAGGTATCAATGCATGTTCTGGGCCCATAATAGACACCCCCACCCCCCCTCCAACCCCACTATCCCTTACCCGTGTTTCTGAAACTTCTCTTATGATGAGAATCACCTGGTGGAGTTGTTAAAATACAGATTCCTGAATCCCAACTAAGAAGTGCTAAACTAGAAAGCTTAGAGCACTAGTTAAGTATACAATTTTACCTATATGTTCCCAAAAATTCTAGTTTAGAAAGCTTAGAGCACTAGTTAAGTATACAATTTTACCTATATGTTCCCAAAAATTCTAGTTTAGCACTTCTTAGTTGGGATTCAGGAATCTGTATTTTAACAACTCCACCAGGTGATTCTTATCATGAGAGAAGTTTGGGAAACACAGCCTTACCCCTCCCCCCAGTATATTTTCAAACTGTCCTGGAGTGAAAGAGGGGATGTATGCCCAGGGTCTTGACCAGCCCCCTCCCTCCCGCTCCTTGTGAACTGCATGCAGAAAGTTTGGACAAGAAGCCTAATAAAGACTGAACCCCTCATCCTTGGAGACGGGAAAGTAGTGCAAGCTCTAGGGTAGTTGGAATTCCTAAGAGTGGAATGCGATGGAGCATCCACAAGATTAAAGAAAGACATGAAAATGATAACAGTGGCATTTATTGAGTAGGGCCAACACCTACACTAAAAGCTTTCTACCTGTTACTCAATCCTCGCAACAACCCCCTGAGATGGATACTATTCATCTCTCCACTTTTCAGATGAGGAAACTGATACCAAAGAAGATTAAGTGTCTTACCCAAGATCTCACAGTTTGTAAGCAGAAATAGAACAGGAAATAGAACACAAACACCTAGACCAGAGACCCGCTCCCCACTCCCCCCGCCCCGCCCCACGCCTGCCATACCTGCATGCCCATTGTTCCTCTCTTACAGCACTCTTGCCAGAACCACATCCAAAACTCTTAAAATGATGGTAAATATTCAGGTTCCAGAGACCCCCGTCCCAGAGTCCTGAATCCTGCTCTCTAGAGTGGAGTCTGAGCGTTGGCCCGTAGGGACCCTAACACACACCGAGTTTAGGTCAGGGGTGCCAGAAGGGGTTGGGCTTGGAAGAGGAGTCTGAGAAGTGTTGGGGGTCCGGGGAGGGACCTGACGTCTGCGATGAGAAGGGGTGTCTAAAGGAGGGACGCGGTCTGAGGGTGAAGCAGGCGCTGGAGCGGGGCAGGGGCAGGGGGGTCGAAAGAGGAATCTGGGGGGCGGGGGGGAGGAGGAATCTGAGATCGGAGGAAAAGGATCTTGGAATCCAAGAAAGGGTCTGGGATCTGGGGAGTCTGGGACCAGAGGAAGAACCGGGGTGGAGGAGAGGTTTACGGGCCCGTGGAAGAGACTGAGGTCTAAGGGGGATTCTAGCTCTAACCGGCAGAGGGGATCTGGCCCCCGGGCTGCACAAGGTGTCCCGGATCACTGCGGTCGCGCTTGGAACGTGCTCTTCTCCACCGTCTCCCACTTCGCGACCCGGAACTGCCCTCCTCCGGCCTCTGCAAACGTCACCCGCCCGCCACCTGCGCGCCTGCTGCCGGCTGGCAGCGCCGAGCCCGGCGGGAGCGACTCAGACCCCGACCAGCGCTAGGGTGGGGGTGAGGCGCCCCCTCCCGGCGGCCCGGGAGCGCAGGCCCCTCCCACCCCCGCACCCCCGCACCCCCCCCCACCCCCGCACCACTTCCGGCAGGCGCTGCGCTGCTGGGGGGCGCGGGTGAGGATGGCGGCGGAGAACCAGGCCAGTCAGGAGAGCGCTCTGGGCGCCTACTCGCCGGTGGACTACATGAGCATCACCAGCTTCCCGCGGCTGCCAGAGGATGAGCCGGCTCCCGCCGCCCCTCTGCGGGGCCGCAAGGACGAGGACGCCTTCCTGGGAGACCCCGAAACCGGTGAGGCCCGCTACCCTCATCCCCCAACCCCCCTACCCTCCATCCCCCACCCCCGTCCCTGCCCCCTGGGATGCCCCCTGGTCCTCCATCTGCACCGAGCATCATCTCCAGCCTTCATCACCCGGATTCATTCCCTTCCTCTGGGACCTTTCTCTTCTTTTTTTTTTTCCCTGTTAATTATCTGATGGGGTTGGGAGCGCATCTCTGCCTCTGGAGTCCTAGGATGCGACAAGGGAGAGGGATGCCAGAGACTGCAGTAGGAGGGGTGGGGGTTACCTTTGGGGAAGAACCAACGGATAAGGAGGGAGTGTTGGGAGATCCTGAGGCAGGCACAGCTGTCATCACCCCGAAGAGGCTTTTCTCCAGTCACGGAGAACAGGAGAGAAGAAACCAAGCCAGAGATTGCAGCGGGATGAACAGAGGCGAGGTCTTAAGAACTTCCCACAGCCAGGGATTGTGAGAAGGGGTGATCATGGGGGAGAAGCTGAGACTCTCTTCGTGGCCAGGGAGGGATAAAGAGACTATGATTCTGCCTGTCTGTGTGTGCTGGGTATTGGGGTACAGGGTGCGTGAACCGAATGACCTCTCAGAGTCCTTGGGGACCAGCGTGCCTTTGCTGTCCTGTGCTTTACCTCACCCCCACCAGAGCCATGGACCAGGCCGGGGTGTTAGTAAGCTGCCCTAGAAGCAGGATCCAGAATTGTGCTGTGTTCTCTCCAGCCCTCTGCAGAGGCTGCAGGGGTGGGAGTGGGGAGGGAGGGAGGAGACGGTGCTTGGGGGAGAGCTGAGGGCCAGAAGCTCTCTGAGCATGTCTTCCTTAGTGCTCTCTCTGCTGTCCATGTGGCCCAGCTCTGTTCTTCATCCTCCATCCCCCATCCCTCTTCCCCTCAACGTCACTTCCTGGCATTAGAGCATCCTTCTGCTTCACTCTCTCTTCCTCCCAATGCCTGCACTTGAGTCCTATCCCTTACCAGCCTGGCAGACCTTGCTTCTCTGGTTCAGCCCTCTCTGGCCTGGCCCTTCTATAGTTATTCCCAGTCTGTCAGCCCCAAATTCTTCCCCCTTCCACAACTTTCTGGTTATCTGGTCCTGACCACCAGCCCCTGCCAACCTGACTAGACTATACCCTGCCTGGAGGGAGTGTGAGGTGACAATAGGAAGCCTTATGGGCATCAAAAATCAAAGCTGCAAATTAAATAAATAAAAAATTCCGGAGGGAGTAGCCCTGGAATCAGGAGGTTATCGGGGAGAGGGGTGGGAAGATGTGTCCTGGTGGATACCAGTCTGAACCATTATTCAGGGTCAGGAGTGCCAGTTCCGTCCCAGCATTGCCCTGACTCACTGTGTGGCCATGGGCACACTCACCCTGGGCTTTCCCTTCCAGCTCAACTGGGAATGCCTATCTCTCCCAACCTAGAGACTGGAAACCCCTGTTTTCTCCTGGCCCCATATAAATGCATTTATCAAAACCTGTGATGTTTATTTGTGTGATCTGCAATTACTCAATGTCTGTAAACCCTATGAGGGTGTTCACCATTCAACACAGTGCTGAGCATTCAGTAAAAATTGTTGAATGGATAAATGAAAAAGGAAGAATATCTCAGGGTGAAAGAATGGCATCAGAGGGAGTTCTCAACTCAGGGAGTACCGTGGTGAGTTAATACAGACTCTGCCCTAATCTGTACAAAAATCCAGACGAATCCCCAGTCGCCTGCTTTGCTGGGAACCTATACCTCATGCCAAGGTTGTGCACTAAGGTTCCAAGGAATTTGCCATCATACCTGTGTGGTCATTTCAATGCACTGCTTCAAAGCACCATGACTTCTTTGGCCCAGCTGGACCAGCCTGCTGGCT
Source organism: Vespertilio murinus (assembly GCA_963924515.1). Lineage (NCBI taxonomy): Eukaryota > Metazoa > Chordata > Mammalia > Chiroptera > Vespertilionidae > Vespertilio > Vespertilio murinus. Next base: position 55,878,870 of record OZ004709.1, read on the forward strand.
AATGTGGCCTCCTATGTTCTCCATACCTTGTGGCATTGCCCCATACTCTTTTTTAAAAAAAATATATTTTATTGATATTTTACAGAGAGAAAGGGAGAGAGATAGAGAGCTAGAAACGTCGATGAGAGAGAAACATCAACCAGCTGCCTCTTGCACACCCCCTACCGGGGATGTGCCCACAACCAATGTACATGCCCTTGACCGGAATCGAACCCGGGACCTTTCAGTCCGCAGACCAAAGCTCTACCACTGAGCCAAACCAGTTTCGGCTGCCCCATACTCTTATCCGGAACCATGGCTGTGCCCAGCTAGCGTCTAGCCTGCCACACCCTAGAATCAAGTGTTGGGTGCCCCACAGCAAATCCTGTGGAAAACAGAGATAGGTACCCAGCCGACGTGGCTCAGTGGTTGAATGTTGATAAATGAACCAGGAGTTCACAGTTCAATTCCGGTCAGGGCACATACCTGGGTTGTGGGCTTGATCTCTATTGTGGGACGTGCAGGAGGCAGATGATCAATGATTCTCTCTTACCATTGAAGTTTCTAACTCCCTCTCCCTTCCTCTCTAAAATCATAAAAAATATATTTAAAAAAAAAAAAAAACAGAGCTAGGTGATAACCACTCCAAGTTTGGAGTAATACTGTTTCTTCTCTCTTCTGAGCTCCAGGCCCAGGTGTTCCTCTCTGTTCCAGGCTTTTGCTTCCAGAGAGATGTCCTGCAAGTACCTCACCTTCAGCATGTTCTATGCTGAACTCATCATCTCTTCCCCATCTGCCTGCTCTTCTCCCAATGTCATTCTCAGTGAATAATACTGCCTTTCATCCAGTCTCCAAGGTAGAAGCTCAGAAGATACCCATCATCCCCCCTCTTCCTCTTACTTCCAAATGGTGATCAAATGCTCTATGTCCCCCTCCTATGTATCTTTCGAATTCCATCACACCATTCCTGTCATCACCACTGTAGATTAAGCCATTATTCTTTCTTATCTGTTGTATTATCCATAGGCTTCTAGCTCTTCTTCCTGCCTCCTGCCTCCCACTCAATCCCATCCATGCACTTCATATACATAACATATATACATATATATGTTATTTTTATTGATTTCAGAGAGAAAGGGAGGGAGAGGGAGAGATGGAAACATCAATGATGAGAGAGAATCATAAGATAGGCTGCCTCCTGCATGCCCCCCACTGGGGATTAAGCCTGGAACCTGGGCATGTGCCCTGACGGGGAATGGAGCCATAACCTCTTGGTTCATAGGTCAACACTCAACCACTGAGCCATGCCTGTTGGGCCCACCCTGCACTTCTGATCATGTCACTCCTGGAGAGAGTTCAACGATCTTTGGTGATTTGCCCCTTCAGGGAATAAACAAGCCAGAAAGGACCTCAGTCTCCAGCCAAGATCTCTCTCCTGAGCTCTAGATTTGTCAAGTTGACTCTATTCAGAGTTCTTTTATCATAAACTCGGCTAAAACTGAGCTACATCTAAAAAGAGAATTTTATTAGGTAGCATAACTGAAAAAAATCCAGGGGTATGGGGCTTTAGTCATAGCTGCATGGAGGTGCCTAGAAAGAAAATGGGCTTTACTCCATTTTTTGCTTTGCTTTCCTTTACTGCTTATGGGCTTCTTCTTCAGAAAGCTTCCCATTTTGTCAGGACAAGTTGCCCCCAGCAACAACAGGCTTACATCTTATTACCTTAGTAACCTAGATAGGAAGACAGCTTTCCCAATAGTTCCAGCATAAAAACAAAGACTGAGCCGAGGTTGGTTTGGCTCAGTGGTAGAGCATCGGTCTGCGGACTGAAGGGTCCCGGGTTCGATTCCGGCCAAGGGCATGTACATTGGTTGCATGTATAAGGCAGCTGGTCGATGATTCTCTCATCAACGTTTCTGGCTCTCTATCTCTCTCCCTTCCTCTCTGTAAGATATCAATAATATATATATATATATAAAACAAAAAACAAAGACTGAACCTAATTGACCTGGCACTGGTCATATGCCTGTCCCTGAACCAATCACTGTAGAGAAGTGCCTCTTCTGATTGACTAGGCCTAGCTCATATACTTACTCTAGTCTGTAATGAGGGAATGAGGCATGAGAAGGGAAGTAATATTATTTAAAAGAAAATGGAATGGGGAATGGTATCTAAGCAGAAAAAATTTAGATGGCTACTAGGTCTGCTGCCTTCAGATAATTCTTGCTGTTTTTTTCAAAAATTCAGAATAACTAAAATTAAACTCATCTTTCTCCCAAAAGACTTGTTTATTCTGGTCCCAAAACTAACCTTTTCACAGCATCCTGCTGTTGCTCTTACATATCAGTAAAATCAATGCTATTATTGCCTCAGTACTTACACAGTAGGGTACTCAATAAATACTTCTATTGAATAAATCAACAACTTAATAATTGGTGAAATTAAAAAAAAAATCTTGAGTAGTTCCATCTCTGATATCACCTTCATCTCCTGGTTTCTCATATCTGATTGGAGATAACAGATTTAAGGGCAAGTACCTGGAAATATCAAACTAAAATTGCCTTGTAAGGTTGGTTTTTGAGGGGGGGAATGGCTCCTTATGACATGTGGAGCAATGAAAAGGAGGTTTTTGAGTTACACAAACTCTTGGTTCCACCATTTCTTTATTTCTAACCTTAAGCAGGCAGTATCACCTGTCTCAGCCCCAGTTTCCTCATCTTTAAAATGGAAAGAATGGGTCTATCTTATAAAGTTATGGGAATACCTCAATGAGGAAATGTATGTAAAGTGCCTGGGAATGCAGTAAATCTCAATAAATATAAGTTTCAAACCTTTTCCTGAGTTCTTTTGAAACGTCTAGGTGCCAAAGAGAGTTCTGTGCCCAGAGTAGGTGTTTAACATCTGTTCAATGAATTCCAATGTTATTTACAGATCCTAGTACTGAGCATTAGACACAAGCATGATGGACTGAAACAGGCTTCCGGAAGACCATCTTCCTTTTTAAGTAAAATTTAAAAACAAATTACATGTTCATGGTAAAAATAAATAAACAAACAAATGAATAAACAGGAATAGTGAGGAAAAGGAAAAGTTCCCTTCTCCATTGTTGTCTTCCTGTAATTTTTCCTTTTTATTTTAAGATATATGTATTGATTAAATTTCAAACAAAATATTCTCCCACCCCACCTTTAGGATTTTTCCCAAAAGTAATGACCATAAATAATTTACATAACAGAGGAGTGTGGATTATGAAGGGCCTTGACCAACAGGTCAAGGAGTTTAGATTTTTATCATGTTGGCATTGGTGAACCAATTTTAAGTAGGAAAATATAACAGTCAATTTTTAATATTATCCCACAGACTTTTTAAAAAAAGGTTATACTCCTAGTATATAGTAGTAGGTCCTAAAAAATATGTTTATTGAATGAATGCACTTTTATTTTTAATATATTTTTATTGTTGATATTATTACAAATATTTCCCATTTCTTCTCCCCCTTCCCCCCTCCTCCCAGCCCCCATACTCTTCCCTCAGCTCTTTACCACCCTATTTCCCGTGTCCATGGGAAGAATGCACTTTTAAAAAACACATTGTGAGTACAGCAAGGTATTAAGGTACCAAGCTAAAGACCTTTAGAAGCCTGGGTTCAAGGCTGTTAGCACCCAGGAGAGGGAACTATGGGATAGAAGAGGGTCTCTCTCAGTCTTGCTAAAGGTTGCAAAAGAATGGAAATAACTCTGAGTGAGCACTTATGGGTGCTGTGTATACATCACTTCATGGACTCTCTGTACCCACCCAGCCAGTAAGGGATTAGTTCCATTATTAGGATGCAGAAAGTGAAGCTTATCATTTGAAGTGACTTATCCATAGTAACTCAGCAGGTGAAGCGGCTTTTAAGTCTTTCTGCCTCGACTCCTACATCCTCAGATCCATTCTCCAGATAACAGCCAGAGGGGTGGTTTTTTGTTTGTTTGTTTTTAAATGTGTTGTTATTGATTTTAGAGAGGAAGGAAGAGAGAGAGAGAGAGAGAGAGAGAGAGAGAGAGAGAGAGAAACATAAGTCAGCTGCCTCCTGCACACCTCTACTGGGGATTGAGCCCGAAAACCTGGGCATGTGCCCTTGACTGGGAATCAGACGGGTGACCTCTTAGTGCATGGGAGGACACTCAACCTTCTGAGTGACAATGACCAGGGCCAGAGGGGTCTTTTTAAAGCATAAAACAGATAGCTTCACATTCTCGCTTAAAACTCTCCAATGGCCTCCCATGGCTGTTAGGGTAAAATTCAAGCTTTTCACTAAGCCAAGGCCCAGTGATCTGCCCCAGCCTCCCTCCACCCCACTGCTCCTACACTGGAACCACACGGGGCGTGGTTATTTTTTCCTCTTCTTATGTGCCATTTCATTCCTACCTTAGGGCCTTTGCACCTGCTGTTCCTTCTTTCTGGAACACTAAGTACTCGCCACTTGCTCTACATATGGGGTGGCTTCTGCTCATCCTTTAGTTCTTAGCTTAAAACTCACTTCTAAGCTCAGAGGCCGCTGAGAGGCTGTGGCTGATTTCCCCAGCGAAGCAGCCCCCAACACAAACCACTGTTGTCTTATTTCCGTCCTTTTTTATTTATAGCACCTGCCACAACTTGTAATGATGTGCTCATCCGTTTACTTCCTTATTGCCTTCTTCCCCCACTGACCTGTGAACCCCAGAGGGCAGGAACTGTCTGTACCTTTCCCCTAGCATCTAACATAGGGCCAGACACATGGCAGATCCTCCCTATTTGTTGAATGAATGAATGAATGAATGAATGAATGAATGAATGAAGCAAGCAAGGTTGGAAGCCAAGGCCTATCCACTCAGTTTAGGTTGACTGCCTCCTTGCACAGAAGGCTGGGCCCAGCTCTGGGAGTATCTGGTTTCCAGGGAGGATCCAACTCCCGCCTCTCCAGGAAGTGTTCTCAGTCGCGGGTCCCCGGGTGCCCAGGGAATTTGGCCTCGGGACAGTAAACCCAGCCGCCCAGCTTCCCCGCTGGTGGTCCCTGTCTCTCCCCAGCCCAGACCGCCACCCTTCCCCGCCCTGGGGTGCATGGGGGTGAGTAGGCGCTGGAGCTCTATATTGGGGTTTGTTTGACGGGAGTGCGTGCGGGGACAGGGGGATATAACCCCCCGACTGGAGGGCTGAAGGGGGGGTGGTAAGAGACTTCCGGCCTGACACCCCCCACCCCCAGCTCCGACCCCTCACTCCCGCCTCCGCTCCTCGCCCCCCGCAGACCCGGACTCGTTCCTGAAGTCGGCGCGCCTGCAGCGGCTGCCGTCGTCCTCCTCGGAGATGGGGAGCCAGGAAGGGTCGCCTTTACGCGAGACCCGCAAGGACCCGTTCTCCGCCGCGGCCGCCGAGTGCTCCTGCCGCCAGGACGGGCTCACGGTCATCGTCACCGCCTGCCTCACCTTCGCCACGGGGGTCACCGTGGCGCTCATCATGCAGATCTATTTCGGGGACCCGCAGGTGAGAAGTCGCCGGGGGAGACGGTGGGGATTGACTGGCTGAGTGGCGTGGAAGCTGGCCCGGACTTGGAAAAGGGGGAGGGAGGCCCCAAGGGGAGGGGGGTGGCTCGAGGCTTGAGGGGGGACCGAGCCAGGAAGGGACTGCTCAGAGAGGAGGCCCTTGAGGTAGTGAGGGAAAGGAAGGTAAATAGGGGTGAATCCAGGGGGCAAGAGGACAGGGCTCGCACCAGCACCAGCACCACCACCACCCCCGACCCCCGTGGAGGTTCTGGGGTTAGTGGAGGTACCCTAGAGAAGCAGGGGGCTCCTCCTGTCCCCAACCAGCCCCTCCCCTCTCCCAGATCTTCCACCAGGGCGCCGTGGTGACCGATGCTGCCCGTTGTACATCGCTGGGCATCGAGGTGCTCAGTAAACAGGGGTCCTCCGTGGACGCGGCTGTGGCAGCGGCCCTGTGTCTGGGAATCGTGGCTCCACACAGTTCTGGCCTGGGCGGGTAAGGAGCGCCCCCACCGTTGGGGTCCCCCAGGTCTCATTCCACGTCCTGGTCTGTAGACCTCACGTGGGGGTCTCAAGTTTGAGCAGAGAAACAGATGGGCCCCAACTCCCTGCATTTGCTCTTTCTACACACACAGTTTCGTCCCTTTCTTCTTACATAATGTCAGAGGAGGTGTTTTCAGAAGCCTTTTCTTTAAAAAAAAATTGGAAAATAATGCTGTCAGTTGTAACGTGAGGTGCACAGGTAGGGGTATATTGTAATTAATTACGGCAGCGAGACTTAAACTTTGGGGCTCACAAATCCCTGTGAGTCTGATGAAAGCTACGGACTCGATGCTCAAAAAAATACACCCCGCTACGAATTCTTAAAGCAGAGGTGACAAATTGACCACCCAGGGGCCATACCCAGCACACGGACAGGTTTGGTTTGCAGACTTAAATTTTTTAAAAATGTGTTTCCTATTGTTAAAAAGTTGAGAATTTCCACTATCTCTTGAGCCTGAGGAGACCCGGTAACACAGTCCCCTATGACTGCAACGCCCTGGACCCGAGTGGCAGCCGCGTCCCATTCTGTGCCTCCTACTCGGCCACAGTGCTACCACTCCTTAGTGCCTGGGCGGCAGGCCACCGTCTCACATGGAAACAAGTCACAGAAAAGGGACGAGCTGGCCAAGTCCATGTCTTGGTTCCTGTAAGGCCAGTCTTCCAGACCCTACCAGAAAACCCCCCTTTTGTTTTTGCACAATCTGTTCTTACGTAATTCGGTCCTGGGAGCGGGAGTGGAGGCATACCAAGGAGGCAGGTGCAGGAAGCTGGCAGGGGTCCAGCCATGGTCTGGGGCGGGGGGTGGAGGGGGGGAGAACATCCTGCTCTCCCAGTCTATTTTTTGTGTTTTGCTTTTTTTTTTTTTTTTTTTTTTTTTTTAAATCAGGGATTAAAGTCTCCAGTGACAGGCTGAAAGAGGTCCTTGAACTCTGGATCCCTGCCTTGTGGGGCGCGGCTGAATCTCTGAATCTCTGAATCCCTGTTGGGGAGGGGGCTCAAACACTTGTCTCCTGATGACAAACTAAGCCTACAGACATCACCACTGGGGGTTGACGGGTGGCAGGTTAACTGTTCAGAGGGGTAGCGTCTTCTCATCACCACCCGCCCCCCCCCCCCTTCTGTGTCTGTTCCAGAGGGGGTGTGATGCTGATACATGACATCCGACGCAACGAGAGCCACCTCATTGATTTCCGGGAGTCTGCACCAGGGGCCCTCCGGGAAGAGGCCCTGCAGAGATCCTGGGAGACCAAGGTGGGGACCCTGGTTTGAGAAGAAAGTATGGGGGGCAGGGGAGGCGAGGTCTCCCTTCACTGCCCTTCTTCTAACCCAAGCATTACTTTACTGAGTGTTTGCTATGGGAGGTGAGGAAATGAGTTGAGCAGGATGCTCTTTGGTTATGAGGGAGACAGGCAACTCCCCAAATAAGATAGTGAGCAAAAAAATTCTGGATGGTGAACACCGGGCGATACAGCAACTTCTTAACTTCTGTGGCAACCTTGCCTCTCGGGCACACCGAAGGAAGAAAAAAAGGCCACTGAGCAGCCGGAGGCCTCAAAGTTGCTGCACTGTCACTCACGTGTCCCACTCTGAGCCTGCCTGACTGTAACTTCCCCAGCCCACAACAGGCTGGAAGATTAGAAAGGAACGGCTAGAGGAAAACCCACTGTCCACTGAGAGCAAAGGCAGAGAGAGAACAACTTGGAAAAAATATATATTTAGTGCAGGGGTAAGAGCCAAACGCACACCACAGCTCATAGTAATGGTGGTATGATAATGAAAACGGTAAAAACCAAGGTCTCTTGCCCACTGTTTTAAAAAGCAGGAATAGGTATAACCCAGTGAAGACAGGCTCCCGTCTACATTGGTTATGTCCTCGCTCTTAAAAAGGGTTTGCTTAATTTATAAGTCCCTCCATTCTGACAGCTAACGGAGGCCTTCCTGCCTTTGCTGACAGGCAGTCAGGGAGGTGGGAGGGAGGATGCCTGCGGGGACAGCCTGTCCCTCCTCTAGGGTACTTGGCCGTTGTCTCTCCCCCGTGCCAGCCTCCCCGCCCCCATCCCTGGCTTGGGGCTCTGCAGAGTTCAGCCCAGCCCCCCCCCTTCCAGTGACCTGGTCTCCTCTCTCCCTCGCCTGCCCGCCTTGCCCAGCCTGGGCTCTTGGTGGGGGTTCCCGGAATGGTGAAGGGGCTACATGAAGCTCACCAGCTCTATGGCAGGTAAAGACCCTCCCCCCGGGGACCAGGGCCCCTGCCTGCACTGCTCCTTTGGTGGCCTCCTACCTTCCTGGATTATTTCCTTCCAAACTCCCCCTCCTAATATCCCGTTCCCTGGCCAGGACTCTCCTTCCCAGGAACCTCCTCCCTCTCCCCGGAACCCTCCTCATCTCCCCAGGACTTCCTCCACCCCCTTCTCTCTGACCCCCCTACTTCCCAGGCTGCCATGGTACCAAGTCCTGGCCTTTGCAGCAGCTGTGGCCCAAGATGGCTTCAACGTAACCCATGATCTAGGTCAGTGGGGCCTGGGGGTCAGGGGAAAGGCATGCGGTTGGTGGAGGGGAGAAGATACACCTCTGAGATTTCAGGCCCAACCCAGAAAGCACCTCTCTTCCAGTTTGCTCCTCAGATCCCCCCACCCCCCACCCTATCAGGAGGCAGACTCAAATGAGAAGATCTAGAGAGGCCCCTATATACCCTACCTCCCCCATAAAGACTCCTTGGGGGCTGGAGCTTAGGCCCAGACACTCAGCCCTTACTCACCCCACCTATGATGCATCTCAGCCATCGGGTCCAGACCTGGCAATGCCTGCCCAGCCTCTTGTCCCTGCCCATAGCACGTGCCCTGGCAGAACAGCTGCCGCCCGATGCGTCTGAGCACTTCCATGAGACGTTCCTGCCATCGGGCCGCCCGCCACTACCTGGCTCGCTGATGCAACGGCCTGACCTGGCCATGGTACTGGATGCACTTGGCACCTACGGCCCCGCTGCCTTCTATGCTGGTGGTAACCTCACGCTGGAGATGGTGGCCGAGGTGAGCACGCGAAGAGCCCCTCTGCCCCAAAGGACCCTACGGCAGGGACATCCTTCCTTCCCTGGGTTTCTCTCTACTTATATTTACTTGAAATTCTAGGATAGGCAAAACTAACCTCTGGTGATAGGAATCAGATCAGTGGCTGTTGGAGTGGGAGGGCTTGACTGGAATGCGGGAGGAAGAACCTACTGGGATGATGGGAATGTTTTGTCTTGATTGAGAGAGGTAACTTTGGGCTCCCCGGGGCTGGTGCCAACCTGTGCAGAGGCCTGTCCTGCACCCCCCCCCCCAGGCTTGGTGGAGAACTGGGATCAGCCTCAGTTTCCCTGAGCCCACAACCTCACCCTGCCCTTGGGTTTTCTAGGGATTGAGCAAAGGGCCTCCTTCATTGGAACTGGGGGGATTAACATAAGGGCTTACCAACTAACCCCAAAGAGTCTTAGCCTGAGGCAGTAATTGTTTTTAGAACTAATGCCAATAGTTTAAAATTCCTGATGGGAAATTACGTTCAAGATAAGGATACACAGACCAACTCAGTGGTTCTTTCATCTGTGCAATAGGGTGATTATATCTATCCCTGCCATACAGCTGTGGGAACTGAATAGGTCCATCACTTATTTTACATCACAAAGTGCCTGCTCTGTGCCAGGTCCTGTGCTGGGCACTGGAGATATGGGTGTGGTGATAGAAGCCACCTCAGATGGACTTCACTGGAAAGTCCAGCAGAGTACTGGCTTTAGGTCGGCTGGACCCAGGGCTTTCATCCCCATTGTCAGGACTTGGTCTATCTCTCTCTCTGTCTCATGCCTCTACTTTCCTCTACTTGAATTCACTCTCTGCCAGATCCTTTCCACACCTGCTCCCGTCAGCCATCCTTCCAGTAAGCCATCCCAAGGAAAGAGCATTTCTCATTCCAATAATTCAAGCAAAAGCCTCAAGGTTTTGTCTCATTGGCCTGTAATAGGTTTCATGACTATTCCCAAGCCAATCACTGTGCCATGAAAACAAATGCTCTGATTAACCAGACTGCATTGTGTATCCTCTCCTAGAGGTGGAGAAGGGGATGAAGAAAAGTCTAACAAAGACCGTCAGAGCTTAAAAATTAAATTAAAACAACCAAAGTTGTCAAACAAAGGAACACACACCAGCCAAGCAATTCAATGTATAGTTCACTGAGGGTGGATTAGAAGTCAGAGGTTTTAAGTACTAGAAAAAAAATGGAGGGCATTCTTAGTGTTATGCTAATTTAGGGTTGAAAATTAGCATGCTGGGTAGTAAGAAATGAGCCCATTGGTTTGTACAAGATTGATTCACTGGTCAATAATTGGTTATGTCATTCCTACTAGGGCCATCCATGGTTTTGTAGTGGCTTTAGTTATTTGTAGTGAAATGCAGATTTCAGTTTGATATCTCTCAAGCATGTGCTGCTGTAAGTGAAAAATCTTTCTTTCTCATGGCCAGAGAGGGCAGTATACACAAAGACATAGAGTCATGAGTTCAGGAACTGCAGGTCACCCAGAGCTCACTGGGGAATAGCAGGACATGAGGCGGAGATGTAGGCAGGGGCCAGATCACAAGGAGCCTTAAATACATTCATAGAATATACCCAACAAAATGTCTTACTGTATACATAGTAGGTGCTCAGTGTTAATGCTTTTTCCTCCTCCTTTTTCCTGGGGTACCCAGGGCTGATTGGGTCCCCAAAGGTCATGATGGGAATTGCAGAAGGCACAAAAGTTATAAGCATCTGATCTGTCTGTGATCCAAACATATACCACAGGCCAGATCCACATGCTCACTGCGTGGTGTGTGGGTCAACATGGTGGTGGGGGCATTCTCTCCCTTCCAGGCTCAGCATGCAGGGGGTGTTATAACTGAGGAGGACTTCAGCAACTACAGTGCCCTCGTGGAGAAGCCTGTGTGTGGCGTGTACAGAGGTGACTTCTCTCCCAGCTCCTGGGGTCCCCACTCAGGAGAATCCTCCCAGTCCATGGCTGTATGCTTTTTGGCCTGGAGACTCCTTCCCATTTAACACGAGAGAAACTGAGGCAGTGAGCTGCCTGGACAGCTAACTAATGAAGCAAGCCAGAGTCGGCCTACCTTCTGAAGTAGTCTTGGAGTCAAGTATTTAGGATATGGGGAGGGAGGTCTGGTCAAAGGTTCAGGCCTAGAAGTTGGGGTTCTAGCCATATGTTTTCTTGATTTGGGCTCTCTGTTGTCTCATCCCATTTCTGGTCACCCTCTCAATGCCCTACACATCATAAGAACTCATAAGACTAAAGTCTATCTAAGCTTCTGGTTATAACAAACTTTTCAAGACAGTCATAGACCTCCCTCTAATTGTGCCAAAAGAAAACTGAGGGCCCAGGGAAGAAAAAAGAACTTAACCTGTCAAATTAGAAGAAAAAAAAGATAAACCCATAAATTCAAGTTTATGACATAGATGATGTCCATGTTTGTTGAACCCAAAGTGGTAGGCTCCTAGGTCCCTAAGAAGGCTCATAAGTTGTCTTTCCTCTAGGCCAGTATCGGCAAACTCAACAGAGCCACACATCAACAGTACAACGATTGAAATTTCTTTTGAGAGCCATATTTTTTAAATTTAAACTTCTTTTTTTAAATATTTTATTGATTTTTTACAGAGAGGAAAGGAGAGGGACAGAGAGCTAGACACATCGATGAGAGAGAAACATCCACCAGCTGCCTCCTGCACACCCCCTATCGGGGATATGCCCGCAATCAAGGTACATGCCCTTGACCAGAATCGAGCCTGGGACCTTTGAGTCCGCAGACCGACGCTCTATCCACTGAGCCAAACCAGTTCCGGCTAAACTTAAACTTCTTCTAACACCACTTCAAAATACTCACCCAGGTCATGGTATTTTGTGGAAGAGCCACACTCAAGGGGCCAAAGAGCTGTATGTGGCTCACGAGCCGCAGTTTGCCGACCACGGCTCTAGGAGGCCCAGATTACTTCAAGCCCCAGAAGAGACTGCTTCTGAGTTCAAGTTTCCAGGCCTCAATCTCCAGCCCAATTCCTCTACCAGAGGCAATGCCATATGGAACAGAGAAAGAGCATAGCTAGGGAGCCAGGAAGACCTGCCATTCACCTTGAACAAGTCACTTCCCACTCTGAGCCATGGTTCCCTCCTTAAAATGGAGATAACAGTGCCTACCTCTCAAGGTGGCTATGAGGACTTGATGAGATGATGCTGGAAGTTGCCCTGATCGGAATGGGCACTGAATATGTATTTGATTTTCCATTTCCCCTTCAAGCCTATATTCTCTTGGCAGTGCCAGAACCTTGAGTACTCGAGGTTCCACTTGTATCCTGTAACCTTGGGCCAGCTGCCTCTCTGTGCCTCAGTTTTCTCGCCTATAAAATGGGAATGGTCAAAGTACCCATTGTGAGGATTAACGGAGTTAATTAGTTATGGTTTGTGTTATATCAGATATTATTATTCTTTTGGTGTCCAAACATCTAATAACTAGAGCCTTATATAGGAAGAGGAGGTTGCTGCTCCCAAGAAGTTTCAGGGTTGGGACCATCAGGATCCCTGAATAGTAGCCTATGGTGGGCCAGGAATCTGAGCATCTGGACATCTGTCCCTGCTGTGCCAATGGCCTTCATTGAAACTCTGGGCAAATCACAGTCCTCTTCAGCCTTAGGTTCCTCATATGGAAGAGGAAACTGAAGACCAGTGTTCTGAGTTGGAGTCCTGGGCCTGGCCCTTGACTCGCCATGTGAACTTGGCGTGTGTCCCTTTGCCTGTCCCCGCTTTCCCCCTATCTGATGAGGGAGTCCAGTGCTGCGGTCTCAGTCGATGTGGTGGTGGGATGTGGAGATGCCTTGACTGTCCCTGCCATCTGGTCATTCCCTGTCCTTTCAGGCCACCTGGTTCTCAGTCCCCCGCCCCCGCACACAGGCCCTGCCCTCATCAGTGCTCTCAACATCCTCGAGGGCTTCAATCTCACCAGCCTGGTCTCCCGGGAACAGGCCCTTCACTGGGTGGCAGAGGTGAGGCCAATTCGACCGTATGTTGGGGGACTCTGAGACTGGGGGGATGGGGTACTGCGACGGGGCAGGACTAAATCCCCTCCAAGTTTTCTCACACACAGAATTCTGGGTGTGGGTATTAGGAGACTGCCATACCTCTGCTCTGTTTTCAGACCCTGAAAATTGCACTAGCCCTGGCCAGCAGACTGGGAGACCCCATCTATGATTCTACCATCATTGAGAGCATGGATGACATGCTAAGGTGGGTCCTGTGGCAAGACCCTGGCGACTGGACAGATGGTGGTGGTGTAGGCAAAGGCTCAGGTGTAAAGCAGCTAATAGAAAAATAGGCCTGCCGAAACCGGTTTGGCTCAGTGGATAGAGCATCGGCCTGCGGACTGAAAGGTCCCAGGTTCGATTCCAGTCAAGGGCATGTACCTTGGTTACGAGCACATCCCCAGTAGGGGGTGTGCAAGAGGCAGCTGATCGATGATTCTCTCTCATCGATGTTTCTAATTCTTTATCCCCTCTCTCTTCCTCTCTGTAAAAAAACAATAAAAATACATTTTTTAAAAATAGACCTGAAGTCCCAAATCAATTCCAGCTCAGCACTAACTCACAATGTGGCACCGATTGCTTCTCCTTGCACCTCAGTGTTCCCATCTGTACAATGAGCTGCTGTACTTCATATGGCTCTCAAATTTTTTTGACCCTAGCAGGGCACATATATGGGCCCATCTGGTCCTCTTTTTGGGTAGACAAAGAAAGCCTATTAACAATGAAAAGAATCTCCAAGAAAATATTGGAGGTGGTGGAGATTTTTATTAAAATGTATCTATATTAGCAGGATAACATAACAGTAAAACTGTGGGCTCTTGCCAGACTGACTCAGTTCAAATCCCAGATTCTCAGCCTATGCAGCCTTACCCTCTCTAAATCTGTTTCTACAAGGGGGCCTGACAATAATGGTGCCAACTGCATGGTTAATTGTAAAGACCAAGCAAGGTTACTCATACAAAGCATTGAGCATGTTGTCTGATACATAATCAATATTCAACAAATATCATCATTAGTTTTAATTGGCAATAGGAGTAAGCATGGTTACCATTTAACTGCTACTATAACTGATTTTTAAGGCTGGCTGAGGGAAAATCAGAAACCAAAAATATAGTTAATGTAAATTTGTATTTTCATGATTTCATAAATTTGCTTTTAAGATCAATATATATTTAGCTCTAAAACACATGCACATATCTATATTAAATCCATTCATTCAATAAAATTTTTTAAAAATACATTTTTACTGATTTAAGAGAGGAAGAGAAAGGGAGAGAGAGATAGAAACATCAATGATGTAAGAGAATTCATTAATCGGCTGCCTCCTGCATGCCCCCTACTGGGGATCAAGCTTGAAACCTGGGCATGTTGTCCTGACCAGAAATGGAACTGTGACTTCCTGGTTTATAGGTCAACATTCAACCACTGAGCCACTCTGGCCAGGCCATCCAATAAATATTCATAAGGGCTTACTATGTGACAAGTCATTCTGTGTCTTAAAAAAAATTCTAATAGCAAGTAAAGATTCTTGTATACAAACCTCCCCCCACAACCACGCCCCTCCCCAATGCACACACAATAAATTCTTTTTTTTAATTTTATTGATATTTTTACAGAGAGAAAGGGAGAGAGATATAGAGCTAGAAACGTCAATGAGAGAGAAACATTGACCAGCTACCTCTTGCATGCCCCCTACCGGGGATGTGCCCGCAACCAATGTACATGCCCTTGACCGGAATCGAACCTGGGACCTTTCAGTCCTCAGACCGACACTCTACCACTGAGCCAAACCGGTTTTGGCACACAATAAATTCATAATGAAACTTAATTTTGGGATTACAAACATCAGGTTAAGTGAATTCAGTTTGTTCATGTCAAAACAAATATCTTCTGAGCATTCACTATACCCTATAGGTACTTTCATAGAAAGGATTAAATGAGTAAAGTCAAATAATTAAAAAACTCTTGATTTAGGCACTGAGTAAATTAAAAGTCGGCTCTAGAAGAGAATCTGAATAACACCTAAATAAATTCATTCGGTTCAACAACTATTTCCTGAATATTTCCTATGTGCTAGGAATACGTAATCTCTGGAACAGACCAAAGGGGGAGGCAGATATTAATAAAATAATCACACAAACAGACACCACAAAGAGTGGTAGGTGGAATGGAATGAGAACTTGCTGTGTGTTCATCTCCTACCCCGTGTCTTTTCAGCAAGGTAGAGGCTGCCTACCTCCGGGGCCACATCAACGACTCCCAGGCAGCCCCCGCCCCACTCCTGCCTGTTTACGAGCTGGACGGGGCTCCCACGGCTGCCCAGGTGCTGATCATGGGCCCTGACGACTTCATTGTGGCCATGGTCAGGTACGCAAGCTCAGACTCCACTTGGCACTAGAGATCATCTAGGTGGGGGCTGGGCAGGCGCGAGAGCGGGCTCAGGGTTCACCTGGCCCCAATCTTGGCCCCCAGCTCCCTGAACCGGCCCTTTGGCAGTGGCCTCCTCACCCCCTCGGGGATCCTACTCAACAGCCAGATGCTGGACTTCTCCTGGCCCAACAGGACTGCTAACCACTCTGCACCCAGCCTGGTAGGGTCTTGCTTCCCTCTTACCCTTCGGATTCCAAGGCTCGGGAGGATGTGTTACAGTATGGCTGCTCCTCTCTCCCTATTTCCGCTGGGAACTTTTATTATAAAGGGAAGGAGCCCAGACAAGGTGCTTACTTGACCCCAGCCCATGTCTGGGGCTTGGAGCCCGGTGGATCCAAAGAAACCTTGTCCCATTCTGTCAAGGTCTGATTGTGTGACCTGGGGAAAGTCTTGTCCCCTCTCTGGGCCTCAGTTTCTTCTCACCTGTATAATGAGGACATTGACTCTGATAGTGTGCTTTAGGTACTGTTTAGTACTGTTCTATGTGAGGCTGAGCTGGTGGGGTTCAGCCCTGTTGCTGGGCACCACAGGAGAAAGGAAATAGGCATTATTGTGTAGTTGGAGGTCAGCACCTTTACAACCTTCAAGCCGAGGCCCCGGCAGGACAAAGACAGATGACCAGGGTGGACATTATTCTGTTCATCCCCATAGTCATCTTTCTTCGCTTGGCCCCTCCCCTGTCTCAAAACGTAGTGCGTTCACTATCCACCCCAGTTATCCAGGGACCCTGACCATTTCACATATAGCAAACTGTGGCCTGGGGAGAGAGCAGTCTCCAATGAAAACTGGACCTGTGGAAGATGTAGGGGAGGGAGAGAGGGAGGTTGGAAGAGTGGTAGAGTAGTCCTTATCCTATCTCACCCTGCCTCTCATCTCCCCTGTGGCCTTGGTCCTCTGACAACAGGAGAATTCGGTACAGCCGGGGAAGCGGCCACTGTCTTTCCTGCTGCCCACTGTGGTCCGGCCGGCCGAGGGGCTCTGTGGAACCTACCTCGCCCTGGGGGCCAATGGAGCTGCCCGGGGCCTCAGCGGCCTAACGCAGGTGAGGTTTCCTCCACGGCAGGCCTTTTGTGGCCAGGAGCCACGCTGTGGCCTGCAGATGCCTTCATGTCTCTTTGCTTATTTCCATCTTTTACTCACAGCAAACAAGGGCTGGAACTGCTTTGTGGCAGGCCCCTCCTGGACACCAAGGAGATGGGCTGTGCTGGCTTTCTGAGTGAAAATGTAGCCCTGAAGCTCCCTGTCTTCCCAGGTTGCAGGAGAAACTGCAGGGCCAGTGGGATTGAGAGGTGATATGGCATCTGGACTGTCTGAATTCTCTCAATCTCAAATTCCAGCGTGCTCTACTCGGCATCTAAATAGAGAAGCAGCCCTCTTTAGGATTTGCTTTTGAAAGGAAGGGTCTGCTACACTCCAAAATGCCTCACGACAATTCCACAAATGTCTTGAGCACCTGACACACGTGCCAGGCACATACTTTGGCAGGTGGTGAGTTAACTAACCTGAGCTTTGGGATCACACGCCCCCGAGTCCCAGGCCAAGTGCTGCCAATTTCCAATTGTGTGATGTTGGAGAATTCACTTAACCTCTCTGAACCTGTCTCCTCATCTGTAAAATAGAGATAAAAATAGCTAACATATACAGAGTTATTACTAAATACTGGGCATGGTGTTAGGTGTGTTAACTCTTTTAACCTTCTCAGCTTTGGAAGGAATCCTTATTTCTATTTCATATATAAAAAAACAGAGGCCCAGAATGGTTAAAAAATTAGGTCCAGTTTAGTAAGAATAGGCAGGCAGTTGATTCTAGAGCAGCCATGGGCAAACTACGGCCCGAGGGCTGGATCCGGCCCATTCAGCTGTTCTCTTGCTCTCCCCTCCGCTCCTTCACCAGCAGCCCAAGATGAGAGTGCCAGCATGGTCAGGTTGCTTTTGTTCCGGCCCTCCGGTCCAGTTTAAGAACCCATTGTGGCCCTTGAGTCAAAAAGTTTGCCCACCCCTGTTCTAGAGCCAGCCTACCCACACTCCAAACCAATAAGCTCAAAGTATCCACATTGTGACCTAGGCTATGCCCAGCCATTAACTCTGTCCTGGCCGGGGACAAGGGAGGTCAGCCCTGGGCTGGGAGACTGGATGCTAGCAGTGCATCTTCCCTGGCTCTCTCTAAACTCTGGAGTGAATCACTTTTCTTCTCTGGCCCTCATTTACCCATCTGTGATATGGGGACAGTCACCAAAGGTCTGCCTGTCTTCTGGGACTGTTGAGAAGCTCAACTGACACTCCTGGTGCAAGGAATCCAAAGACTAAGGAGTCTGGACCAGGAGGAAGGACCACAGAGTCCTAAACCCCCATCTGTGGGGTAGCCCTGACTTCTGCCCTTTGGCTGTCTACAGGTTCTGCTGAATGTCCTGACCTTGAACCGGAACCTGAGTGACAGCCTGGCCCATGGCCGCCTACATCCGGACCTGCAGTCCAACCTCCTACAGGTGGACAGTGAGTGTTCTCATGGAGTAGGCACAGGGTATAGTAGAGAAAGTGGCTCCTCCCAAGGGTGCCCCTGCCTCAACCAGCACCAACTCCCTGCCATTGAAAGTTTGGTTTCTTCCAACTAATTCCTAACAGTATAAGATCTGGGGGGGGGGGGGGGGGGTAGATTTAGAACCATCCTGCCATTTCCTGGCTGTGTGGCCTTGGGAAATTTATGTCTCCACTCTGAGCCTCAGTGTTCTCATTTATAAAATAAGATGCAGTTGTTCATTCTGCAAACCATTAATTCAGCAGTTTGTATTGAGTATCAACTGTATCCCTTGCATTATCTTAGATGCAAGGGATACTGCATTTACAGGCAGACATGAAAAATAAATTAACAATAACAATAGTAAGAGAAACCAAAATAAATGCCCTACAGAGCATTAAACTAAGATAATGTATGTATAGGGCTGACTTGCTGATTGATGGAGGCCTCTCTTTGGGAACATTTAAGCTGTGATCTGAAGAATGGGGAAAAACAAACAAACCACCGTGCAAAGAACTGGGACTCTATATGCCAAGGGAACAAATGCAAAGAATTCAGGGCAAGATTAAGGGAACAAGTGCAAGAATTCAGGGCTTGGTGTGGTTTAGGAGTAGAAAGGAAACAAGAGTGAGTGAGGATGAGATGAGATGAGATCAAAGAGGCAGCAGGGACCAGGTCATGGACCTTATAAGTTATGGTGAGGAGAAGACTTTCTTTTAAGAAGGGCAGATGCTTAATTTTGTAAATGGGGAAGTATGTGCACCTTTGGGGGAGTTTTTATTACAACAGGCAATATATTATACAAGTCGAAGAGGATATATATTGAATGAAACTTGGTCCTTGCCTGCTCAGTGTCTTTATCCCCATTTTATGGAGAAAGAAACTGATACCCACAGAGGTTATAAACTAGTCAATGGTCAGCTAGTAAGTGGCAGAACTGAGAGAACACCTGGCTGATACCAAAGACTCGGTTCTTTACTGCGTGGCTCTAGTATCTCCTGGAATGAAGCATATTAGAAGCCACACACCTACATCCTCAGCAGTCACAGCCTATAGTTGACTGATGACACTGTGGGTCCCAACTGATGGATTCCTTGAAAATGAATTCTGCTCAAGCAATATCTTCTGGTTTCTATCAAATGTGAGGCTTTTTTTCTTTTTTAAAAAATATATTTTATTGATATTTTACAGAGAGGAAGGGAGAGAGATAGAAACGTCGATGAGAGAGAAACATCAACCAGCTGCCTCCTGCACACCCCCCACAAGGGACATGCCAGCAACCAATGTACATGCCCTTGACCGGAATCAAACCCGGGACCTCTCAGTCCGCAGACCAACACTCTACCATTGAGCCAAACCAGTTTCGGCTGTGAGGCTTTTTTTTTCTATGTTACTTGGGGGTGATGGGGCTCATCCTAGCCCTGCCGTGATGGGCTTACAGTCCTAGACATGGACATGAAGAGTTGAGGCATGGTGAAGGAAAAGTTCGTCCACCTGAGGACTCTGGGAGGCTTATAGTAACAACTGGTTGAGCCTTAAGTATGAGCAGGAATTTGGCATGTGGAGGTAAAGAACATTGTGAATAGCCCTGACTGGTTTGGCTCAGTGGATAGAGCATAGGCCTGTGGACTCAAGGGTTCCGGGTTCGGTTCTGGTCATCAAAGCTGTTAGAGGGGTCCAGCTGGCTCAGTTGTTGAGCATTGACTTATGAACTCGGAGGTCCTGGTTCAATTCCCGGCCAGGGCACATGCCAGAGTTGCTGGCTCAATCCCCAGTAGAGTCATCTAGTCAGCAGCTGATTAATGATTCTGTCATCACTGATAGAGGGTTTTGATTGGGGGAATGATATGGTTTAATGGTTTAAAAGGACTCTTTGACTAATGTGTGAATAGGCTATAAGGAAGGCAAGACTGAAAGCAGAAACAGAAACCCCTTTTCCAATATTAAGAATGACTGTATATTGTGGACCACTTACTGTATGCAAGGCTCTGAACTCAATGCTTTCTGTGTATCATATCCTTTAATCCCTGCAACAACTTTATATACTGTAGTAGGTTCTTGTATGATCCCTATTTTATGCATGAAGAGACTGAGACTCAGAGAGGTCAAGCAATTTGACCAAGGTCATACACCTCCTCAGTGGAGCATCCAGGGCCAGTCTGACCATAGGACTCCTGAGCTAGGGCTCTGAAAACTCTGAATGTGTGTATGTTATGGGGTGGTTTTCAGGTGAGTTCACAGAGGAAGAGATTGAGTTCCTGGAAGCGAGGGGTCACCACGTGGAAAAAGTAGATGTCTTATCCTGGGTCCATGGCAGCCGGAGAACCAACAACTTCATCATCGGTGTGAAGGACCCTCGGAGTCCAGATGCAGCTGGAGCCACCATCCTGTAGAGAAGCAGGGTGGGGTGGGGGTCTCTGCTCCCCCCACTTTTGCATGTTCCTAGAGTCCTTCCTTCTCCCAAGTTTGGTCTTAGGAGGACCCCAGGGATGCCCCAGATCAGGGGCCAGAGGGGTTGCTTATCAAACCCTTCCCCAGAGTAACTGGAAAATTCTCCATCCAGAGGCCTGTGGTGGTGGTGGTGGTGGTGGTTGTGGTGGTGAGTGTCAGTGTTCATATCAGGCAGACAGGACCTCGAGGAGTCAGATTATCTGTCTGTCTCCTTTCCCTCAGCCATGCTGGCCTTGAGCTTAGGGATGTGCTTGCAAACCCTTCTCAAGGGTCCTCACAACCCCAAACTCTCCAATCAGGCCTTACCGGGGCCTTGTCTTCCAGCTCCCTTCTCTCGTCCTCAGCCTCATTTCTTAAATGACTAGGATGATTTTTTTTTAATGGACCATCCTGGGAGGTTCCTCTCTTCCTCCCACTGGGTTGAGGCAGGCGCATTGTATCTATGGTCCAGGGTATGGAATCCCTAGGGGTGGGGGTGGGAACCAGCTCAGGGGCTTCCATTTGCAAAGGGGAATTAAAGAAGAATATTGCTTAACCATGGCTCTGGCTTGATTTATGTTTGGCTGTGTCGGGAGTTGAGTGAAAAACCCTGGTTCACCTTGTCCCAGTAGCCCTGACTCCAGGGCAGACTAGAGTCAATCTTATGGGGGTCATAATATCTGCCATCTATCTAAGACTTGTATTATAAAAATTATAAAGTAATTAATAACTACTAGTACAATTATAGATGGCATCTATTGAATGCTTTTTGTGTGCCAGGCCCTAGGCTAATTTTATTTAGTCTTCTTTACAAATCTCATGAGGTAGGTGCTATGCCCATTTTACAGGTGGGAAGCTAACAAAAAGAGGTTAAGGGACTTGTCTAAGGGTCCTCATGTATGAAATGGAAGAATTGGGATTCAATCTCAAGATGTCTAACCCTTAATTTGTGCTCGTAACCATTTGTACATCTACTAGGTGAACTACTTGTTATAACATATATTGGTATACAATATATATAAGATATATATAAGTACCTTTTATACATTATGGCATTCATGCATGCATGTATCCATGCATTATAGTCCAGGCACTTTGTTAGGTACTGGAGATTCGGTATTGAGCAAGAATATATATATTTTTAAAATATATATTTTATTGATTTTTTACAGAGAGGAAGAGAGAGGGATAGAGAGTTAGAAACATCGATGAGAGAGAATCATCGATCAGCTGCCTCTTGCACACCCCCTACTGGGGATGTGCCTGCAACCAAGGTATGTGCCCTTGACTGGAATCGAACCTGGAACCTTTCAGTCCGCAGGCTGACGCTCTATCCATTGAGCCAAACCGGTTTCGGCAAGAATATTTTTTAAAATATATTTTTATTGATTTCAGAGAGGAAGAGAGAGGGGGAGAGAGATAGAAACATCAATGTTGAGAGAGAATCATTGCTTGGCTGCCTCCTGCACACTCCACACTGGGGATCAAGCCTGCAACCTGGGCACGTGTGCCCTGACCCTGGAATCGAACCTTGATCTCCTGGCTCATAGGTCGATGCTCAACCACTGAGCCACGCCAAGCAGGCTAACAAGAATATTTTTTATGAGTTTGCAGTTTACAGGGGGAATAAAACATTTAAGGAATAAGGACACAGATAATTAGGGTAATTGCCATCACAAGAAGCTCTATGAGGGATGCTATGAGAATGGATACCAGGAAAGTTAATCTAATTCAAGGGTGGGGTGGGACCAGCAAAGATCTCCTCAAGGAGATGATTACGGTGAGTAGGATCAAAAGAAGAGGATTACATGTGAGATGTGAGAATGTAATTTTAGGCAAAGGGATCAGTATGTGCAAAGGTCCTTAGGGATGTGCTTACAAAGAATGTGACATGTTAAAGGAGATGGAAGAAAGCCAATATATTCTTCCTCCAGCAGGGGTTAGTCAACAAATGTTTTCTGCAAAGGGCCAGACAATAAATACTTCATGCTTTGAGGTTGTATAATCCCTGTAGTAACTACTCAACTTACTGTTGTCAGAAAAAGCAATCATAGACATTATATAAACAACTGGCTATATTCCCATGAAACTTTATTTTATAAAAACGGGGCCTAATTTAGCCTAAAGAGTGGTTTGCTGACCCCTATGTTAGAGCATACTGAGAGAGGATGATGATATCAGACACTCTTATGAGGCATGTATTAATCTCCCCATTTTATGGATGAGGAAATTGTGACTCCAAGGCATGAAGTGACTTGCCCAGGGTCATGCAGCTGGTAGTTGGCAGATCTGTGATTCAAAAGCAATCTTTTTTACTCCAGAGATTATGTCCCTCTCCTCTCTTAAAAAACATTTATCAGGTTACAGATGTATTATTTGAATATCAAAGAATCCATAAATACATGATGTAGATGATCCATGCCCTAAAAATCTCAACTTTCCAAAAACCCAATAACTCAATATACATATCCCAACTCCTTTTTTTGTAGATATAACATATTATTTTATTTAAAAAGAAAAATGGGATTATATCATGCACACTGTCTACAACTTTTTTCTACTTACCAATATAACATGAGCAGTTTTCCATATATATATATATATATATATATATATATATATATATATTCATATTCATTTACATCAATGCATCATAGTTCATTGTAGGGTTTAACCAGTTTCCTATTGAATATTCGGGTAGTTTCCAATGCAACTTAGAATATCCTTGTAACTTACCAATTCTCCTAGGATGTCTTTCTAGTGATGGAATTATAGGACTTTCCATGTAGCATGTTTTTTGGGGGCCATGTGGGTCTCTTGGGATCATTTTCTTTTTAAAATATACTAATGACATTCCTAGCTGGTGTCCCTCGGTTGGTTGGGTGTTTTCCAGATGGATTCCTGGTGAGGACACATGCCAGGTTGTGGCTCAGTCCCTGGTAGGGGGCATGCAGGAAGCAGCTACATGTTTACACACTCACATGGATGTTTCTCTCTCCCTATCCTTTTCCTTCTCTCTCAAAAAAAAAAAAAATCAATAAACTGACCTAACTGGTTTGACTCAGTGGATAGAGCATTGGCCTGCAGACCGAATGGTCCCGGGTTCGGGTTTGATCTCAGTCAAGGCCTCTCCCCACTCTTCCCCACCTTCTCCGCCACCCCAAGCCCTGGTCAGAGTACGTGCAGGAGGCAACCAATCAGTATTTCTCTCACATTGATGTTTCTTTGTCTTTCCCTTTATCTTCTACTCTCTAAGAATCAATGCAAAAATATCCTCTGGGGAGGATTAAAAAATAATAATAAATAAAGATAAATAAAATAAATAAATTTATCTTAATAAATTTCAATAAATAAATAAATAGAAATTTCAAAAGTTTTTCTGATATGATATTCTCTCAGGCCTTAAATAGCTCCAACATACAACACCTTGCTTCTTTTAAAAAAATATTTTATTGATATTTTTTACAAAGAAGAAGGGTGAGGGATAGAGAGTTAGAAACATCAATGAGAGAGAAATATTGATCAGCTGCCTCCAGCACACTCCCTACTGGGTATGTGCCCGCAACCAAGGTAAATGCCCTTTACTAGAATCGAACCTGGGACCCTTGAGTCCGCAGGCTGATGCTCTATCCATTGAGCCAAACCAGTTAGGGCAACACCTTGCTTCTTAAATAAGATATTTTGCTATTTCCTTCATATCTTGGTTAAGAGATGAAGCTTCCTAATTTCAAAACTTACTACAAAGTCACAAGAATCAAAATATTGTGTTACTAGCATAAGGATAAAAATACCAATGAAATAGAATTGAGAATCCAGAAATAAACCTATATATCTATGATCAATTGATTTTTATTATTTTTCCTTTTTTTATCCCCCCCCCCGGAGGATATTTTTTCCCATTGATTTTTAGAGAGAGTGAAAGGAGGGAACGAGAAGGAAACATCAATGTAAGAGAGACACATTGATTGGTTGCCTCCCGCACACTCTGACCAGGCCCAGGGATGGAACCTGCAACCCAGGTATGTGCTGTTGACTGGGAATCAAACCTGTCTCCCTTCAGTGCCAGACTGACACTCTCACCACTAAGCAACATCACCCGGGGCTATGGGTAACTGTTTTTTGACAAGAGTGCGGAGATCGTTCACGGAGAAAGAATAGTCTCTTCCAAAAATGGTGCTGCTATAACTGGATATCCATATACAAAAGAATGAGGTTTAACTCTTAACCTCACATCACAAAGAGTAATTCACAATGGATCAAGGTCCTAAATATAAGAGCTAAAACTATAAAACTGTTAGAAATATACAGGTTTGTTTGTCACAACCTAGACTTTGACAGTGGTTTTTTAAAGCATCAAGACCAAAAGCACAAGCAATGACAACAAAAATAAATTGGACTGCATAAAATTAAAAACTGTTGTGCATTAAAGGACATGAGGACAGCCTGATTGGTGTGACTGAGTGGTTGAGCATCAACCCACGAACCAGGAGGACACATGCCCGGGTTGTGGGCTCTGTCCTCATTGGTGGAGCATGCAGGAGGCAGTGATCAATGATTCTCTCTCTCTCTCTCTCTCCATCTCTGAAATCAATAAAATAAAATGAAAAATTTTCAAAGGACATTAAGACAGTGAAAAGACAATCCCCCAAACTGAGAAAAATATTTGCAATCACAAATCTGAAAAGGGTCTAATACCCAGAATATATAAAGAACTTAGAGTTCAACAACACCAATTAAAAGATGAACAAAGGACTAGAATAGATATTTCTCCAAAGAATATATACAAGTCAAGTCTACGACAAGATGCTCAATCAATATAATAAGTCACTAGAAAAACAGAACAAAACCACAATAAGATACGACTCCACATTTAAAAAAAATAGTTTTTAAGAAAGAAAGAAATGAGGATTGGGAAAGGTGTGAAGAAATTGGAACCCTCATACATTGCTAGTGGAAATGTAAAATGGTGCAGCCACTGTGGAAAAAGTTGGCATTTATTTGATAAAATAAACATAGAATTATCATTGACCCAGCAATTCCATTTCTAGATATATATTACAAAGAACTGAAAACAGGTGACCAAACAAAAAGTTGTACATGAATAGCAGCACTATTCACAAAAGCCAAAAGGTGAAAACAACCCAAACATCTATCAATGGATGAATGGATAAACAAAATGTGGTATGTTCATACAATGAAATATTATTCAGCCACAAAAGGAACAAAATATGGACACATGCGACAACATGGATGAACATTGAAAACATGCTAAGTGAAAGAAGCCAGACACAAAAGGTCATACATTATGTGGTTTCATCTGTATGAAATGTCCAGAATAGGCAAATGCATAGTGACAGCAAATTAGTGGTTGCTTAGGAATGGGGAAGGGAGGGTTGGAAGGAGGGCAATATCTAAATGCTACGTGGTTTCTTTTTGAGGTGATGAAAACGTTGTAAAAAAAACTGACTATGCATATAAGCCTAACCAATGGACACAGACACCAGTGGGGTGAGTGGAGGGGTGGAGAAGCAATGGGGGGATAAGGACACACATGTAATACCTTAATCAATAAAGAAAAAGAAAAAGAAAAAGAAAAAAAATAAACAAAAAAAATCACAGAAAAAACAAAACTGACTATGGTGATGATTGCACCTATCTGTGACCATATTAAAAAACAATGAATTGTACACTTTAAATGAGTTAATTGTATGGTTTGTGAATTATCTCTCTATAAAGCTGTTCTTTAAAAAAATGATATAGCATTTGGCAATATCAACTAGAGAGGAACACATGCAAAGTCTGTGACCCAGCACTCCTAGTCCTAGGTGTATATCCAGCAGAAAACTGCATACATGCTCATCCAAAGACATGTTCAAAAATATTCATAGTAGTACTATTAAAAATAGACCTAAAGCCCAGTTGGCGTGTTTTAGTGGTTGAGCGTTGACCTATGAGCCAGGAGGCCAAAGGATTGATTCCTAATCAGGGCACATGCCTGGGGTTATAGGCTGGATCCCCAGTGTGGGGCATGCGAGAGGCAGCCGATCATGATTTTCCCTTATCATTGATGTTTCTCTCCCTCCCTCTCCCTTCCTCTCTGAAATCAATATAATAATAATAATAATAATAATAATAATAAATAGACCTAGAGTGGAAACTGAAATACTATACTCATCACCAGCAGAGTTGGTAATTGTGATATATACAAATAATGAAATGCTATGAAGCAACAACATAAATGAATTACAAAAACATAACATTTAGCAAAAGAAGCCAGACTCAAGAGAGTATATTATGTAAGATTCTATTTACATAAAATGTAACACCTGGAGAGTCTAATTTATAGAGTTAGAGGTCAGGATACTGTTTTGCCTTCAGGGGCCTGGGTAATAATTGGGAAGGGGTCATAAAGGGGCTTTTGTAGGCAGGTAATGTTCTGTTTCTTAATTTGGGACTTTGTTAGATGTGTTTTCACTTTGTAAAAACTTATCGGGCTTTACACACTTATAATTTGTGTATATTTATGTTATCCTTTCATAACAAAAGTTTTGTGTGTTTTTTGTTATTCTCACCCAAGGATATTTTTCCCATTGACTTTTTAGAGAGAGTGGGAGGAAGTAAAGAGAGAGGGGGTGAGAGAAAGAGAGAGAAACATAGATGTAAGAGAGACACATAGATTGGTTGTCTCCTGACTGTGCTCCCACCGGTGCTGGGGATAGAATCAGCAACCCATGTACATGCCCTTGACTAGGAATCGAACCCGTTCCCCTTCGGTGCTTGGGCCAGTGCTCTATTCACTGAACAACACTGGCCAGGGCAAAGAGTTTTAAATTTTCAGAATATTTTTGAAAACGGGCTTTTAAGTCCTAACAATATTTCTCCTGGTTTTTTTTTTTTTTTGTCACTTCTTGATACTCTTAAATTATTTTCAGTTGTGTAATTATCACTCTATTTCTATTTTTCAATCTTTTTTCATAAGAGCAAACCATTACTTGCCCATAATAAGCCTTTATTTAAAGTAGAAGTGACCCTTCTATTTCCTATTGCAGCAATTTTCAACCCTTTTCATCTCATGGCACATATACACTAGGTATTAAAATTCTGCAGCACATCAAAAATATGATTTTTGCCAATCTGACAAAAAAAAAGATATAATTTTGATTCATTCACACTGGATGGCTATTGTTGTCTTGGCTGTTGTCATTTTTTAAACTTGACAATAGAAGGGAAAAAAGGTCAGTGCCCCTAACTAAATAATCAGGGATTGCATGTTTTAAAAATTCTTGTGGCACACCAATTGAAAGTCGCTGTCCTATTGTCTGAAAATTATTGACCTGATTTTCTAATAAAATGACACGTTACTGCCATCTACTGGTAAATTATCACAATCTTATATAATAAAAGCCTAATATGCTAAGTGTCCGACCATTAGTTTGACATTCCACCAATCGCTATAATGTGCAGGGGGCAGACACTACGACTGGTAGCTTAGCTTGCTGTTGGGGTCTGGCTGATTGGGATTGAGTGAGACAGGGGTGGACACACCTTGTAGCCCTCCCACGGTCCTTCCCCGGCCAGCCAACCTCCTGCACTTTCTCCCCAGCCTCTAAAATATTTCTTCTAATTAATTTCCTTTCAATGTGCACAAATCTGTGCACCGGGCCGCTAGTCTATTTACACTAATAAAAGAGAAATATGCAAATTGACAATACATCCACAACACCCACCAAGCCGATCAGGAGTGAGTATTCAAATTAACCCAACAAAGATGGAGGGTTAATTTGCATATGCAGATGCAGAGCGAAGACTGAAGGCTCTGGCCCAAGTAAAGACTGAAGACTGAAGACAACTGAAGACCGAAGAGGCTTGGCTTCCTCACTGCAGCTGGAGCAAAGGCCAGAGGAAAACCAGTGCCAGAGGAAAACCAGTGCCTGCAGCCGGGGAAAGGAAGGCCTATTCTACAAATCTTTGTGCAATGGGCCTCCAATATATAAATATATATAAAAAGAGGTAATATGCAAATTAGCTAGGACACCATAACAGTAACAACCAACTCAGGAGGAGGCTGCACATGCAGATGGGCGGGAGGGGACTGCATGCATGGTGAGGCAAGTCATGGATGGCGCAGGCCCACAGCAGACACACCACGGAGCGCCAGCAGTCCCAACTCTGCTCATGAGCTGCAGAGGAAACACCTTTCCTGACTGCTCATTGGTTAAGCTCCTGGTATGCCACTTGCAGTGTTCTTGGTAACCTGGGTAATAAGAATCCAAGATGGTGATCTAGAGTTTTTCCATTTCACTCCTAGAGGAAAAAAATGAAGGTCTGTTGCTGGAGGGGCTAAGAAATGTCATATCCTGCCCTACCCAGTTTGGCTCATGGATAGAGCCTGATCCTATGAATCACAGGGTCAGGGTTCGATTCTGATAAAGAACATGTACCTAGGTTGCAGCTCCTCCCTGGCTGGGGCCCAGGTCAGGGCTCACGCAGGAGGCAACCAATCCAAGTATCCCTTTCACATTGACGTTTCTCTCTGTCTTTCCCTCTCTCTTCCACGCTCTCTAAAAATCAATGGAAAAATATCCTCACGTGAGGGAAAAAAGAAAGAAAGAAATTAATGTCATATCCTATGAAAGAGACATCTTGAAAATGCTTAAAGAAAGTTGTTATTTTGGCTCAGTGGATAGAGCATCAGCCTGCGGACTGAAAGGTCCCAGGTTCGATTCCGGTAAAGGGCATGTACCTGGGTTGCGGGCACATCCCCAGTAGGGGGTGTGCAAGAGGCGGCTGATCGATGATTCTCTCTCATCAATGTTTCTAACTCCCTATCCCTCTCCTTTCCTCTCTGTAAAAAATCAATATTTTTTAAAAAAGAAAGAAAAGAAAGTTGTTTTTTGTTTGTTTGTTTGTTTTGTTTTTGTGGTGAAGGGACTGGACTCCATGTTGATGAAAACACCTTGGCGGCTGTGGCTGTCAGCAGTGGCAGCAGCAGCAGGGTGATGGGGGCGGTGCCTCCCACAGAGGGAGGCCAGACTCTGGCTTAGGCCCACTTCCCATGGGGAGCAGGCCTAAGCCATCTGTAGGACATCCCCTGAGGGCTCCTGATCTGTGAGAGGAGGCAGGCTAGTTTGAAGGGACCCCTCCTCCAGTGCACAAATTTTTTGCCGGGACTCTAGTATATTTATAAATTATAATGTCTATGACTCCCACTTGGATATGATGTCTTCCTGCAAGACAATTTTTCCAACTAAATGTGGTAACCTTGTCACTTGGCACTGTTGTGATGAACCCTGAAGACAGTAGAATATTGATGCTCTCTAGGTGGTTTTGTTCTTTCTTTTTTCTGCCCTAGTTGATGTTCTTAAAGACATGGTTTAAGTATTCACTATCAATTTTTTTTATTATCAGTGTATCTGGTTCATTAGATTCCACATATAAGTGAGATAATGTGATACTTTCTCTGACTGTCTTATTTCATTTCATGCATCAATCTTATCATTGCAAATGAAAGAAGTTCAATAAATGTTAATAAAATTGTTCACATTAAAAAACAATTGATTTGCTTTTTCTTTTCCCAAATTTATATCCAGAACCATCCTAGATGTCTTTGGATTGCTTTCCTTGCTCATAACACCTTGTGAAACAACCTGATCTCATATATATATATATATATATATATATATATATATATATATATATAATCTCCCAGTTGGTGTCACTCTGTGGGTGAGTGTGGATCCATGAACCAGGAGCTCATGCCCAGTCAGAGTTCATACCTGGTCAGAGCACATGCCCAGGTTTCAGGCTGTATCCCCAGTGGGACACATGCAAGAGTTAGCCAATCAATGATTCTCTCTAATCACTGATGTTCCTATCTTTCTATCACTCTCCCTTCCTCTCTAAAATCAATAAAAATATATATTTTTTAAATGTACTTTTGTTGCAGGCGCCATCACTGGCCCCAGAAAAATCTATGACCTTCAGTTTAAGGATATGAAAACAAGGTAAAAAAACAAAAAATGAGAATAGTGGCCCAGGTTCTGGCATATATATTTTTTAAATTATGGTAAAATATGTTTATATATAACAGGCTAATATGCAAAGTGTCCCCTCAGGAGTTTGACCAGGAGACTGGGAGTTTGATCACTTTCTGTGATGTGTGCTGACCATCAGGGGGCAGCGTGGAATGAAGGAAGGCCCGGCCAGCAGCTGGAAGGCCCCAATCAGCCCTGACTGACCAGGCCTAGGGACCCTACCCATGCACAAATTTCATGCACCAGATCTCTATAATGCCCTAGTTGGTTTGGCTCTGTGGATAGAGCATTGGCCTGCAGACCAAAGGGTCCTGGGTTTGATTCTGATCAAGGGCATGTACTTGGTTGCAGGCTCCTCCCTGGCCCAGGCCCTGGTTAGGGCACATGCAGGAGGCAACCAATTGATGTGTTTCTCTCACATCGATGTTTCTCTCTGTCTTTCCCTCTCAAAAATCAATGGGAAAATATCATCAGGTGAGGATTAGCAACAACAATACTATCTAATAAAAGAGTAATATGCAAAATGACCATCACTCCAAGACACAAGGTGGCTGCCCCAATGTGAACACAAGTTGGCCACCACAAGATGGCTGGCAGGGGAGGGCAGTTGTGGGCAATTGGGGATGACCAGGCCAGCAAGAGAGGGCAGTTAGGGGTGACCAGGCCAGCAGAGGAGGGCAGCTGGGGGAGACCAGATCAGCAGGGGAGGGTAGTTGGGGTGAGGGTGGGGGGGACCAGGCCTGCATAGGAGGGCAGTTGTGGGGGATCAGGCCTGCAGGGGAAGGCAGTTAGGGGTGTCCAGAGCAGCAGGGGAGGGCAGTTAGGGGTGACCAGGCCAGCAGGGGAGGGCAGTTGGTGGGGGGGGGCAAACCTGCAGGGGAGAGCTTTGCGGGGGGACCAGTGGAGGACAGTTGGGGGGAACCAGGCTTGCAGGGAGGGCAGTTTTAGGTGATCAGGCAAGCAGGGATGGCAGTTAGGGGTGACCGGGCCAGCAGAGGAGGGCAATTGGGGGAGACCAGGCCAGCAGGGGAGGGCAGTTGGGGGAGATTAGGTTGGCAGTGGAGTGGTTGAGGGGTGATCAGGCTGGCAGACAGAGCAGTTAGGGGCAATCAGGCAGAGGCAGGCGAGCAATTGGGAGCCAGCAGTCCTAGATTGTGAGAGGGATGTCCTAGATTGGAGAGGGTGTAGGCTGGACTGAGGGACACACACCCCCATGCATGAATTTTGTGCACCAGGTCTCTAGTATATATATAAAACATAAATGTAGAATTTTAACTATTTTTAAGTATACAGTTTCCTGGCATTAAGTATATTCATATTGTAGTGCAACCATCACTACCACCCAATCTCCAGAACTTTTTCTTCTTCCCCAACTAAAACTCTGTACCCATCAAACAGTAACTTTTCATTCCCCCTTCTCACAACTCTTGGCAATCACTATTCTATTTTCTGTCTCTATGAATTTGACTACTCTAGGGAACCTCACATGAGGAATCATATAATATTTGTCCTTTTGTGGCTGGCTTATTTCACTTAGCATAACTTCAAGGTTTATCCATGTTGAAGCATGTACCAAAATTTTCTTCCTTGGCAAGACTAAATATTCCATTGTATGTACATAACTCATTTTGCTTATCCCTTCATCTGTTGATATAGACAATGCGTTGCTTCTACCTTTTGGCTATCCTATCTAATAAAAGGGTAATATGCAGCTGAAACCGGTTTGGCTCAGTGGATAGAGCACCGGCCTGCAGACTGAAAGGTCCCAGGTTCGATTCCGGTCGGGAGCATGTACACTGGTTGCGGGCACATCCCCAGTGGGGGGTGTGCAGGAGGCAGCTGGTCGATGTTTCTCTCTCATCGCTGTTTCTAGCTCTCTATCTCTCTCCCTTTCTCTCTGTGAAAAAAAATCAATATATTTTTTAAAAAGGTGATATGCAAATTTACCATCACTCCGTCACAAAGATGGCAGCACCCATAGCCACAAGATGGTGGTGCCCAGTCCTCTCGGCCCTGCTGGAGTCCCCCAGTCCCGGGGGGCTGGTGGGGGGCAGCCACTGAGAGTGGACAGCATGCGTGGCCTGGCAGAATGCTTGCTTCATTGCCTCGGCAATGAGACAAGCGTTCCGGGCCAGGCTGCGGATGGGCCTCTGGGCTGTGGAGAGCCTCTGAGAGCTACTGGCACACAAATTCATGAGCAGGGCTACTAGTGTTAAATAATGTTGCCGTGAACATGGGTGTACAAATATCTCTTCAAGTCCCTGCTTCTACTTTTTTTGGGTAAATATCCAGAAGTGGAATTGCTGGATTCTATGTTTATCTTTTTGTGAAACCACCAAACATTTTCTCCATAGCTGCTGAACCATTTACATTCCCACCAGCAATGTAAAAGGGTTTTAATTTCTCCATATCCTCACTAGCACATGTAACTTTTCAAAATAGCCATCCTAATGGGTGTTCAGTGGTCTCATTGTGGTTTTGATTTGCATTGCCCTAATGACTAGTGCTGTTAAATGTCTTTTCATGTGTTTATTGGTCATTTGCATGTCTTCTTTGGAGAAATATCTACTCGAGACTTCTATTTTTAGATTAGATATTTTTTGTTTAGAATTTTTCAGAGCTTTCTTACCACTAAAAAAATTTTTTTTGAGACTTGGAGGTGTATTTAAGTCCTATCAGCCTCTATGCTGTCTTTTGGCAGGACCTTTGTCTCTGCATGATGAAATAACCAGAGTTTCTAATTTAGTCTTTCATATTAATTAATTAATCATCTAATTCATTAACTATCATTATGCAAAGAGTCACTCTTGGAGCATGATTGATTTCTAGGCTAATATAAAAGAGGGTATATGCGTATATGAAATTCAAGAACTGTCCAAGTTGATTGATAGTACTAGAAGTTAAAAAGTGGTAACAGCCCTGGCCAGATGGCTCAGCTGGTTGGAGTATTGTCCCATACACCAAAAGGTTGCAGGTTCGATTCCAGGTCAGGGCACATACGTAGGTTCAATCCCAAGTTGAGATTAGTATAGGTGGGAACAATGTTTCTCTCTCACCTTGATGTTTCTCTCTTTCCCTTCCTCTCTCTTAAAAAAAAACAACAATGAAAACATATCCTCAGTTGAGGATTAATAAAAGAAAATAGTGGTTATCTCTAGGGGAGCAAGTATTGATTGGAAGGGAAAAATATGGGAGGGAAACATTCTGGGTTGATAGTTCTATAACTTTATCTGAGTGGTGGTAACATAGGAACATATAAAAAATATTAGGTATACACTTAAGATGTCTGCATTTTGCTTTATGTAAATTATACCTCACTTTTAAAAGTTAAAAGAAAAAGCTTGCCCTAGCCAGTTTGGCTCAGTGGATAAAGCATCAGCCTGTGCAGACTGAAAAGTTCGGGTTTGATTAAGGCCAAGGGCACCTCAGTTGCAGGCCCTGGTCAGGGTGCATGCAAGAGGCAACCAATCAATGTGTTTCTCTCACATTGATATTTCTTTCTGTTTTTCTCTCTCTTCCACTCTCTCTAAAATCAATAGAAAAATATCCTCGAGTGAGGATTAAACTAAACAATAAAAGTTTTTTTTAAAAAGCTTAACCCCCCCGCCCCCCCCCCCCCCCCCCGCTCTTATAAATCAGTTTGGCTTTAACTTCAAAGGCTCAAGACTTCTGCCTATTTTTCACTTGTGGTTTTCTTCAATTTTTTTCTGCCTTGGGGCCCAGCACCTAGCACAGCGTCCACGATTCATACATAAAACAAACTAGAGCAGAAATCGGTTTGGCTCAGTGGATAGAGCATCGGCCTGTGGACTGAAAGGTCCCAGGTTCAATTCGGGTCAAGGGCATGTATCTTGGTTGTGGGGTGTGCAAGAGGCAGCTGATGGATGTTTCTCTCTCTTTGATGTTTCTAACTCTCTATTCCTCTCTCTTCCTCTCTGTAAAAAATCAATAAAGTATATATTTTTAAAAACACAACCAACTAGCCGAAACCAGTTTGGCTCAGTGGTAGAGCCTCGGTCTGCAGACTGAAAGGTCCCGGGTTCGATTCCGGTCAAGGGCATGTACATTGGTTGCGGGCACATCTCCAGTAGGGGGTGTGCAAGAGGCAGCTGGTTGATGTTTCTCTCTCATCGATGTTTCTAGCTCTCTATCTCTCTCCCTTTCTCTCTGTAAAATATCAATAAAATATATATTTTTTAAAAAAACAAAAAAACCCCAACCAACTAGAGGCCCTTGTGCACAAAATTTGTGCATTTGTGGTGGTGGTGGTGGTGGGAAATCCCTCACCCCAGCCTGCGCCTTCTTGCAGTCTGGGAGCCCTTGGGGGATGTCCGACTGAAAGCTAGGCCCACTCCCCGCCTAAGCTATCAGGCGGACATCCTTAGCACTGTTGTGGAAGTAGGAGAGGCTCCCGCCACCGCCGCTGCACTTGCCAGCCTTGAGGTGGCTTCTGGATGAGCGGAGCTCCCCCTGTGGGAGTGCACTGACCACCAGGGGGCAGCTCCTGTGTTGAGCATCTGCCCCTGATGGTCAGTGCGTATCATAGCGACCGGTCATTCCACCATTCGGTCGATTTGCATATTAGCCTTTTATTATGTAGGATATTTACTGAGCGCTCCTCTGTGCCAGGCACTGCGCTATTTGCTGAGGAAACAGCGGTAAACAAAATCGATAGTCCTCCTTATGAAGTTCATAGTCTAGTAGTAAAGATAGGGAATAAATAAAGCCTAGTGCATCCTATTGAAGGAAACCTGTCTGGGGAGTGATCAGAGAAGACGTCCGAGGGGTAGCAATATTTGAGCTGGAATCTCTGGGCTGATGAGTTATCTAAAGGAGGCAGGAGCATTTTAGGTGTGAGGGATCAGCATGTGTAAGGGTCCTGAGGAGAGAAGTACAATATGTGAAGGAAGTCACTGTAGTTGCAGTCCAGAGAGAGGGAAAAGCCTGCAACAAAGGTACATGTCTGCGATGTGTCTTGAGTTGTGGAAGGAGCAATAGTTAAGCATCTATTTGGCCTTTATCTTAAGAGCAATGTGAAACCATCAAATAGTTTTAAATAGGGGAGGGACAAAATCGGGTTTCTGACTTAGATATATTACAGCAGGGTGGATGCAAAAAGTCCCTGGATGGCTTGGACACCAGCCCAAGCATACAGTGTGTGTTCAGTCACTAACTGTGGAATGAAAGAACTCATGACTCCTTTTCTTAGATGGAACAAGTGTGCCTGAGCTTTTAAGTTTACAATCCACTTGCTCATCCACTGTGATGTTTCTGTGGTAACATACCTTAAAACAATTTTACATATGATGAAGCTGAGGTTCAGAGACAAAGAAAATCACACAGCTACGCGGGGTGAAAGCCAGATAGGAACCCAGGAATCAGATTTAATGACACATCAAATCCGGTGCTGGAGAGCTAGACAGAGAAAGGCACCTCCTGAGTTTGCAGGGCTGGTGGTGTGATGGGAAAAGGTAGAGGGACTTAGAGCCAAATATTAATACAGACTAAAGGTTATCTTTATCACCACGAACGTTATTAGATCCTATGTGTCAGGTGCTTTCCACGCTGTCTTCTCCTTTCCTCTTTGCAAGCACAATTGCTACCCCTCTATTTCACACAGGTAAACTGAGGCTTGAAGCACTGAGTTGCCCACTAGTCCTCAGCCAGAAACCTCCCATAGGGGCTGCACAGTGACTCTGAGGTGGGGGCGGGAGTCACGGAGGAGATAGATACCACAGCGCCAGGAGACCCAGGCCCATTGGGCACCAGCGCCAAGCTCCCGCACCCCGGTGAATGGGTGCGCGCTCCGCCTCGCGCGCCCGGGGACGTTTGGTCACGTGGCCAGGCCCCACCCACCCCGGCCCGCCCCGCCCCGCCCCGCCCGCACTCCCTCCCTCTCTCTCTCCCTCCCTCCCCCTCCCTCCCCGGCCCGGTCCGGCCCATCCCCCTCCCCGCCGGCTCCCTGAGGCCCTGCCGGGTCGGGCTGCTGGCAGCCGGGCGCCGACGGCCGGACGGACGGGCGCGCGCGAGGACGGACGGACGGACTCCCGGAGGGCCGCGGGCGCGCACGGCCCGGGCCGGTGCTCCGAGGCCCGCCCGGGAGGGCTGGGGCCGCGCTCAGGTGAGGGGACGGCGGCGCGGGCCCTGGAGGGGTGGGCCCGGGGGCCGTCCGCGGTCCCGGCTCGGCGGGCTCCGCTGGCAGGCGGCGCCGCCCGGGCCCGGCGCGGGAAAATGGCGCCGGCCGGTCTGCCGGCCGCGGAGCGCGGCCCCCGTGCGGGCCCGGCCCGGAGCCGCCCCGCCCGCCGTGCTCGTGTCCCCGTCGCCATGTTGGGGAGCGGGCCCCGGGCCTGCGGGCGGGGGCGCCGGAGGGAGCGGGAGCCGGGCGCCGGGCTCCGGGAGGGCGCGGGGCGCGGGGTCGGGGCGCCGAGCGAGCGCCGGGCGGGCCGGGGTCCGCGCGGGCTTGGCGCTGCCGGTCCGAGGACCTGGCGGGAGCCCGGCGTGCGGTCGTGGCCGTGTCGCGGACGAGGGACCCCCTGGGTCCAAACGGAACCGGGGTCGGGGTCCGTGGAGCTCGGGAGGCGAGACCTGGAGTTGGGTCCGGCTGTGGGGCGGCGTTCTGGACCCCCCGGGCCGGGGGGACCCGGAGGGGCGTGGGGTCCGGGCTCAGGCTGTCAGGACCGCGGCAGCCCTGCGCGCGGGGAGGAAGGGGCTGCTCAGAAACGGGGGCTCTCCGGGTCTCGCGTTGGGGCGGCCCCCTCGGAGTGGCGGCGGCGCTGAATTGCAGAGACCGTATAACTCCTAAGGGACTGAAGGGTATATGTGCCCTCAGGATCCTCCACTTCTTATTGGGGGAGCAACCCCCCCCAAAAAAAAGGGGTGGTGGTGGTGGAGGTTTTGATAAGGAAGAGAGAGGGGGGAAAAAGGGGGGCTGAGGTTTGGGTGCAGGAACTGGCCAGCAAAAAGGGGTGCAGAGAGTGGAGTGGAACTGGTTGGCGAGAAGAGAGAGCCCCCATCAACTTAGGGAGTTCGTGTGTGTCTTTAAAAGGAGGGACCGGGCTGTTTGTGGGCGGTGACCCAACGTGTCTTCCCGGGAAGGGGACAGCCCACTGTTGTAGGAGCAGGGTCACCTGGGGAGGTCACCAGAAAGGCATTAGGGAAGCCGGTAGGGATAGTGAAGGAGTGAAAGTGTAAAAAAACGGCAGATATCTTAGAGGAGATCCTGTGACAGCGTCAGGTGATGTGGTCACTTTAGCCGA
Organism: Vespertilio murinus; assembly: GCA_963924515.1. Lineage (NCBI taxonomy): Eukaryota > Metazoa > Chordata > Mammalia > Chiroptera > Vespertilionidae > Vespertilio > Vespertilio murinus. Next base: position 55,916,634 of record OZ004709.1, read on the forward strand.
GACAGAGAAAGGTAAAGTTGACTTCTCAAGATCTTAAAAAAGTTGGTGTCAGAGGAGGTACTGGCTCTCAGGTCCGCAGCCTCATTCAACATGCTGCCTTAGAGGAGTTGCTAGCGGGCAAAAAAATGTTAAGAAGTCGAACATGGCAGCTTATGTCAAACTATTAATTTATTTTGTTTCTGTAATGAGCTCTGTCAGTTCAAAAGCTAAGGGGATGCCATATATATATACATATACATATACATACATATATATATATATATATATATATATATATATATCCAGCTCTTTGATCATTTCCAATCTACCTGCATTTGTGCAAAGAAGTTATCTTCAGGATCCTTGACTTCTCACTTTCTGGAGTGTTAAGAGAGGCTCCTTCCCTTGTAGGTGTTTATAGCAAAGGGACATAAAAAGCCTAGAAAAACAAGCAAACAGTGAACAATCGTAGAAATCCAGGATCTCTATCATGATAAAAAATTTAAAGAGAGGAGTTGGAAGTTCAAATGGGCTATGGGAGAATTCTGAGGAAAACTATGCAAATCAGTCGTGGTACAGTAGTTCTAAAGCTCCCATTTAATAAAGAAGGACTTTCAACAAAAAGGTTTTCAATATATATTCATTATGTGTATATCATATGTATATAAAGCAACGTGATTCATTCGTTCTGGATCTTTCTAATGCAAGAAGGCCTAATCTTGTTTGTGCCATGGGCCCATCTAGCTTCTAATGAAGCTTATGGACCCCTCTTATAAAACAAAATACATTTGATGACAAAACCAGCTATACTGAAATACAGTTACCAAAATATACAACTTAAGATGTAGTAATACAGGTTATCCTTCTTTATCAGCACATTATAAAATTTTATAATTTTAAAGATGTGATGAGCACAAATAATACTTTGATATCTGCAACAGCTGTTATCTATAATAATAAAAACGTAATATGCTAATTAGACCGGACGACCTTCCAGAGGAAGCCAGGGCTGTGAGGGAACCCAGGTCCAGGGTGCTTGCTGGCGGCCGGAGGGAAGATTGGGTCCTGGGTGCCAGAGGGAAGCTGGTACCGGCAGCTGGGATAAGGAAGGCCTACTCTTGCATGCATTTCATGAGATCGGGCCTCTAGTGTGATATAATGATATCTGTGATTACCAATGGCAGAGTTGAGGGTAGTTGTGACAGAGAATATATAGTCATAGATCCTGCTAATACTAGAATGGTTTGTTGCCTACATTCATATTTGAAGAAAATAACTCAGAGGTTAGTGGAAATAAAGAGATAATTTACTTATTTAAGTTCATGGACCCACCCCCTAAATTCCATCTGTGGACTTCTGTCTATGAACCCCAGGTTAAGAAACTACTAGCATGAAGCATTCAACATACATTTACTGGGTGCTATACATCAATTACATACAAAGCATTATGCTAGGCTTTGAGGATTCACAGGTGTTTAGAACAGGGTCTTTTCACTTTGGGTATTCAGTCCCATGAGAGAAGTAGACATGTAAATAATGATAGCTTAAGATGGTAAAGGACATTGGAGAGTTATCAGAGGTTGTAAGAGCTTGTCTCTGTTCTAGGAATCAGGGAAGGTTTTGTGAAAGAATGACATGTGAGATGTGTCCTGAAAGGTAAAGGAGTTTGCCAGAGAGAAGTTGAAGAGAAGAATATTCCAGGCAAAGTCATGGATATCATGCATTTTTAGGGAATGTAACTGAATGGCTGGAGGGGTGTGTGTTTGTGTGTGTGTGTGATGAGACTGGGAAGGTTGATTGGATTCTAGTTGTGAAAGATCTTACATATGAGGAGTTTGGACTGAATCTTTAGCTGGTAGGGTGGTATTCAAGGTCTTTGAGGCAGGGACTGTATGATGAGATTTAACCTGATGAAAGGATGTTCTTTAGAAGGAGGGTGGACTGGAGAGCAGGGAAGAAGTAATGAGGGCTTGAACTAAGGCAGACTTTGAGCATTGAACAATGTTAGAATTTTTGGTGTTGATAATTGACAATGTGACTGACATTCTCTCACAGATAGAGAATTTTTTAGATTTTTAGCTTGGGATGGTGACTGTCAAAAGATATTAAAAAGATGAAAAGAAAACAAAGTGAAAATTTTCACAGATAATAAGGGAGAAGATGTGTTTTTTTTTTTTTTTTTTTTTTTGTAAAGTAGCAGACTTTTAGAAACCACAAAGCTGTAGAATGTGTACTTTTTGCTTCATGAAATTAGAGGGCTAGCAAACAAAAGTCAGGGTTAAATCTGGTCCACTACCTATTTATGTAAATAAAGTTTTATTGGAACACTGGCATACTCATTCATTAACACATTGTCTTTGGTTGCTTTCACACTACCAATGGCAGAGTTGAGTAGTTGTGACAGAATATGTAGCTCAAAGAGCCGAAAATATTTACTGTATGGCCCTTAACAAAGACATTTGCCAGTCTCTGATCTGTGTGTCTGAATGTTGGGTGTTCAGCTTCTGTTTTTCCATTCAGTTTCTATATAATGGAGAATAACTATCTTGCCTCGGTCCTTCTGGCTGGGTCCCCCATGCTCTGTGCACCTGCAGCATGACATAGACCCCTGAATATTACATATTGGTCAGTGATACTAAGGTCTACTGTTCTTGGTTCTGCTGTGTGGCAACTGTGGTAATAACACTAGAGGCCCGATATCATGACATGTGTGCAAGAGTAGGCCTTTCTTATCCCACCTGCCGGGGTTTTTTTCTGTTTTTTTTTTTTTGTTTGTTTGTTTGTTTGTTTGTTTGTTTTTCCCCCCTGTAAAGTCACTTTATTGGTATAAATATACACATAATAAAATACCTCCAGCATGTCGGGGAAGTGACGTAAAAAGAGTAGTATTTTTTATTTGTTTACAGGTCTCTTAAATTCTCTCTTAAAATTATACCTTCAAAGCTCATATGCAGACAGAAATTAAAGAAATTTTTTGAAAACACACATATCCGTAAACCCTCATTCCAGTCCACTGTGCACCTCTCCCCGAGCGCATGGGGGAGGCGGCCGTGGCCTCTCGCCCAGTCCCCACCGCGCCTGCCTGCCGGTGGGAGGGCCCAGACCGCTGACCGCGTGGGGATTGGGGTAACAGGTTTCGGGTGTAGGTATCTATGTTACAAGATCTGTATAGTGCGCTGTGTGCCTACCACCCAAAGTCAAATCTCCCATCACCATGTCAGGACCCCCTTAACTCCCCACCCTAATGCCAGATTTTTACAGCTCAGACTCTGCTGGGGCTTGTTTTGCCATTTTTCTATTGGTTTTTTTTTTTTTCTTAAAAGATTTTTTAATATTTTCTGATTATTAATCATTTCCTGGTTATAAGTATTATAGATGCCATTTCCCAGTTTGTTCTGATCTTTTAAATCTCTTTAAGATGTCTTTTGTAAAAAGAATTTCTGGATTTCAGTAAACTCAAATTTATCAATCTTTCCCTCTCCAGAGATTTTGAAGTTATTCTTTAGATTATCATCTTGAATCTCTACTAATTTGTCTTTGATGTTTATATCTTTAATCCACCTGGAATCAACTCTCATGTGTGATGTGAGGTAGGGTCCAGTTTCATTTTCTCTCCCTATGTACAATTAATTATCCCCGTACCATTTATTGAATGGCCTTCTTTTTCAAATTATGAATTCTTTTGGTGGACTCTGAGGTCCTAATTCCAGCTCTACTGCTTGCTAATTGTATGACTTTGGAGAAGTTGCCTCAGATTCCTCATCTTTAAAATAGGATAATAGTATTTATCTCATAGGATTGCTTGAGGATTAAGTGAGTTAATTCAGGTAACATGTAGAACAGTGTGACACCTAGAAAATGCACAATATTGTTTCCTGTAATTTAGCATTGTTCATATCTGATTCCCAGCAGCAAGCAAGTGGAGAGCTCCATATGCTAACACAACTGTAGGATTAGTTTGGTTTTCTGGTCATTACAGAATGGTTGAGAGTTTGTCTGTCTTAACTGCTGCCTTAGACTGTCAGCTGAGATGGAAGTCCTCCCAACCCAACACTTGTTTTTACAGAGAACTTCTGTAGCAGAAGAGGCAAACAGGCAGCTGTGGTTGGTTTTGAACTGCAGACACCTTTTGTTTGAATCAGACAATAATTTTTAATGTGTTTTTATTGATTTCAGAGAGAGGAAGGGAGAGGGAGAAAGGGATAAAAACATCAATAATGAGAGAGAATCTTGACCAACTACCTCTTGTATGCCCCCCACTGGGGACTGAGCTAGCAACCCAGGCATGTGCCTTGACCAGGAATCAAACCATGACCTTCTGGTTCATGGGTCAACACTCAACCATTGAGCCACACCAGCCAAGCTAATATTTTTAATGTCTTAAAAATTTATACAGATTTCAGAGTTTTTGACATATCTTGAAAAATTATAAGATCTGTTAACACCAAACCCATATTCTCTCATACAATACAATAAAAGCTGAAACTTTTAGGTGGGATGTGTTTTCTGGTTTTCTGCATGGTCCTCACTATTCACGTACTTTGCACATTTACTTTTATCAACTTTTAGATATTTAGTTTTCTGGTTCTATTCCTGTTCAACCCAGCTGGCCCAGGTTGGGGCACAGGCAGTAGGCTGCCAACTGATGTGTCTCTCTCACATAGATGTTTCTTTCTCCCTCCTTCGCTCTCTTTCTTTCTCTCCCCCTCCCTCTCTCCTTCCCTCCCTTCTTCTTTTTCTCACTCCCTTTCTCCTCTCTCCCTCTGTCCCTCCCTTCCACTCTCTAAAAATCAGTGGAAGAAATATCCTCGGGTGAGGATTAACAACAAAAAAACTCTCTCCTAAATCAATAAATGACATACTGGGATGGGGTCAAGATGGCCAGAAATTGACAGATGAGTTTGTAGGCAGGTAATAACTAAAAAGACTGATTCATACTTGATCATAATGACTAAAATGATCATTGATATTAGAAGATGAAATGAGACTTAGTTCAAATCACTGAATATTTAGGCATCTATTTGTTGGGTGCAGTAGAAATTACCACATTGACAACATAAACTGATGAACAAAAATAGATACAGAGACAAGCATTGAACAGACCGACAAACCTCAGAGGGAAGTCAGGGGAGGGGAGGGAGAGGATATGAGAGCCATCAACCAAAGGACTTGTATGCATGTGCATAAGCAATGGACACAGACAGTAAAGGGATGAGGGGATGTGCTACAAGGGATGGTGGGAGTGTGTGGGGAGAGGTCAATGGGGAGAAAAGGAGACATTATGTAATACTTTCAACAATAAACATTAAAAAAAAGAAATTAACACATTGATGATAGAAAAGAAAAGTAGCTGGCTAGCTTTATGAAATACTACAGAAGAGTAGTTTTGTTTTGTTTTTTTAACTTGTGATGTAGAGCTGTTTTCCAAGAGAGCAGTTGGATGAGAGAGAGGAAATATAGGAATTCATTCATTTGTCAAACATTTATTGAGCCCTATCATGTACATTTATTTGGCTAGAATTCTATAGGATATGAAGACGAGTCTAGCCAAGGCTTAAGTGTCCTGTGGGTTATATGTTATATATAACGTGTGATGGACCTGAGACATTGGGGAATGGTGCCTGAAAGAGGTAGCCTTCGGGTGGAGTGCCTGGAATGGTTAAGTTTATGATACGTGGAGATGAGGCAGTTTTGTGCAGGGTGAGTGAAAGCCTGATTGTAGAGATATGGATGTTTAGGAGATAGCAGAGTCCAGTTTGGCTGGAGAACAAGATTATAACAGGGCTGCTGATAGAGTTAAGGCTGGAAATGGAGATTGAGCAAAACCAGCAGTAATAATAGGAGCTCACATTTTTTGCATGTATACTATTTGCCAGATAGTGTCCCAAGCATTTTATAAGTTAGTACAGTAAATCCTCAATTTAGTGGACTTCGAATTTAATGGACTTCGGATTTAATGGACAAAGTTTCTGGTCCGTATGTCATAAATGAAAATTAACACTTTGTTAATGTTTAAATGTTTTTAACCAAGATTTTCTTATAATTAAATTAAAAGGTTATATTTTGTTATTAATTCACTGTTATTTTAAACAAATTTTGGCAAATAGGCATATGTTGGGGGAAAAAACACTGTAGTAATTTCACTGACATAAATATTAGGTAACTACAACGATAGCCTACATATTTAAATTGAAGAGTTACAGCCTAAACAACTATTAGCATCTGATCACAACGCCTCCATCATGTAATTGTTGTCGCCTGGTGTGACTGCAGTAGTTCCCACCTGCACTGAGCCACACCCAGCCATGTGCACTTGTTTACTCTCTGGGACTGGGGAGTGCATGCATTTACTAAATATAAAATTACTGTAATACATATAGAAAACTTCTGTGAAATTAAACTTTTCATACATCATTTTAGTTACACAAATGTGTCTACATAAGTAAAAACAGGTAAACTAATTTGTCGATTTTTTTAACATATGCATTTGGGAAATCTTTATTATATAACAATTTTGTCTTTAATGGATACCCTCTCACACAAATTAGTTTGTTATATTAGGATTTTACTGTATTTCATTTAGACCTCACAACAACCCTGTGAGGCAGGCACTGTTTATAAGCCTCTTTTTTACAGGTAAAGAGACTGAGGCATAGAGCTAACAGTTGATGGAGAGTCCAGGCAGTACAAAGCTTATACTCTTAGCCTCGACATACTGTGCAGCTGAATCATGGAAGGTTTTGAATCCTTTTTATTTCTAAGCAGAAAAATTTGGACTTGATTGACTAAATAATTGGGAGTCAACAGAAGTTTTTTAGCCATATGATGGCATAATTAAAACTGTACATTAGGAAAGTTAAGCCTGGTCTTGAAGTGTAGATATAGAACTAGTTTGATCTCTTGCTCTTACTAGATTGGGTGCTCCTTGAGGGCTGGGCCTGTGTCCGTTCCATCCTCCTTCCCTGCCCTGCGGCCCTAGTCTCCCTAGTGTGTTGTCTGGCACATTTATTAATTTTTAAAAAAATTTTAATCTTTTTGTACCTTACCTTAATCTAAAAAGACAAGGTGGCTGCCCAGGAGTTCAATAAACATTTGCTGAGCTAATAAACAAACAGAGGTATATATAAATCTGTAATAATAAAAGTATAATATACTAATTAGCCTGGACAGCCGAACAACCTTCTGGGCGTCCTTCAGGATGACCTTCCAGACGAAGCTGGGGCGGCAAGGGCCGAGGCAAGCCACCGCTGCTGCGAGGGCCAAGCCCCTTGCACGAATTTCGTGCATCAGGCCTCTAGTATACTGTAGGTCCTCCGGTTATGTCGGAGATCTGTTCCTAGGGCTGGCATAATGTGATTTTTGCCATAAGTTGGAACTCACCTACATTAGCACCTATGTCACTCACATGGAGCACATACACAGCAGTAATGAAGTGAAACAGTAAACAAAATTTAAAAGAAAGATAACAATTCTTGACCTTTACTTGTGGTAAATATTTTAAATAGTAAAAAAACATGAAACACATATATACATATGTCAAAATGATGGAATTTTTTTAAAAATAAGTAAATGGGAGATGGAGATGTAACCACGAAACGACATATGTTGAGTCCGCTGTAACCCAAGGACTGCCTATATACATAAAGAGAATACGATGACTTTGTTGGAGGAAGTAATGCAGCCCTAGGTGATAAGCTATATTTTATATATAAATTCTATAAAGCAAAAAAAAAAAAAAAAAAATAGAACCACATCTTCTTTAACTTGTGAAGAATTATATATTCTATGTCAGTTAAACGATTAATGATGAATTAATATAAACTATGTCAGTTAAAAAGCTGTACTCATAGAAGCAGAGTAGAATGGTGGTTGCTAGGGGCTGGGAGGTGGGGGAAGTTGGGAGATGTTGATCAGAGGGTACAAACTTCTCATTAGAAGATGAAAATGTTCTGGGAATTTAATGTTCAGCATGGTGACTAGAGCTGACAATACTATTATAAACTTGAAAATTGCTAAGAGAGATCTTAAATGTTCTCAACACACACACAAAAAGGTAATTATGTGAGGTGATGCACGTGTTAACTAGCCTTATTGTTATATTTGTTATTTATTTTTCAGTACATACATGTATCCATCTTGTCATACACCTTAAATTTATACAACTTACGTTCATTATACCTCAATAAAGCTGGGGGGGGGAATGTTAATAATGTTAATGATCACCAAATTCAGAGGGTATTTATACTTCAAATAGGTATTTGGGTTTGTATTTAGAATTAAGCAGTTGCAAATCCTCCCCCTCCTTCCCTGCATACACACAAGGAGGCAACAGAAGCTCCCATTAACCAGCTCCTTTATGATTTTGAAACGTTGAATATAAAACTAATATTAGTTCTATAGTATCTTTTATGTACATTTTCTAGAAATCAGACAGCAGCTGTCTCTCACAGCAAGAAATAGTTGCCAATTTGTGAATCACATTCCTGTTTTGGATTTTACTGAGGGAAATTATTCGCTAGGTTAAGTCCCTTGCCATAATTTTAAATATTATATGAAGGTAAGATTGTCTCTTTTGTAAAATATAGACTTTAAAAAATTCAAACACTTGGAGAAATTTAAAGACACTGTTGTTAACTACCAACGACCACTAAAAATGGGAAGATAGGTAAACCAGTATCTGACTAGATTTAATAGAGACAACTTAATATACCCTAAATAATGGATTTGTTAAACATTCTTTCTCATTGTGTATATTAACAGAAGTTTATGCATATATATGCATGTACATATTAATGTGAAATATATTGATATAATTAATGTAAGAAAACTTGAATTTAGGAATGATTCTAAAGAAAATTGAGCCTTTAAATTAGTTATTTTAGGTTGTGTTTAACTCTTCAGTGTATGAAGAGATGACTCATTCAAAAGCATTGAGATTAGAATAAGTGTGGAAAAAAATATGATTAGTATAGTTAGTATATGTCAACTGCTTACCAGCATTGAGAGATGTATACAGTTGATGAGTAACTAGTTTCTGCCTTCCAGGAAACTCATTCATCTGGGGAAGTAATGTGAACATGAATTAAAAACCAGGAGAAAGCATGACTCAAATGATATAGTGAGTGCTGTGGGAATTCAGAAGAGAGAGAGTGAAAAAATTTGGGTTTGTAGGATCAAGAAAGGCTTCATGGAAAAGGTGGTGTATTACTTCCCCAAGTGTAGTCATAAGGTGGGTAACTTAAAATAATAATTTATTCTCGACAGTTCTCCTTGTATTTTTTAAAAACGTACTCTTTTTTAAAAAATTGATTTTTAGAGAAAGAAACATTGAGTTGTTGTTCCACTTATTTATGTTCACAAGAGGAATCATTGGTTGATTCCTGTATGTGCACTAACTAGGGATCAAACCCACACACAACCTTGGCATGTCAGGATGATGCTCTGACCAACTGAGCTATTTGGCCAGGGCCTATAATCTGATATTTCTTGAAGCTAGAACCTGAATTCAGGGTGTCAGCAAGGCTATGTTGCCTCTGGGACTGAGTAGAATTCTTTCTTCCTTGCCTCTTCCTAGCTTCTATCAGTTATTGGTGTTTCTTGGTTTACAGCTGCATCACTTCACTCTCTACTTCTATTGTCACATGGCATTCTCCCTGTATGTCTCCAAATTTCCCTCTTAGAGAGACATCAGTCATAATTGGATTAAGGACCTACTGTACTTCAATATGACCTCTTTTAAAAATATATATTTTATTGATTTTTTACAGAGAGGAAGAGAGAGGGATAGAGAGTTAGAAACATCGATGAGAGAGAAACATCGATCAGCTGCCTCTTGCACACTCCCCACTGGGGATGTGCCCGCAACCAAGGTACATGCCCTTGCCTGGAATCAAACCCGGGACCTTTTAGTCCGCAGGCTGACGCTCTATCCACTGAGCCAAACCAGTTTCGGCTCAATATGACTTCTTAACTAATTATACCTGCAGTAACCTTGTTTCCAAGTCAGGTCACATTCTGTGGTACTGGGGGTGGAGAGTCCCTCAGCCCAGCCTGCACTCTCTCCAATCCGGGACCTCTGGGTGGCTGTCCTACTGCCTCTTGCAGTCCGGGACCGCTGGCTCCTGTTTGCCTGCCTGTCTGTCTGATCTCCCCTAGCCCCTCTGCCTGACTGCCTGATGGCCCCTAACCATCTCTGCCTGCCTGCCTGCCTGGTTGCCTCTAACTGTTCTACCAGCTTGATTGCTCCTAACTGCTCCTCTGATAGCCTGATTGCCCCTTACCGCCTCTGCCTCACCTCATACCCGGGACCCAGGATTCCCTCCTATGGCTGGCTGCAGGCACCCAGGACCTGGGCCAGCTTTGCCCAGGCTGGCTGCAGCCACAGGGCACCGTGCGTGGGGTGGCTTTGCCCAGGCTGCAGGCACTGGCACCTGGGACTGTGGGGCAGGTGGCTTGTCCCTCTCGCGGGCCTCAGGTGCAGGTGCAGCCATTGGCACCCAGGACCAGTGGGTGGGAGGCTTGTTTCTCTCCTGGGCCTCAGGCACAGGCACAGCCGCTAGTGCCCGGGGCCGCAGGGTGGGCAGCTTGTCCCTCTCCCAGGTTGCAGCCCCAGCCGTTGGTGCCCAGACCGTGGGGTGGGCAGCTTGTCCTTTTCCTAGGCTGCAGAGCCCAGCTTGTCCCTTTCTCTGGTTGCAGCCTGGCTGGTCCCCACCTTTCTCACAAGCTCATTTGTGCCTGGCTGGTCCCCATTTCTCTCTCTCCAGTGTTGAGTGTCTGAGGTTTGGCTTGACAGCGTTAATGAGTTACAACCATTTGCATATTATCTCTTTGTTATATAAGATATCTTTTGGGGGAACAAAATTTAATTAATAACAGGTGACATGAAAAAGATGTATAAATTAAAACTTACTAAATAAAAGGAAGGGTAAGATTGCAACAAGTTGAGTTAAAGAGAGAAGAACCAAAGGGCATAATGGACATAGAAAAGTATAAGGAGCCGAAACCGGTTTGGCTCAGTGGTAGAGCGTCGGTCTGCGGACTGAAAGGCCCCAGGTTCGATTCCGGTCAAGGGCATGTACATTGGTTGCGGGCACATCCCCGGTAGGGGGTGTGCAAGAGGCAGCTGGTCGATGTTTCTCTCTCATCGACGTTTCTAGCTCTCTATCTCTCTCGTTTCCTCTCTGTAAAATATCAATAAAAAAAAATATTTTTTAAAAAAGAAAAGTATAAGGAATATTTAGGAAATGAAATAGTGAGAACTGTGGTTTGCGGGTGTGTTGAAGAGCTGTGGAGAGATATAAATCCAGAATAGTTTCTCCAATTTTCTCCAAAATGTTCAAAGGGGAATCAAATTAAGGACTGTGCACCCTGGCCGGGGGCTCAGTGGTTAGAGCATTGGCCCTTGCACCAAAGAGTTTGATTCCTGGTCAGGGGCATGTACCTGGATTGCAGGTACCATCTCCAGACGTGTGGAAGGCAACCAATCGATGTGTCTCTCTCACAAACCAATCATGTTTCTCTCTCTCAACAAAAAATAAAACTAGGTACTGCATTTCATTTGCATGTTATTAGTTTTGTAGTTTTGGGGTTTTTTAAACCTGTAACAATTCCCCTTTGTCTGCTCCCTCGTACTTTTCCCCCATGGCATTGATTTGTTAAGACCAGAGCAGTTTTCTTGTTGAATGTGCCATATTCTGGATTTATCTGTTTCCTTTGTGGCATTTAACTTGCTCCTTTATTCCTTGTATTTCCCTAAACTGAAAGGTTCAAGGATTTGGTTTGATTTTAAGGAATTGGTTAGATTTAAAAACTTAATTATATGCTAGCTAAACATTTTGGCAAAAATAATTAATATTCATATTGCACAATATCACCTGGTACATAATAAATCACAGGGTTCAAGTTGTGACTGCCAGATCTTTCTGTTGTGAAGTTGCATTTGTTTTCTTTAGTGACTAGCATGTATGTTTGTTTTGTTTTTTTAAATCCTCACCTGAGCCTTAACTGGTTTGGCTCAGTGGATAGAGCGTCAGCCTGCGAACTCAAGGGTCCCAGGTTTTTTGTTTTGTTTTTAAAAATATATTTATTGAGTTTTTACAGAGGGGAAGAGAGAGGGATAGAAAGCTAGAAACATCGATGAGAGAGAAACATCGATCAGCTGCCTCTTGCACACCCCCTACTGGGGATGTGCCCGCAACCAAGGTACATGCCCTTGACTGGAATCGAACCTGGGACCTTTCAGTCCGCAGGCCGATGCTCTATCCATTGAGCCAAACCGGTTTCAGCATTTTATTGATTTTTTACAGAGAGGAAGGGAGAGAGATAGAGAGTTAGAAACATCGATGAGAGAGAAACATGGGTTAGCTGCCATCCACTGGGGATGTGCCACCCCTGACCAGAATCACACCTGGAACCTCTCAGTCCACAGGCCGACACTCTATTCACTGAGCCAAACCGGTTTCAGCTCTTTATCACTTTTAACTAACTATTTTTCAGTCATTCCTATAGATTTTTTTCTTACTTCATTTCTTTTTTTGTTAAGTTATGCTCAAATAGGATTTTCCTTTCAAACCACAAAAGTTGTATAGGCAAATTGAATCAAGCAAAACATCATTTGAGGTACATGAAAAAAAAGTCAAAATCTCCAGTTCCTCTCCTCTAAGCTACTCATGTGAAATAGCCTAGTATTCCATAATTTTCTCTATGTTCGTAGAAACACATATACCTACAAATTCATCTTCTCTTATTTTATAAGATTATCATGATACCATATATACATTATTCTACAACTTCTATTTTTTTTACTTTTTATGATACCACATTTTTTTTTTATCATGGAATAGGTGTCTAAGTCCTTGTTCCAATTTCATATTTCATTTATGTAGGTTCTATCAGTGAGCCACCCCTGCGAGGGCTACTTTTCTAGTTCTTTCAAAATGAAGTATTTCACTTGTAAAGAAGTGTCACATAGAAAGTTTATTTACTACCGTGTTTCCCCAAAAATAAGACATCCTCCGAAAATAAGACCTACTTAATGGAAACATAATACATCCCCTGAAAATAAGACCTAGCGCATCTTAGTACCCTGTTTCCCCTGTCTTATTTTCGGGGAAACAGGGTACTAAGAAGCTTTGAATAAATTGTTGACTCAAGCCTTAATTTCTCAAGCCTTACCCAATTCCATAAGAGTATTGGACCAGATTATTGCCAAGGTCTCTCTGGTTCTTACTGTGCTCAAATTCTTGTGAAATTATTTTTAGAGATTTTTTATTAAGTCCTAGATTGTAGGATTTGGTCAACTTTTCAATGTCATTTGTATACTTAGAGCATAGATTAAAAGACTGATACTCCAAACGTGTTATTTTTTGTATTATAGCTTTAACATGGTGGTATTCATAATTAGAGCATAGTGTATGAATTAGTCTTTCCCTAAATTTTACTTTATCCACCTACTATGGTACCTAACAAGACAGGAAAAATTTCATTGAGCCTCTGATTTATTCTTCTGGTTTACAGTGTGCATGATTAAATTATTAGCTACTAGAGGCCCAGTGCACAAAATTTGGGCACTGGTAGAGTCCTTAGCAGTTGCCAACTGCCAGCTGGGATATCCCTCTCTTCCCCCAGCCAGCCCCACAGCCTGCTCAAACTCTCAGACGAGCTCCTGGTCAAGGGGACAGTTTGCATGCTATGCTTTTATTATGTAAGATATCTGTGTTATGATGAGTGCTGGTTTTAGGAATAAAAATTTTATATTTCAGCCCAGCAGGTGTGGCTCAATGGTTGAGCATTGACCCATGAACTAAGAGGTCACGGTTTGATTTCGTGTCAGGGCACATGCCTGGGTTGCATGTGCAGGAGGCAGCCAATCAATGTTTCTCATCTGTGTTTTTGTCTCTGTTCCTCTTGCTCTAAAATCAATAAAAACATAATAAATAACATAAAATTTTATACTTCACTAATTTATCTTTTGTTTCTTATACTAGAATGTTAGGATTGAAGTTTTAAGAGTTAATGTTTATATTCCCTAATCTCTTAAATTGTCTGTTATTCCTACCAAGAGCAAACCAGTGTTGTTACAGTATTGAAATGCCAATGTCCTTGACAGCCATTTTGTTGATCCTTTCAGGGAACTACATTTTTATAATTTGGCTAAAAGTTTGCATACATTTTTCCTTGCGGCCCTGGACTTGGAAACAGGAAGCATGTATAATTTCATATTCATAAGAACCTCACAAGAGGGTGAAGGGATGATGGGATAGATCTTACAAAGCTGTGCTATGGCAGATTGTCTTGGACAGTTCATAGTTGGCTGTTTATTTAGACACTTTTTAAACGCCTTATAAATTATCCTGAAACATTTAAGGCAATCCTATATAATAAAAGCCTAATATGCTAAGTGTCCAGTGAGCTGGTTGGCTGTTCAACCAATCAAAACATAATATGCTAATGATACCCTAAGGCCACTCAACTGTTTGCTATGATGTGCACTGGCCACCAGGGGCCCAACAGTTGACCAGTCTCTATGATATGCACTGGTCACCAGGGGGCAAAGAGTCGACTGGCCAACCAGTCACTATGACGTGCACTGACCACCAGGGAGCAGATGCTCTGATCAGTAAGTCAGCTTGCTTCTGGGGTACAACCAATAGGGACTGAGTAAGATGGGCCAGGCACATCCTGGAGCCCTCCTGTGGTCCCTCCCCAGCTAGTCAACCTTCTCCGTTTCTCCCCAGCTCTGATTGTGCACCGGTGGGTTCCCTCAGCCTGGTCTGCACCCTCTTGCAATCTGGGACCCCTTGGGGAATGTTGGAGAGCTGGTTTCAGCCCAATCCCACAGGCCAGGCCAAGGGACCCACTGGTGCACAAATGTGTGCACCGGGCCTCTAATTATATATGTAAAAGGCTAAGCAACCATCCAACTGGCCAGTAGGTATGACGCACACTGACCACCAGGGGGCAGACGCTCAACACAGGAGCTGCGGAGCTGCGGAGCTGCGATGACTTGGCAGCTGCGGTTCTAGGGTGACATCAGAACCCCAGAACCAGAGAGGAGGGAGCTCGATTCCAGGGTGAGTCACCCGAGAACCACCCTCTTCCAATTGGAGACCCCTTGGCCACCTAGTTAATTAATTTCCTTTCAATGTGCACGAATCCGTGCACCAGGGTACTAGTGTGGTTATAAAAGGCCAACTTAATTTCTTAAGTACTATAAGTATAATATCCAGATTTAGGTTTATAAGGCAGAAAATGTAGGAATTCGAGGATTCTTATTTTACAAAGCTACTTAAAATACTTTGTAAAATATAAATCAGCATATTTATAGTTTTACAACAGAAAGAGCAGGAAAGTGTCAAGAAAGACTTAAGTCTGTAGCTAATTCTATGTATACCATAGAAAAAAATCATGTAATCTCTGGGAGACTCTGTTTCTGCTCCCATTTAATTAGAATCCTTCAGGGTTCTCCTCAGGACAAATGTATTGGTTTTAAATATTTGTTAATTGAAATATTACATACACAGTGTGAAGTGCACAAATCATAAGGATTTTGAGTTATAAAATGTACCTGATTGTAATCACTACTGATGTATTTTGAAAAGTATCCCTCGGTGATTATGATAAGCTTTCATTGTTAAACAAAACCCTGGACTTGACAGTATTGGTGATCTCATGCCTTTTATAACTCTTTTTAGAGTGAAATTAGCAGAAACAGTGGTAGAGAGTACAAATTTGGGCAATCACAAAAATTTTACTTTGAAGAAGTTTATGGGGCTTATATAGTCTTCTGATGTCTCTCTTCCTGTTTGCCCTTTTTTCCTTTCTGTCTAGGTCCTGGATAGAATGGAGAGGGGTCCTACTGAACCTCTGTGTTTTCTGAGAGTGGTCAGAGTTCTTACACAGGTGTGTTGATTCTATGAAGTTTGATTTATAAAAGACTTGATTTCTATTTAAACAAAGGATTAAATTAGAAATAAGACTTTTTAAAAAGAAGGCATTTTGATCTCAATGTCTGTAGATTATTTTACTTTGGCAAGCTACATTTGGCCTATGGGTTGGACCCAAAGTGACTGAGTTAAAATCTGCATAATATGTACACCGTGGCCAGCTTGGCCCAGAGGATAGAGCAGCAGCCTTCAGCCTGAAGAGTCCCAGGTTCGATTCCGGCCAAGGGCATATGCCTGGGTTTCAGGCTCGATCCCCAGTAGGGGGTGTGTAGAAGGCAGCCAATCAATGATTCTCTCTCATCATTGATATTTCAGTCACTCTCCTCCCTTCCTCTCTGAAATCAATAAAGAAATATATTTAAAAACATCTGCATAAAAAAACACATCTGCATAATAGAAAAGCAGTTGAGTCATATCTTTTTCTGTTCTGTTGGAAATATGCAATATGGAAGAGTTCTTTATTGGCTATATGGAAAGTACCAAGGAAAGATAAAGAGTTGAATATCTTAATTGTCCATGATTCTGGAGGGGATTGAAGGCATGGATAAATATAAGAAGGAAAATATTTATTTGGTCCTCTTTCTGATATTCTCAGAATTAATAACATTGGAAAAAAATCAAAGCTATCTTGCAAGTCTCTGATTGAGAAAAGAGCAAGTGTATATAGTCGGTTTTTGTTTTGTTTTGTTTTTCACTCATCTACTCTCATCACCATGAATAAACTTTATCATTAATCAGACATAAAAACTCTAGCTCAGTGATTTCCCAAACTTGTCTTCACATTGCAGTCACTTGATGGAGCTTTGCAAATTACTTAAGCCTTTGTCTCCCTTCCTCCCCACACTTTACCCCTTTGGGATTTTGTTCTTTAGTTGGCCTGGGAGTATAGCCTGAGCTTTGGAATTTTTATTTATTTATTTATTTATTTATTTCTATTTATTTGCAGCTGGAGGTTTTTTGTGTTTTTTTCTTTTTTAAAATTTATTAAGGTATTATATGTGTACATAGCTTACCATTGCCCCCCAACCCCCCAGTCTCTATGATATGCACTTCCCATTCATGCCCTCCCTCCCCAGAGTTCTGTGTTCGTTGGTTGTACTTATATGCATGCATACCAGTCCTTCGGTTGTTCTCTTATCTCCCCCGAGGTCTCCTTCCCCTCCCCGCTGTCATTTGACAATCTGCTTGTTTTATGGTGACTATCTCAGGACCACATAAATAGAATCTGCTCCTCATTTGACAGTCTGCTTGTTTTATGGTGACTATCTCAGGACCATACGAATAGAATCCGCTCCTCTTCTGGTTCACACTGCCCCTCCCCCTGGGTCCCACTACTTCCCTGGGGCACATGTCTCCCCCAGGGCACATGGCTCTCCCGGGACACACGGCTCACCCGGGCACACAGCCCCCTGGGACACACGGCTCACCCGGGGCACATAGCCCCCTGGGACACACGTGAGCTTTGGAATTTTTAAAGATGCTTAGGTGCCCTAACCAGTTTGGCTTAGTGGATGGAGCATCAGCCTACGGACTGAAAGGTCCTGGGTTCGATTCCAGTCAAGGGCATGTACCAGGGTTTCAGGCACATCCCCAGTAGGAGGTGTGCAGGAGGCAGCTGATTGATGTTTCTCTCTCACTGATGTTTCTAACTCTATCCCTCTTCCTTCCTCTCTGTAAAAAAAAAATCAATAAGATATATTAAAAACAAATTTAAAACATAAATAAAAGATGCTTAGGTGATTCTGTAGTGCAGACAGATTTGGGACCTCTGCTCTAGCTGGTTAAAGCAAATCTGGCCACTATGCAACTTAATTTTTTTTCATAAATATTTAGATAAATAATTAAGAATCCTGTACTTGAAATCTTTTTAAAAATATATATGTATTTTGTAATGATTTCAGGAAAGAAAGGAGAGGGAGAGAGTTAAAAACATCAATGATGAGAGAGAATCATTGGTTGGCTGCCTCTTGCACGTCTCACATTGGGGATCAAGCTCCCAACCCCTGGCAAGTGCCCTGACTGGGAATCGAACTGTGACTTCCTGGTTCATAGGTTGACGTGCAACCACTTAGCCATGCTGGCTGGGCAAGAATCCTGGGCTTGAAACCTAAGTTTTTACTAGAATGTAAGCTTCATAAAACCAAGTACCGTGTCTTTATTTTTTTCACCATTATATCTTGAGCTTTTAGAATAAGACCTGGTATATATTGCATGCTAAAGTAATTTGTTGAATGAGTGAATGAACCTATCAGTCTCTAGTGAAAGTATGCTTTACCCAATACTGCAGTGGTCTGAGATATAGAGTGAGTGGGGTGATGTTGGCTCTGTCATATATTAGCTGAAGGACCTTAAGCAAGTTTGTTCTCTGTGCCTCGGCTTCCTCATTTGTAAAATGTGGGTTACAGGATCTATTCCATGGGGAATAATAGAGTTAATAATGCAAAGCACTCAGAGCAGTGCCTGACATATAATAATGTTCTGTAAGTTTCAACTACTGTAGAATTCAAGAAGCCCTGGTTTCTCTGCAGTTTGGATAATTTACCTGCAGAATACTGTTTGAGGGATAAGGTAGAATAATGGAATCAGCTGCATTAAATATAGTTAAAGAAATCCTGACAGGTATTTTTTTTTTTTTGATCAACTTAATGGGGCATAATTTACATACAGCAAACTGCACGCGTGGGTTTTTTGTTTTTGTTTTTTTTACTCATAAATGTAGTACTTTTAAAGTTTCAAAGATACACAAATAATAGATACTTATACATAGGGAAATGTTTTAGACAGCTACATTGCTTTTGGAGTGACTCTTACAGAGTTAGAATTATGTCTTGTTTTGGTTTCTGTATTTTAACCCTGGAGTCAGAGAAATGATTTAATCATGTATCATAAATAAATAAATAAATAAATAACGTTGCAATGAACATAGGGGTGCATATATTCTTTCGTGATGAGTTTTAATAATGTATTTATTAGATTATAGTACTTCTTCTGAAACAATCACCACATCAAGTACAGAAAATTTCTAATGCCCTAAAAGTTTCTAACTCTTGATTTTCAATCTATGCCTCCAGCGCCCCCATTTTTTAGAGTTTTGTATGAATGCATTCATACATTATATTTTCTTTCATGCTAGTTTTCATTCAGTATAATGATTTTTATATTTACCCATGTTGTTGCATGTTGCAGTAGTTCATTCCCTTTTAATGCTAAGTACCAGTATTGATTTGTTGAATGGATATAACATTTTTGTTTATCCATTCACTTGTATTGTTGTTTTTTAAATATATTTTTACTAGAGGTCCAGTGCACGAAATGTGTGCATGATGGAGGGGGGGGGTCCCTCAGCCCAGCCTGCACCCTCTCCAACCTGGGACCCCTCAAGGGATGTCCGACTGCCTGTTTAAATGGGCAGTGGAACACTCTTCTCACAATCCAGGACTGCTGGCTCCCAATTACTCGCCTGTTTGCCTTCCTGATTGCCCCTAACCGCTTCTGCCTGTCAGCCCAATCACCCCTAACCACTCCCCTGCCAGCCTGATTGATGCCTAACTGCTCCCCTGCCAGCCTGTTTGCCCTTAACTGCCCTCGCCTGCAGATCTGGTCACCCCTAACTGCCCTCCACTGCAGGCCTGGTCCCCTCCCAACTGCTCTACTTGTAGGCCTGGCCCTCCCACTTTCAGAAAGGAAGGGAGAGGGAGAGAGAGAGAAAAAACAGTGATGTGAAAGAATCATTGATTGGCTGCCTCCTGCACGCTCCTGCACTGAGGATCGAGCCCACCGCGCAGGCATGTGCCCTTGACCAGAATCGAACCTAGGACCATTGAGTCTGCAGGCCGACACTCTATCCACTGAGCCAAACCAGCCAGGGCTAGCTAGATATGTGTTTTAAGAAACATTTGTTACATATATTGAAAGAGGTACAAAAGTAGAATGCTGTCTTGAAATACCCATGTACCGTATTTGCCGGCGTATAAGACGACTTTTTGGCCCTGAAAAATATGCCTCCAAGTGGGGGGTAGTCTTATACGGCGAGTATATAACAAACTCTGTATTTTTAGTGGAAATGTTAAGGGGTCGTCTTATACGCCGGCAAATACGTATTTTTCAGGGCCAAAAAATCGTCTTATACGCCGGCAAATACAGTACCTTTTACCCAGCTTCAACAATTTATTTTCAACTTTAGCAGAATGGACATTCCGGGCTGGGTAATTCTTCGTTTTAGAGACTGTCCTGTGCATTGTAGGATATTTAACAGCATCCTTGACCTCTATGGGCACTATCCCAAATATAGTAGAGAGATACTACATTTTATTCATTTAATAATTGATGGACATTTGGGTTGTTTCCAGTTTGAGGTTATTATAAAGTTGCTATTTACTTTCATAGTCAAGTCTTTTTGTAGATATGTTTTCATTTATTTGGGCTAAATACCTAGAGGGATATTGCTGGGTCCTATGATAAGTATATGCTTAATTTTATAAGAAACTACCAGGTTGTTTGTACCTTTCTATATTCCATGAATATGAGAGCTCCAGTTGTTCTATATTCTTGTCAACACTTGATATTATCATTCTTATAAATTTTAGCCATTATAGTAGGTATGTTATTTCTTTGTGGCCATATGGGGTTTGGTTGTTTTTTTTTTTTTCCCCCAATTACAGCTGACATACAATATTATATTAGTTACAGGTGTACAACACAATGATTAGACATTTGTATAATTTGCAAAGTGATAGCCCTGGTAAGTCTAATACCCATCTGACACCATATCCCTATAACTTTTTTCCCCTCATGTCAGATGGGTAATGTGCCGAAGTCATAACAAGGTTTGTTGGAAGCACATCTCACATATGTGCATGACCACCCAATCATCATGCTTATGAACTACAAAAGGATTCCCATGACTATTTTTATAACTGGCAATTTGTATTTCTTTTTTTTCTTTTTTCTTTCATTTGTACTTCTTAATCTCTTCACCATTTTCACTATTCCCTTAACCCCCTCCCATCTGGTGACCATCAGTTTGTTCTCTGTATCTGTGCATTTGTTTCTGTTTTTGTTTGTTTGTTCATTTATTTATTTATTTATTTATTTATTTTTAGATTCCACATATAAGTGAAATCACATGGTATTTGTCTTTTTCTATCTGACTTATTTCACTTAGCATAATATCCTCTAGGTCCATCCATGTTGTCATATATGGCAAGATTTCATTCTTTTTTACGACCCAGTAATATTCCATTATCACACACACACCCCCCTTGTCTATCTATGGACACTTAGATATTATTTCCATATCTTGGCTGTTGTTAATTATGTTGCAATACATATAGGGATGCATATATCATTTTTAAAAATATGTTTTATTGATTTTTTTAGAGAAAGAGAAAGAGAAAGAGATAGGAACATCAAGAACGAACCATTGATTGGCTGCCTCCTGCATGCCTTCCTATTGGGGATGGATGTGTCCCTGACTGGGAATTGAAGCGGCAACCTCTTGGTGCATAGGATGATGCTCAACCAGCGAAGCCACTCTGGCCATCCCTTTTGAATTTTGCCTTTTTATTCCTATGTATTTTGAACTGGGAATTGAACCGTGACCTCCTGGTTTGTAGGTTGATGCTCAACCTCTGAGCCATGCCGGCCGAAATCCCCAACTTTTTTTTTTTTTAAATATATTTTTATTGATTTCAGAGAGGAAGGAAGAGGGAGAGACAGAAACATCAATGATGAGAGAGAACCACCGTTCAGCTGTCTTCTGTACACCCCCCACTGGGGATCGAGCCCACAACCCAGGCATATGCTCTTGATTGGAGTCAAACTCACGACCCTTCAGTCCACAAGCCGACACTCTATCCACTGAGCCAAGCCAGCTAGGGCCCCAACTTTTTAATATGAAAATTTCAAACATACAATGATGATACTTTGTTATATTTGCATAATTGATCTACCTGTCTACTTGTCTTTGCTGAATACTTTGAAAATAAGTTGCAGACATTATGATACTTTGTCCGTAAATGCTTCAGCATGCATTGCTAAGAATAAAGGCATTCTGTACATAATCACAAATAACATTATCACACCCAAGATTTTGGGTTTTGAAGAGACCAGATTCGTTTTGTTGTAGTGTGTTTGAAATTACAGATTTGATATGTCTTCATGTAATAAATTACTTCATGTAATTTTTTTCTTGTAAAAATTTCTGTATGAAATGTTTCTTGTTACTCTATCTCCTGAATTTCCTATTAAAGAGATATTGGGTTTTAAGACTTATTTATCTCCAAGTTACCGTATTTGCCGGCGTATAAGACGATTTTTTGGCCCTGAAAAATACGTATTTGCCGGCGTATAAGACGACTGGGCTTATAAGACGACCCCCTAACATTTCCACTAAAAATACAGAGTTTGTTATATACTCGCCGTATAAAACTACCCCCCACTTGGAGGCATATTTTTCAGGGCCAAAAGGTCGTCTTATACGCCGGCAAATACGGTAGGTATTTTTGATAAAAATACTTCATAGATGATGCGTTACATTTCAGGTTACATCGTATCAGGAAGCTGAGTTTGATCATTAGGGTTAGCTGATAACTATCAGATAACTCCACTGTGAAGGTACTAATTTTCCTTTTGCAATTAGTAATATATAGAATAATTTTTCACTTCTCTCCTGATTTTTCGTTTTCTCTGATCTCTCCCTTCTCTCCTCATTCTCTGGCACTATGGGAATCTTCTATTTCTCAACAGTTCACTAAATGATTTTTAACATCTTTTGAACATCCTTGCCTGAGTCATTTTCACTGAAGGTTGCAAAATGGTGGCTTTTAAATGTTTTTCTTCGCTTCTACATTTATTCACTGGCATTCTTCTGTAAAGGAGAGTTTCCTCTTTACTACTGAGGAGAAGCCTTCTAAAAAGACAAAGTTAAATTGCTTCATTCTTTCTCTTTAATTATTAATCTTTAGAGTAAGAAGTTGATGTAATAGCTACCCCCAATAGTAGCAGATGATAGTCTCTCTCTCTCTCTCTCTCTCTCTCTCTCTCTCTCTCTCTCTCTCTTTCTTTCAGCTATTATTGTAAATTAAAGAATTCTTATTTATTCATGATATTATAAGCACTTTTAGTCATTATTCTTTTTTATATTCAAACTTATGGCCTAGTGCAAGAAATTCGTGCACAGGGAAGGGGGGTTATCTCTCAGTCCAGCCTGCACCTTCTCCTATCTGGGACCCCTCAGGGGATGTCCAACTGCCATCCAGCAGTCCAACCAGCAGTCAGACATTCCTCTTGAAATCTGGGACCACTGGCTTCTAACCATTCACCTGCCTGCCTGCCTGATTGCCCCTAACCACTCTGCCTGCCGGCCTGCTCACTCCCAACTACCTCCCCTTGCTGTCCTGATCGCCACACCACTGTCCTCTTGCCCCCAACTGCCCCCCCTTGCCGACGTGCTCATTCCCAACTGCCCACCCCCTGCTGGTCTGCTCTCCCCTAACTATCCTATTGTCGGCCTGATCACCCCCAACTTCCCTCCCGCTCCTGGTCTGATCACCCCTAACCACCACTGCCTTGGCCCCAACCACCATAGGTCCGGAAGGTCTCCCGATCTAATTAGCATATAACCCTTTTATTAGTATAGATTGTCTCAAATTTGCTAGTGGGAACCCCTTAAAACTGGCTCCTATGTCCTTGTGACAAATCCACATTGGTCTGAATAAGCACTTTTTTATCTTTTGGTACAATATGATTTTTTTAAATCCTTGCCCAAGGACATGCTTAAGAACTTTAAAATACATTCTTATTGATTTTAGATAAGAAGAGAGAGAGAGAGAGAGATACATCAATGATGAGAGAGGATCATTGATCAGCTGCCTCCTGCATGCTGCACAATAGGAATTAAGCCTGCAACACAAGCATGTGTCCTGACCAGGAATAGAACTATGACCTTCTAGTTCATAGGTGTACACTCAACCACTGAGCCATGCCAACTGGGCTTATTGATTTTAGAGAGAAAATCCTGACGGAGTCAAACGCACACCATTTTGGTGCAGGGGATGACGTTCCAACCAACCGAGCCACCTGACCAGGGAAAAACATGATTTTTTCAATTTACCTTGAAGATAGCCATTTTTATTGGTTTCTTGAATTTCCTTGTAGAACATGAGTGGGGAACACCCAGCCCGTGGGTCATATAAGGCCCATGAAATCACTTGGTCTGGCCCTGCCAAAGTTATCATCATATTGAAATTCAGTAAATCTAGGAGCTTTTTTCAGAGCCACATAAATTTATATTAAGTGAATTGTATTAAGCAAATGATGTTATAAATATCCAAATGGCCCTTGGGCAAAGAAAAGATTCCCCACTTCTGTTCTAGAATATTTTATACTAGCACTAGAGGCCCAGTGCATGAAATTCATGCACAAATAGGGCCCCTAGGCTGGCTGGTGATCAGGGCTGATGGGGGCCTTCCAGCTGCTAGCCAGGGCCACCCTTCCCTGGCTGCCAGCTGCTGCCAGGGCCTGCCTTCGTTCTGCACACCCCCTGATGTCAGTGCACATCATAGTGAACCACAGAACTCCTGCTCTCCCGGTCCAACTCCCATGAGGACACTTCGCATATTAGCCTTTTATATATATAGATATATAAAATATTTTTTTCTTTTCCCACAAAAAGAAGCATATTGTAGTCAATGTTTTACTCCTTGTATTTTTTTCTCTGAACAATATATCTTGGAGATCTTTCCATATCAGTATATTAAAAAAGCATCCTTATTCTCATTGCACTTCACTTTTATTGGATGTACTATAATTTAATCCTGTTGTTGAACATTTGGGTAATTTCTTATCTTGCTATTACAAAGAATGCTTTAGTGAATAACTGTATATATGTCATCTTGTGTGTCTGTAAGGATCACTAATCAGAAGTGAGATCTTTGGGTTAATGGTATGTATAATTGTAGTTTTGGTAGATAATACCTAATTTCTGATGTTACACCAATTTACACTACTACTAGCAATAGATGAGAGTGACTACTTTCTTATAACCTTGCCAGGACAATGCATCATCAAATTTTTGGACTTTTGCTAATCTGATGAGTAAAAAATGTTTTTTTTCTTCTTATGTATGACATTCAGCATCTTTTTATATGTTTAAAGTTCATTTGTATTTCCTTTTCTGTGAATTTTTTGATCTTGTGTTCATTTTGGACACAATAATTTGTCCAAATTATTGTTCATTTTATTTTATGTATCTTACATATGCACACACACACATGCAATACCTATAAATACAGTATGCTTTTCCCCTCTATTTATATATGGGAAATTTGTTTTTTTGTCAGTGATATGACTATAGATATTTATTCTCTGCCTTTAAAAAAATATGTTTTTTTTCCTTGCAATCTGTGATTTTTGTGTATTTGAATTTATCAATCTTTCTTTTATGCCTTTAGATTTTGAGTTATAGTTAGTAAAATCTTTCCCACTCCAAGGTTATAAAAATTCCTTCTGGCCCTGGTTGGTTGGGCATCATCCTGTGCACAAAAGAATTGCCCTTCAATTCCCAGTCAGGGCTCATACCAGGGTTGCAGCTCAATCCCTGGTAAGGGAGTATTGAGCATGCAGGAAGCAGCTGATCCATGTATTGCTCTCAAATTGATGTTTCCCTCAAAAAAAAATTTTTTTTTTAAACAAAGGAAACTTACTTTCTTTTAAAAATGTTTTTGCCAAAACCGGTTTGGCTCAGTGGATATAGTATAGGCTTGCGGACTGAAAGGTCCCAGGTTCGATTCCGGTTAAGGGCATGTACCTTGGTTGCGGGCACATCCCTGGTAGGGGGTGTGCAAGAGGCAGCTGATCAATGTCTCTCTCTCATCGATGTTTGTAACTCTCTATCCCTCTCTCCTTCCTCTCTGTAAAAATTCAATAAAATATATTTTTTTAAAATAAAATAAAAAAGTTTTCTTCTGACCTGGCCAGTGTGGCTCAGTGGTTGAGCATTGACCTGTGAGCCAGGAGGTCACGGTTCATTTCCAGTCACCTGGATATTTATTTACTTACTTACTTACTTACTTATTTATTCGTGCACTGGGTCTCTAGTATACCATACCTGTATTGCCCGCTTAATCTCAGTAGGAGGCATGCAGGAGGCAACCGATCAATGATTCTATCTCACCATTGATGTTTCTATATCTCTCTCCCTCTCCCTTTCTCTCTGAACTCAATAAAAATACATTAAAAATTTTTTTTCTTCTGTACTTTCTTCTAATCTATTACACTGAAGTTTTGGATCTATTTGGAGTTATCTTGAAGTGAGGTATAGCTCTAATTTTTTTTTCTATGTGGCTACCTCGTCCTATTCAGTTAAAAATGCATTTTTCCTCTCTATGACCTATTAAAATTCCACTGTCTATTTATATTCCAGTACCACGCAATTTTAATTATTAAGACTTAATGTTTTTGTTTTTTGTTTTTGTTTATTGATATTTTACAGAGATGAAGGGAGAGAGATAGAGAGCTAGAAACGTCGATGAGAGAGAGACATCGACCAGCTGCCTCCTGCACACCCCCCACTGGGGATGTGCCCCCAACCAATGTACATGCCCTTGACCGGAATCAAACCCGGGACCTTTCAGTCCGCAGACGCTCTACCACTGAGCCAAACCGGTTTCGGCAAGACTTTATGTTTTAATATCTAGTAGGAGGAGTCCCTTTATTACCCTGATTTTTCAGAGTGCCCAACTTGTTTTCATATGAATTTTAGAGTCAGCTTGTTTATTTCAAAAAAGAAGTTTGCATTTTTATTGGGATTGTTAAATTATAAATTAGGGAGCATTGACATTTATGAATCTTTTTGTCCCAAGAATTTGGTGTGTCATCCTGTTTTCAGGTCTTATTTATATTTAGACACTGTTTTTAAATTTTCTTCTTGTAGCTTTACATTTATTTTTTTCCCATTGATTTTTAGAGAGAGTGGAGGGTGAGAGGAAAACATTAATGTGAGAGAGACACGTTGATTGGTTACCTCCCTCACAGGGATTGAGCCTGCAACCAAGGTACATTCCAATGACTGGAATTGAACCTGGGACAATTCAGTCTGCAGGCTGATACTCTATCCACTGAGCTAAACTGGCCAGGACTACATCATATAAATTTTTCAATGTATTTTTATTGATTTCAGAGAGGAAGGCAAAGAGAGATAGAAACATTAATGATAACAGAGAATCATTGATCTGTTGCCCCCTGCATATTGGGCAGGAATTGAACTGTGACCTTCTGGTTCATAGGTCAATGTTTAACCACTGAGCCATGCCAGCTGGGCGGGTTTTGCTTTTCTGATCAAGAAGGATTGTTGAATTTTATCAAATGTCTTTAGTATCTGTGATGATGATCATATGATTCTTTCCCCCTTAGTTTTCTAATACTGAGCCTTCGGTTCATTCCTAGAAGAAACTTCAGTTGATCATTGTGCATTATTATTCTTTGATATACTCTTGTATTTTTGTATTTTTTTATTTTCTTTATTGATTATGGTATTGCATATGTGTCCTTATCCCCCCATTGCTCCCTACCCCTCCACTCATGCCCTCACCCCCCTAGTGTCTGTGTCCATTGGTTATGCTTATATGCATGCATACAAGTCCTTTGGTTGATCTCTCCCTCTTACCCCCACCCTCTTCTACCTTCCCTCTGAGGTTTGATGGTCTGATCAATGCTTCTCTGTCTCTGGATCTGTTTTTGTCCACCAGTTTATGTTGTTATTATATTCCACAAATGAGTGAAATCATGTGATATTTATCTCTCTCCAACCAACTTATTTTGCTTAGCATAATGCTCTCCAGGTCCATCCATGCTGTTGCAAATGATAGGAGTTCCTTCCTTTTTACAGCAGTGTAGTATTCCATTGTGTAGATGTACCACAGTTTTTTAATCCGCTCATCTGTTGACGGGCACTTAGGCTGTTTCCAAATCTTAGCTATGGTAAATTGTGCTGCTATGAACATAGGGGTGCATATATCCTTTCTGATTGGCGTTTCTAGTTTCTTGGGATATATTCCTAGAAATGGGATTACTTGGTCAAAAGGGAGTTCCATTTTTAGTTTTTATGGAGGAAATTCCATATTGTTTTCCACAGTGGCTGCACCAGTCTGCATTCCCACCAGCAGTGCAGAAGGGTTCCTTTTTCTCCACATTCTCTCCAACACTTGTCATTTGTTGATTTATTGATGATAGCCATTCCGACAGGTGTGAGATGGTACCTCATGTTGTTTTGATTTCCATCTCTCGCATAATTAGTGACTTTAAACATGTTTTCATATGTCTCTTGGCCTTCTGTATGTCCTCTTTTGAAAATTATCTATTTAGATCCATTGCCCATTTTTTGATTGGGTTGTTTATCTTCCTTTTGTTAAGTTGTATGAGTTCCCTGTAATTGTTGGAGATTAAACACTTATCAGAGATAGCATTGGCAAATAGGTTCTCCTATGCAGAGGGCTTTCTGGTTGTTTTGTTGATTATTTATTTATTTATTTATTTATTTTGCTGTGCAGAAGCTTTTTATTTTGATGTAGTCCCATTTGTTTATTTCCTCTTTAGTTTTCATTGCCCTAGGAGCTGTATCAGTGAAGATATTGCTTCAGCATATGTCTGAAATGTTATGGATTCCTCTAAGACAGTGGTCGGCAAACTCATTAGTCAACAGAGCCAAATATCAACAGTACAACGATTGAAATTTCTTTTGAGAGCCAAATTTTTTAAACTTAAACTTCTTCTTAACACCATTTCTTCAAAATAGACTGGCCCAGGCCGTGGTATTTTGTGTAAGAGCCACACTCAAGGGGCCAAAGAGCCACATGTGTCTCACGAGCTGCATTTTGCCAACCACAGATCTAAGATTTTTATGATTTCCCATCTTATGTTTAAGTCCTTTATCCATTTTGAGTTTATTTTTGTGTATGGTGTAAGTTGGTGGTCTAGTTTCATTTTTTGCATGTTTCTGTCCAATTTTCCCAACATCATTTATTGAAGAGACTATCTTGACTCCTACTCTTGTATTCTATTTAAAATTTGATTTAGAAATCTTTTTAAATTTCTTTATTGATTAAGGTATTACATATGTGCCTTATTGATTTAGAAATCTTGCCTCAATGTGAGAGAGATTGAGCAATATAGGAGAGATTGATCTGTAACTTTCTATCTGCAGTTAGTTTTAGCTTTTGATGCTCATACTATATTTGTTTCATAAGAAAATTGGAAAGCTTTTTTTTTGTATACTGTGTAACAGTTTCAGATCATTAGACGTAATCTGTTCTCTACAGGGTTAATAGTGCTTTCATTAATTCGGTGCATGGCACTTTTGGGGGTACTATCATATTTACATAAATCAGCAATTTTCAACCTTTTCATTTCATGGCACACTAATTACTAAAATTCTGCAATACACCGAAAAATAATTTTTTTGCCGATTTGACAAAAAACATATGTGTAATTTTTTTATTCATTCACATCGGACAGCTGTTGTTGTGTTAGCTGTTGTCACTTCTTTTATTTGACAATCTAAGGGAAAAGAGGTCATTGCCCCTGACTAATTAGCATGTTTTAAAAATTCTTGTGGCACACCCATTGAAAATTGTTGACATAGATAGATGTGAGCAGAAGCCTGAAATAGTCTCTTTAGTCTTTTTAATTTTCTTTGTGTCTGTGGCTTTCTCTTTTTTAACATATTTTTATTGATGTCAGAGAGGAAGGGAGAGAGAGAGATAGAAACACCAATGATGAGAGAGAATTGATCAGCTGCCTTCTGCACGCCCCACACTGGGGCTCGAGCCCGCAACCTGGGCATGTGCCTTTGGCCAGAATCAAACCCCAGGACCTTTCAGTCCGCAGGCTAATGCTCTATCCACTGAGCAAAGCCGGCTAGGGCTCTTATTTCTTTTTTTTCTTTCTTTTTTTTAAAAAATATATTTTATTGATTTTTTACAGAGAGGAAGGGAGAGGGATAGAAAGCTAGAAACACTGACCAGCTGCCTTTTGCACACCCCCACAGGGGACGTACCCGCAACCAAGGTACATGCCCTTGACCAGAACCGAACCTGGGACCCTTCAGTCCGCAGACCGACGCTCTATCCACTGAGCCAAACCGGTTTCGGCTAGGGCTCTTATTTCTTACTAGAGACCCGATGCACGAAATTTGTGCCAGAGTAGGCCTTCCTTCCCCGCTGCCCAGACTGGCTTTCCTCTGGCATCTAGGACCCAAGCTTCCCTCTGGCTGCTGGCTTCTCTCCCAGAGGGAGGCCCCGCCCACCCGCCGTAGCCAGTGGCCTGAGCCTCCCTCTGTGAGGGTTCATGGGCCCCTGACTAATCACATCGTGCCCGCTGTGGCTAGTCTGGTGCCAGTGGGTGTCATAGAAAGGTCCCAGATGGTTGTCCAGATGGTCGTCCCTCTATTCAGCTGTTTGATCGATTTGCATATTGCACTTTTATTATATTAGATTTTATATATTAGGGTTTCCTCCCCCTTTTCACTCACTAGGTTAATTAGCAGTTTAACGGTTTTACTGATTTCCCCCCCCCCAATGTACCAATTTTTAGATTAATTTATTAGTTCTGCTAATGTTTTTCTACTTTCTTATTAATTTCTGCTTTCATCTGTATTAATTCCTTTATTTTGCTTTCTTTCAGTTTACATTATTAGCTTTCCTCCTAAATTTTTTTTCAGAGAGAGTGGAAGGGAGATAGGGAGGGAGGAAAAGAGAAACATCTGTGTTAGTGAGACACATTAATTGATTGCTTCCTGCATGCACCTCCACTGGGCCAGGATTGAACCTGCAACCCAGGTATGTGCCCTTGACCTTTGGTGTTCAGGGCGTATGCTCTAACCATTGAGCGTACTGGCCAGGACTAGAAGTGGTGTGTCTTTTATTTATGTGTATTCAGAATATTTTGGTTTTGGCACCAAGAATCTGCAAACAGTGCAGCGTGATGTTATTTTTTTTTAAATTTGACAAATTTAAAAATGAAGGTAAAGGAAGGGCTCCAGTGCTTAGGGTCGCAGTGACATGATTATTATTAAGTGAAACTGGTATATGTCCCTGAGCTTGCTTCTATACTCTGAATGCTTGTTTGTTGCTGAGTGGTTTAAGATCTCAGAAAAAAAGATACTTAAAGAAAACCCTATTTTAACATTGTCTGGAGTTATCTAAGTTGACTTGATAACTTGTGATATTTACATTAACTTCTGTTGAAAAAATAGGTAACATGTAATTTCTATATAATATTGTAACTTTCTTTTTCTTTTCTTTTTTTTAGAATTTTCATTTGGCTGCTATCTTGAAATATAGTCCCTAAAAATGCCAGCTTGTTTGGATGTAGAGGATGACCTGGATAAATGACAAAAATTAAGAAAGATATTTTGGTGAGTGAAATCTTATGTGAGAAAGTGGATATGGCTTGGCTTAATTCCAAGCAATGGAATGGCTGTACCATTACATAGCAAGTAAAAAACTGTTTCCTTCATCATCTAGTGTTTTGTCAAAGGTTAAGGTATGGGAGACTTCAGCATATTTATTTTTTTTTTATTTTTTTTTTTTTAAATATATTTTATTGATATTTCACAGAGAGGAAGGGAGAGAGATAGAGAGCTAGAAACGTCGATGAGAGAGAAACATCGACCAGCTGCCTCTTGCACACCCCCCACCAGGGATGTGCCCGCAACCAATGTACATGCCCTTGACCGGAATCGAACCCGGGACCTCTCAGTCCGCAGACCGACGCTCTACCACTGAGCCAAACCGGTTCGGCGACTTCAGCATATTTAAAGAAACCAAAATTCACCAAGTTTGAACCTTCTGTTTTTCTGGGGTTAAGAGATTGCTCGCTCTCTCTCTCTCTCTCTCTCTCTCTCTCTCTCTCTTTTTGAGGAGTCCGCAGACCTCCCAAGAGGTACATCATGACACTTAAATGCATTTTAAATACCAGGTTTCCTTCAGCAAATACACCAAACCCACGTAGTTTATTCAGGTCTAGTGCTGTACTAGTCAGTCACATGAGTCCATGAATCATACCTGGGTTGTCAGACTTAATTAGAAATTGAAAACTTATGGCTTGTGAGCCATATGCAGCTGCAGTGTGTTTCATTTGGCCCATAGAGTATTTACAAAAATGTAAATCTCTTTGAAAATCTGGAGATTTCACTAAATATATGGATTTTTTGTCTTTTCTTAAAATTCAAAATATCTATTATTTCTGGGCCTTTACAATTCCTCCCATCACTCCAAAGGAAAGTAATAAGCTGGAGCAAAGTGGTGGGTGCTCATCATAGGTGGGTATTTGAGTTTCCCATGGCTTAAACCATTCATACAGTGTGTGTAAATACGTTTAATAGCCAGTGTTCTTCTCTTAGTTATTTTACCTGCCTGACTCCAATAGGTATGTGAGTTTGTGATATCTGATGTGGATAATAGTGTCTTGTCTTTTGCCCAAATGGCAGCCAAGTCAAATAATTTGAATAGCCTGTAACAATATTTTACTGATTATTCAACTACCTGTTTCAGGTAAAAATTCTGAAGAGAAAGGACTGGTGCAGATAGCTAAATATATATAACTAGAAGGCCAGTGCACAAAGATTCATGCACTTGAAGGGGTGCCTCAGCCCGGCGTGCACCCTCTCATAATCTGGGACCCCTCGAATAGGGTCCCAGGCCTGGCCTGAGATCAGGGCCTATCAGGGCTTTCCTTCCCTAGGCTGCAGGCAGCTGGGCCCACCCCCGCCACTGCTCACCATCTGTGCAACGCTACCCTCCACCCTCCCGTGCCATCGGTGGCCTCCCTCTGCAGGTGACAGGCTGGGATGCAATGGCTTGGCTGGCCTGGGCCTCCCTCTTTATGCTTGGGGATGGGGCCAGCCCTACGAAGGGCCAGCTGCCTACCTTATTGCCCCTAACCACTGGCCTACCTACCTGATTACCCCTAACCACTCTGCCTGCCTGCCTGATTTCCCCTAACTGCTTGCTTGGGGATGGGGCAAGCCCTGAGAGGGGCTGTCTGCCTATCCGATTGCCCCTAATCATTCACCTACTTGATCACCCCTAACCACTCTGCCTGCCTGCCTGATTGCCCTGAATGCTTGCTTAGGGGCAGAGCCAGCACTGACTTCCGATTGGTCAGCCTCTGGTTATTACAACCCAGGGTTTTTATATATATTAGGATACTAGAGGCCCGGTGCATGAATTTGTGCATGGGTAGGGTCCAGCCTGCCAGCCCCAATCAGCCCCGCCCTCTGGTCAAACTCCTGGTTGAACTCCTTGTTGGAAGTATTGAACTCCTGGTTGAGGGAACAGTTTGCATATTAGCTTTTTATTATATAGGATAATATAAATATTTTTTTGAAAAGCTTTTTATTATGAGCAGTTTAAATTGTATATAAAATTATGGTATAAATAATACCTATATACTCATGATCTATTGTTAACCAATATTAACATTTTGTTTTCCCATGTTTGCTTAATGTATGTTTAAGTAAATTGAAGATATCTGACATTTCACCCCTAATGTTTCAGTATGCATCTCTATTTTTTTTCCATAAAATGTAGTAAGAAATGCCGAGGCACTGTCACATTGCTAAAGGAGTTTTTCTTTTTCTTTTTTTAAAATATATTTTTGTTTATTTCAGAGAGGAAGGGAGAGGGAGAGAGAGAAACATCAATGATGAGAGAGAATCATTGATTGGCTACCTTCTGCATGCCCCCCACTGGGGATTGAGCCCACAACCCTGGCATGTGCCCTTAAAATCGAACCTGGGACCCTTCAGTCTGCAGGCCCAAGCCAAACCAGCCAGGGCTCAGTATGCATCACTTAAGAAATGATAAGAACATTGTCCTATGTGACCACAACAACATTATTATCATACCTAACAAAATTAGTAATAATTTCCTAATTATCCTAAAAATGTGCTTTACATCTTTTTTTTCAAACCAAGATTCATTAAAGGACCATATACTGCATTTGATCTTTAAGTTTTTTAAATCTCAACAAATACATATATATCATCAAGTGAATTAAAAATCTGAGGAACAGATTAAGCTGGTGAATATAATAGAATCAGGGGCCAAGAAAGGGAGTGGATTGATAATTATCAGGGGGAAAGGGGTTTGGGGGGGTGCAGGAAGAGACTGGATTAAAATCGTACACCTATGGATGAGGACAATGTGGGGGAGGTAAGGGCAGAGGGTGGGGCAGGAACTGGGTGGTAGGGAGCTATGGGGGGGGAAAGGAGAAACAATTGTAATAATCTGAGCAATAAAGATTTATTTTTTATTTATTTTTTATTTTAAAAAATATATTTTATTGATATATTTTTTTAATTTATTAAGGTATTATATGTGTACATAGCTTACCATTGTCCCCCCCCCCCTACCTCCCATTCATGCCCTCCCTCCCCAGAGTTCTGTGTTCGTTGGTTGTACTTATATTCATGAATACCAGTCCTTTGGCTGTTCTCTTATCTCCCCCCAGGTCTCCTTCCCCTCCCCGCTGTCATATGACAATCTGCTTGTTTTATGGTGACTATCTCAGGACCACATGAATAGAATCCGCTCCTCCTCTGGTTCACACCGCCCCTCCCCCCGGGTCCCACTGCTTCCCCGGGGCACATGTCTCCCCCGGGCACACGGCTCTCCTGGGACACACGCTCACCCGGGGCACACGGTCCCCTGGGACACACGGTCCCCTGGGACACACGGCTAAATACATTTTATTAATATTTTATAGAGAGGAAGGGAGAGAGATAGAGAGCTAGAAACGTCAATGAGAGAGAAACATTGACCAGCTGCCTCCTGCACACCCCCCACCGGGGATGTGCCCGCAACCAATGTACATGCCCTTGACCGGAATCGAACCTGAGACCTTTCAGTTTGCAGACCGACGCTCCACCACTGAGCCAAACCGGTTTGGGCAAAGATTTATTTAACAAAAAAATAAATAAATACATAAATAAATCTATTTTTTAACTAATTTTCTTTTTAAAAAATATATTTTTATTAATTTTTCACAGAGAGGAAGAGAGAGGGATAGAGTTAGAAACATCGATGAGAGACTCATCAATCAGCTGCCTCTTGCACACCCTCTACTGGGGATGTGCCTGCAACCAAGGTACATGCCCTTGACCGGAATCAACCAGGGATCTTTCAGTCTGCAGGCCGACACTCTATCCACTGAGCCAAACTGGTTTCAACTAAATAAATCTATTTTAATGTAGAATAGTTTTATCTACCTTTTGCTAAGATGGCAAGCCAGTTGTGTTACAGAAATCCTATATTCTAGATTCATCTAATTATTTTCTCGTGGTAAATTGTTCTTTTGTCTCCTGTTAAAAACTTGCTAGGTTCAGTCAGCCTGCGGACTGAAGAATCCTAGGTTTGATTCCAGTCAAGGGCACGTGCCTGGGCTTCAGGTTCGTACAGGAGGCAGCCAATCAATGATTCTCTCTTCATTGATGTTTCTATATTTCTCCCTTCCTTTCTGGAATCAATAAAAACATATTTTTTAAAAACTTGTTATTTTCAGGTTAAACATTTTTTGGCAAGACTTTCATAGGTAATGCTGTAAATTTCATACTATACATAATTTCTGGTTGTTTCTGTGCTAATGATGCTAAGGTTGAACATTATGTTAAGGTGGTGACAGTTCTTCCATTGTGAAGTTATTTTTCCCATTGACAAGACAAATCTGGGATGATACTTGGACATCATGTGCTATCCAGTTGTGTGTCAATTTTTCACATAAAGTTTTATATTAATGATTCTTGCCTGAATTATTTTATTAGAGATTTCAAAATTATATTTTTTAAACAATATATTTCTTTTTACATTTAAATTGGCAGTCTTCTATAATAAAGAGCTTTCTTTCATTAACTGGAGCTATTTAGCTACCCTGAAATGATTTTATTTATAAATATATTTTATTCTACCTTGGAAATATAGAATAAATAATATGCTTACTTTTAAAATTTCTCCTGAATATCACATTTTTTTTCTTAGATTCCTCATAAAAAATCAAAAGAGCTCCAGTAAGAATTGAAATCAATAGGTAATCTAGAAATTTATAATGTAGGTGAGCAAGAAAACTGGTGTTTAATCTTAGCAAACCCAGCAAAATAGAACATTATTTTTTGATAGTAAGTGAACAAATGAGTCTCTTGAGATAGCTATAATCTGTTTTCTCTCTCTAAGAGTTGGTTGCTGAACTGCATTTCAAACTCAAAGATTAGTCATTATTTTGATATGAATTCTTTATTATAGATTTTAAGTGGAATCTTCTCAATGAAGTTATCTAAAAAGTTACTTTAAAAAGTTTTTCTGGAAGGAAGGTCAGTAATTTTTTTTTTGTAGAGTATCTTTCAATTTTGTGTTTTTTAAAGCATTTGTGTAGTGCCCCATAGGTACTGTTAAACTGGTAATTCCTGAATTTAAATTAGCTGACTTGTGTGTCTGCCAATAGAGAGTTTTTCAAATCTTGATACACAGCCTTATACCATGACCAGTGACCTCTTTAGAAGACTCTAAAAGTTCAGGTTTTTTAGTTAGTTTCCTTCTTTCCAATTAAAGGTTCTTTTGGAAAATGTTTCTTAAATTTTAAATTCTCTTATTACAGTTTAAACTTTGGAACAGCTGCTAAATAGCTACTGTTTTTCATGCATTTTAAGCAATCACTTTTTCTTGCTGAGCAGCAGCTTTTAAGCCCTAAAAATCTCTTTAAGCTTTGTTTATTTACCTTTAAAGTTCTTTAAACTTTGTAAAATGCAGATGGCAGTTGACTAAGGGCAGTGGTATTTCTAAATAATTTTCTGAATGCTGGTGTTTCTTAACCACCCAGATCACACTGTTCCTTATTCATAATTACAATACCAGACTATAAGGTGCTCTGATCAGATGTCAAAATTTCCCTCAATATTTCCTTATAACATGGGACTTCCCCTCCTCCCCCATAAGATTGCTTAGATTCATTTTTAAAAATATATATATTTTATTGATATTTCACAGAGAAGAAGGGAGAGAAATAGAGAGCTAGAAACGTCGATGAGAGAGAAATATTGACCAGCTGCCTCCTGCACACCCCCCACCGGGGATGTGCCCGCAACCAATGTACATGCCCTTGACCGGAACCGAACCTGGGACCTTTCAGTCCGCAGACCAATGCTCTACCACTGAGCCAAATCAGTTTTGGCCTAGATTCATTTTTGAAAAGCATTTTCTCTTGGAGTTTATTTACTATTCCAAAAATAAGAAGTTAATACATTTTTCCATTTATTAAAATAATATAACTATATTACAGCATATTTAGCTGTAATATTTTTCCTAGCACAATTATTGTTTGCATTTTAGTTTATCAATTTTTAGTCCTTTTTTTTTATCCATCCTAAAAAAAGAAAACATAGTTATAATTATAATTATAGTTTACATAAGAATTTTTTTTTAATCCTCACCCAAGGATATTTTTTCCATTGATTTTTAGAGAGAGGAAAAGACAGAAGTATTGATGTGAGAGAAACACATCAATTGGTTATCAGTTGCCTCCTGCATATGCCACGACTAGGGACTGGTCTGGGGAGGAGCCTGCAACCGAGGTATGTGCCCTTGATGGGAATCAAACCCAGGACCTTTCATTCCGTAAGCCAACGCTCTATCCACTGAGCAAAAGAGGAGGGCTTTAGAAAGCTTGGCTTCCCAGAAACCTTTATCAGGACAGGAGTAAGGCAAGTCTTTGGGAGCTTCTTGTGTTGTGGGGTCAACCAAAGGCTTATATAAATTCTCAAAAAGTACTTGTTTTATTTTCTTATGATCTCTTGTTCCCTCCTCCCCATACTCTAGACTTACAAAGAACTAGCATCCTATATAATAAAAGGGTAATATGCAAATTGGCCTTAATGGTGGAACAATTGGGAACAACCGGTCACTGATACTCACTGACCACCAGGGAACAGATGCTCAATGCAGGAGCTGCCCCCTGGTGGTCATAGTGCTCCAACAAGGGGAGTTCCACTCAGCCACAAGACAGGTTGACAGCTGCGAGCGCAGTGGCAGTGGTGGGAGTCCTGCCTCCTCGGCAGCATTAAGGAGTCCTACTGGCCTAAGCTGTCAGTCAGACATCCCCGAGGTCTCCCAGGCTGCCAGAGGGATGTCTGACTTACAGCTTAAGTCCAATCCCCCGGGGAGTGGGCCTAAGCTGGCAGGTGGATATCCCCAATGGGTTCTGGATTGCGAGAAGGCGCAGGCTGGGCTCAGGGACCCCTTTCCTCCAGTGGATAAATTTTGCGCACTGGGCCTTTTGTATAACATAATAGATATATATAAAACAAAAAGCAATATGGTGTCTACATTATTGATTATATAATTATGCATTACCATGCTTTTTCTGTATTCTCTTTTCAAAGGTTTTCTTATTGTCTACTTGGCACATGCTTCTGGAATAATATTCACCATGGTTTTGGATGACCTTCCAAACTTAGAAGACATCTATACTTCCTTGTGTTCATCAACAATGGAAGACTCAGAGATGGATTTTGACTCTGGACTAGAAGATGATGACACAAAAAGTGATAGTATTTTGGAGGATTCCACAATTTTTGTCGCCTTCAAAGGAAATATAGATGATAAAGACTTCAAATGGAAATTGGACACAATATTGGAGAATGTGCCCAATTTGTTACACATGGGTAATTTGCTTTAATTACTTTTGCCTTCTAAGTATTTGCCCTTCTGTAACTATCTTGAGTTTTACTATATAAAGTTTTGCTGTACTGGTTTGAAAGACTCATTTTAATTGTACAGTTGAAATTTTAGGACTTTTTTCTTTTTAAGAAATGCTATGGTATTTCTTTTAATTTCATGGAGGAATTGAACTTAAATAATATATGTAAATAACCTGCTTTGGTGTACAGGAGTAAGTCTCAAAACCCAAATATATTTATTGTCTCTGTCCTTATGTATAAAATGAAGGGTTTAGACTGGATCTTTAAGTCTTTTACTCCATGGTTCTACTAAAGTGTGCTTGAAATTTGTTTTCTTAAACTTTAGATCAGAGGATACTGAATCTAGCCATCAGCCGCATGTTATTGGCCCACTTTCTTTTTTTTTTTTAATTTTTAATGTCTGAGTTTCATTGCCAATGCTTTAAATTTTTAAATATTTTACTAAAAATCCATATTTTGCATTTGTCTGTAAAAATGGAAAGATCTGATAGCTTTGAGTTCTCCCTCTGCCCCAGAGGATGCCGAATAGCACCACAGGCAGCCCCTCAGCTCATCAGATTTCCATCTCATCTCTTCACTCGTTTAGATTACCTGTCTGGGTCTTGTGGCCATTTGTGTGTGGGGGTGGTTTTTTGTGGGTTTTTTAAGGGGGGGCAATTTTGCACTTTATTTTTTATTTATTAGTTTGTTTAAAGTATTACATATGTCTCCATTTCCCCCCAATTGACCCCCTCCCCCTCATTTATGGTTTTGAATCTTAGTTCAGATGTTCTCCATCTTTCTTGGTTGGACAATTATCTAATCCCTTCAGACATAGTGCAAAGCCTAAGTTTTATCTTTCTGTCACAAATCCTGATTTAATCAAGTGCTCATTAGCTTTGTTTAGGCGTGCGTTTTGTTTTTTTTCTTTTGAGATTTGATATCAGGAGGGAAGCTGCTATGGTTTATTTTTCAAGTGCTTTTTTAGTGTGTTGTGTAAGATTTCTTTATAGTTAATGTATTATTTAACATAGTATTAGAGAATTTCTTGTTAAAGTTGCAGTTATTACCGTCATTGTCACCATAGTCACAGTCATAATATATCACTTTATAAGGGCCCAGCTGAGCCTGAACTTGCTCATTGCTCTTAATTACACATTTCCCCCCCTTGTTTTTAAATAGCTGAGTCAGTTTTTTCATGGCTTTTCAACAAATTACCAAACCCTGACCTATGCAGTTATTAGATTATATTCTTGGTGCAAAAATGTATTTTAAGTCATATCTTCTTAAATATGATGGAACTTTTAAAAACTTTGATAAAATGTAGTTACATATAGACAAGGATTTTTCTGAAACCAAATCCCAAGTAGATAATGTCAGAGCCTATTTGATGTTTGTCTAGACCACATACAAGATTCCAATACTCTTCAGATTAGGAAGAAGCCCTGTAGCATCTGTATTCTGTGGAAACAGGATCCCAAGCTGCTTGCCTTTTGCTGTTTGGAGGCATAAGTGTCATGGAAAGGAAATTGACCTAATAATCAAAGCAGGATTTTAGTGCCATCTCTGATGCTGCCAGGTGGCCACGGGATCATGGGCCAATCATTTAGCCTTTCTGGGCTTCCGTTTTCTTACCTGTAAAATAGACTTGAACTAAATATTGCCTAATTCTTCATAAATTTCTGTGTATTATCTCACTGCTCTTAGCAAGTGATCTATTTTTACCACATTAGAACAAGTGAACTTCATGTCTAGGTAAGTTAACTCTCAATGTATAATGGTTTTGGAGTTGGCAGGGACTTCAGGCAACATGTAGGCACTTTCCTCATCCATGGATATTTCTTATTTGAGAACAGATATGCCCACAAGTCCATTTTTCCTTTATTTTTTTAGTCCTTGCCCGAGGATATTTTTCCATTGATGTTTTGTTTTGTTTTGTTTTGTTGTTTTGTTTTGTTTTAGGGAGAGTAGAAGATAGAGGGAAAGACAGAGAAATATTGATGTGAGAGAAACACATTGATTAGTTGCCTCCGGCATGAACCTTCACCAGGGCCCAGGCCAGGGAGAAGCCTGTAACCAAAGTATGTGCCCTTGATTGAATTGAACCTGCAGGTCGACACTCCATCCACTGAGCCAAACTAGCCAGAGCAAGACCATTTCCTTAATGTCTTGAAATGTAAAACTGAATAGAGGATACACAATATTTAACTTAGCCGGATTTTAACAAAAGTGAAAATTATTTTGTCTGGCATTATTGGGGGGGGGGGGGGGGGAAGTTTTTAGTCTGCTAATTAGTCCTGGGATTTGTTTTTCCATCTGTAAAATATAATTATAAACAATATTACCTCCTCAATTAGCTAATTTTTATATCTTCTTTTAAAAACATGCCCTGAAGTTTGCATTGATTTTTCAGACTTGCTGAAATGTAATGTTTTTATATCCTAACTGAAACTTGGTTGTCAAATTTATGTTGTTTCCCCCTCAGTTTCATGTGCTTCAGTAGAAATTGTACTCTTATTTAAAGTAGTTAAAGACTTAAAAATCAAAGACATAAAGAATCAAGACTTAAGCCCTCCAACTGCAACATTTATAGGACATTATAAGATATGTTTGCTCTCTGTCTCTATAATTATCTCCCACAGTGATGCTCAGTGAATATTTAAATATGAGTATTAAAATTTCAGATATTTTATTTGAAGAGGTAAAATTGCTTAACCTTTTCTTATTTTTTCTTTCTTTTTCTTTCTTTTTCTTATTTTTTTATAAGTAAATTTACTAGTGACTTTTATAGTGCTATTTCTTTAAATAAGCTGCAGATTCCTTCATACATATTCTTTTTTTTTTTTTTATATATATATTTTATTGATATTTTACAGAGAGAAAGGGAGAGAGATAGAGAGCTAGAAACGTCGATGAGAGAGAAACATCGGCCAGCTGCCTCTTGCACACCCCCCTACTGGGGATGTGCCCGCAACCAATGTACATGCCCTTGGCCGGAATTGAACCTGGGACCTTTTAGTCCGCAGACCGACGCTCTACCACTGAGCCAAACCGGTTTCGGCCTTCATACATATTCAACAGTTGGCATATCTGCCAATTGAATTTTTATAGAATCTCACTTGAAATTACAGACTAAGTGTTCTCAGTTTCTCAGTTCACATACATTAATCTGAGTCCAGAATAGATATTATTCTATTAATTTAAACTTAACCTCTCCTCTCATATTCCCTACTCTGTTTTACTGCTTTCTATTTATTCAGTAGCTATGGTGTAGTAGGTCCTATACTAGGTTTCTGGGACATATTATCTCATTTAGCATTCACAATCTCTTAAGTAGTTTTTTAAGAAGAGAAAGGTAATTTTCAGAAAGATCAAATAACTTGTTCACGGGCACCTGATGCTAAGTGGCAAAGTTCGTATCAGATTTGAAGTCTGACACCAAAGCCTAAGATTCTTAGCTACTCCAAGCTAGTGCTTTGCCTGTTCTTTTATCTTTTTGTTGTTGTTTGTTTCATGTCTTCTAGTGGCTAAAAGATTACTAATATCATTCTCTTTCTTTCATAACCAAGAATCCAGCAAGCTAAAGGTACAGAAGGTGGAGCCCTGGAATAGTGTGCGTGTGACATTCAACATCCCCCGAGAAGCAGCGGAGCGGCTACGGATCCTGGCTCAGAGCAACAACCAGCAGCTTCGGGATCTGGGGATTCTCTCCGTTCAGATTGAAGGTGCCCATCTGGACCCAAATCATAACAACAACAGAATGTGGCATGATTTCCTGTGCTGATTTAATCTTCAGTTTTAGGATGCCAAGTAACTTATGTAACCTGTGCTTCCACATTGTAGCACCTTAGGATAAAGAGGAATTGAATCTCTAGTTGGGTCCCGATGCTTCAACATCTGTAGCCTCAGACTCCATTCCTATGGCTGATTTGGCTGTTGGCCTATCATACTTTGATTTTACTGGCCTTCTGACCAGAAACTGATTTGTCTTTTGAAGAATATCTAATTTCAGTTGCTTCCTTCTACCAACTAAGCCTTAGTTTTTATATCTTTACTTACCTAACAGAGATTAGGAGACCCTAAACAGTTCTTTTGTAGTAGTCGTCATTTTTCAAATACTTGCCAGAGTGATCTTTTCAGAATGAAAACATACTACATAAACACACACAGCTTAAATTAAATCCCTGCGATGGCTTGCTATTGTTCAAAAGAACAGACTCTTTATTATGACCTCAGGCTTTGCATGGTCTGATCTCTACCTTTTCCATTCAGCCTTATCTTGTACAACTCTCTCTTTGCTGTGTTCCAGCCTTTTCGGATTGCTTTTGGTTCCTTGAATATGCATTTCTTCCTCCTGCCACAGGTCCTTGTCATTGATGGAATATTGTTCCCTATCATTTTAAACACCTCCTCAGCCTTCCAGTATCAGCTTATATCTTCTTGAGGATGTATTTTTTAAACTCCTTGACCCAGTCATAGTTTTTTGTTATGTATACTCACCAAATTCTGCATTTTCCTCCCTCAGGTCACACTTTTATTAGAGCAGTTATTTGATTATTGTTTTGTTCCCCCAAAGACTGCATGCTCAAGTAGGATAGAGATGTTTTGTTTGGCTTATTGTTGGATCGCTGCTTGACTGTACATATTTTAGGTTCTTTGGTAGATATATGTTGAATGAAACCAAGGGAAATACATATATAATGGCAACACTTTGTTTCAACGCTCAGAATACAGTTCTAAATAAAATACCTTGTTTTTATGAAATCAAAAGGAGTTCATGACCTTGATCAGGCAAACAAACCTGTGAAAGGTGTAAGTACCAAGTGTGGGGAAGCACAAAGGAGGTTCTATCTTCCGGTGCCCAGTGAACCAAAACCATCTCCTTCCCTCTTATGTTGATGCAGGCAGGTGGCAACCAACGTTTTCAGCCTTCCCTTCCACTGGTAGGCCAAGCCTTCCTGACGCTGTGCTTGCTTAGAACCTAAATGCTCCACAAAACTTCAGCAGCTGAGCCCAGCCATTGTTGCTCAGTGGTTGAGTGTTGACCTATGAACCAGAAGGTCAAAATTCAATTCCTGGTCAGGGCTTGTGCCTAGGTTGTAGGGGGGGTAAGCAGGACGTAGCTGGTCAGTTGTTTCTCTCTCACATTGATGTCTCTTTCCCTCTCCTTTCCTCTCTCCAAACATCAGTAAAAAAATTTTAAAAGAAAGAAAAGTGGGGTTTAACATCACTTGATAAATGAAGGAATAGTGTCTTAAATAATAATAGTTTATTTTGAAAATTTTGGGGTTGACTAAAAGGATTCAGGAAAGTAAAATCAATTCACAGCAATCTATAGAATATAGTGAATTTTTAGGAAGAGTGGAAATAAAACAAGTATTGGATATAATAACACTATATTGACTGTTTATAAGCACATGTACTTTGTATAAGAAACACATAAGTGAAAACCCCAAATGTTTGTGATCTCTGTTACCTATTTACCTGAGTTAAAAGGGCTTTTTTGGTAATGTTTTCCACTGGAGAAAGGAAACACCAGTTTCTTTCAATCAGACCTACTTCCTACAAGTTCTTAAAAGGGTAAGATGCTGGCTCCCCTTTATTGTTATAGCCATACATTCAAACATAAGTACCAGCAAAGAGGCAAAATAGATAACATTTCTAGATATTATTAAATTCACATATTACAGAAAGAAGGGCTTTAACTTTTTAGTAATGTGTATCCCTG
Organism: Vespertilio murinus; assembly: GCA_963924515.1. Lineage (NCBI taxonomy): Eukaryota > Metazoa > Chordata > Mammalia > Chiroptera > Vespertilionidae > Vespertilio > Vespertilio murinus. The sequence goes on from OZ004709.1 coordinate 55,961,008, forward strand.
TGGATCTTCTTTCTCTCCCCACATTCTCTGAGAACTCAGGAAGGAGGGAAGTAGTGGCAGCAGCTGTTGCTTTTGTAAAACTGGTAGTAAGTTGATGCCTTTGTGAATTGTAAGGGGAGGTGTAGCCACTGTCATAGTGTCTGCTGCAGGGTGGAAGGACAGGTTGTTCCCCGAACAGTCTGTTCTCCACGAAGAACACTCCTTGTACCTTCCCTTTTTTGAGTTTTAGCCAGGGAATTGAGGAGACAACTTTTTTTTAGGGCATTTTGTGACCCTTCTGGAAATTCATGGTGATTTAAAGCAGAAGTCTGCAACCATTTTTTTGTAAGGGCCAGAGAATAAATTTCTTTGACTTTGTCATAACAACTCAACTGTTGTAGCACAAAAACAGCCATAGGCAATGTGTAAATGAGTAAGCGAAGCTGTGTTCCAGTAACACTTTATTTAAGTAAACAGGCAACAGGCTGGATTTGGCCCATAAGGATAGTTGACACCTAACAGGCAAGTTTGGGAGCCAATAGTGTTCTCTACATGTTGGAGTGTTTTTGGGGTTTTTTTGTGTGTGTGTGTCTTTTGAGATGTGTCTTCATTGATTTCAGAGGGAAAGAGAGAGAGAAACATCAATGATGAGAATCATTGATTGGCTGCTTCCTGCACGTCCCCTACTGGGGATTAAGCTCACAACCCAGGCAGAATTGAACCCAGGATCCTTCAATTAGCAGGTTGATGCTCTATCCACTGAGCCAAACCAACTTGGGTTCCACTTGTTTTTTGTTGGGTTTTTGGTGTGGTTTTTTTTTAGTTATTTTAATTTTATTTTTTAATCTTTATTGTTCAGATTATTACATTTGTTCCTCTTTTATGCCCCCATAGCCCCTCTCCACCTGGTCCCCCCGCACTGTCCTGGTCCATAGGTGTATGATTTTTGTACAGTCTCTTTCTGCATCCCTCACATCGCCCCCCTCCCCCCCCCCAGAATTGTCAGTCCACACTCTATGCCCCTGATTCTATTATATATATCAGTTTATTCTGTTCATCAGATTTTTTTATTCACTTGATTTTTAGATTCACTTGTTGACAGATAATGTATTTGTTGTCACTTTGTTGTTCATAATTTTTATCTTTACCATTTTCTTCTTCCTCTTCTTAAAGAATACCCTTCAGCATTTCATATAATACTGGTTTGGCGATACTGAACTCCTTTAGCTTTTTCTTATCTGTGAAGCTCTTTATCTGACCTTCAATTCTTTATTTTTTTAAAATATATTTTATTGATATTTCACAGAGAGGAAGAGAGAGAGATAGAGAGCTAGAAACGTCAATGAGAGAGAAACATCAACCAGCTGCCTCTTGCACACCCCCTACGGGGGATGTGCCCGCAACCAAGGTACATGCCCTTGACTGGAATCAAACCCAGGACCTTTCAGTCCGCAGACCGACGCTCTACCACTGAGCTAAACCGGTTTCGGCATGACCTTCAATTCTGAATGATAGCTTTGCTGGGTAGAGTAATCTTGATTGTAGGTTCTTGCTATTCATCACTTTGAATATTTTTCACCATTCCCTTCTGACCTGTATAACTTGTGTTGATAAATCAGCTGACAGTCGTGTGGGTACTCTCTTGTAGGTAAATAACTGTTTTCTCTTGCTGCTTTTAGGATTTTCTTTTTGTCTTTTGCCCTTGGCATTTTAATTATGATGTGTCTTGGTGTGGTCCTCTTTGGATTCCTTTTGTTTGGGGTTCTCTGTGCTTCCTGGACTTGTAAGTCTATTTCTTTCAACAGGTAAGGGAAGTTTTCTGTCATTTCTTCAAATAGGTTTTCAGTATCTTGCTCTCTCTCTTCTTCTGGGACCCCTATAATTCGGATGTTGGTACACTTGAAGTTGTCCCAGAGGCTCCTTGAACTATCTTCATATTTTTGGGTTCTTTTCTCTTTGCTTTTCTGGTTGGGTGTGTTTTGCTTTTTCATATTTCAAATCTTTGATTTGATTCTTAGGATCCTCTAATCTGCTGTTGGATCTCTGTATATTATTCTTTATTTCAGTCAGTGTATGCTTAATTTCTAATTGGGCCTTTTTCATATCCTTGAGGGTCTCACTATATTTCTTGGAGGTTTCTTAGAAGATACTTGAGTAACTTTATAACTGTGATTTTTTAACTCTATATCTAGTAGTTTCCTTTCTCTATTTCTTTCATTTGTGACCTGTTTTTTTGTCTTCACATTTTGGCTGCTTCCCTAAGTTGGTAGAGTGGCTTTGTGTGCTAGGTGTCTTATAGGGCCTAGTGGCTCAGCCTCCCCAGTTACTTGAAGTGGACACTCTTGGTGCACCCCTTTGTGGGCTGTGTGTACGGTCTTGTTGTAGTTAAGCCTTGATTGCTTTTGGTATCACTGGGAGGTATTGACCTCCAGGCCAACTGGCTGTGAGGACCAATTGTGTCTACATTGGGAGAACTTCTGTGCTGGAGACACCCTTATGGGACAGGACTTGCTTCAGTATAGGGCTTTGGTGCTTACTGATTTTGCCCCCTGTGTCTCTTATGGATCTGAAGAGTTGTAATCTGGATGGTCTCACACTGACCACTGGGTACCCTTGGCTCTTGGATCTCCAAGGAGATGCAAAGTCAGCCACTGCCTGAGGCCACCCAGCAGGAGCTACACAGAGATGTGCAGATTCCTCCTCTTCATTTGGGTTTTGGAGGTGCCCAGATGAGGCCCACCTATGAAGCAATGCAAGCTGCTGTGGAGCCTTAAGTCTTCTTTTGGAAGCTCTGGGGTTCTCTTACCCAGCAGCAGTTTGTTAGATTGCAAAAGGTCAGGCCATTCATAATGCAAAAGCTTCTGCACACAGCTTGGGTGGTGTTGTAAATTGGGTGGGGCTGGGTCTCAGAGAATCACCAGAGGAGAGCAAACAGCAATGGCTGCCCATCAGCCCTGCCCCTAAGAGGCCCCTTGGTCTCTGTGTCCTGTGGCACTGTGCAGAAACAGTGATTGCTGCAAGCACCTCTGAGAGAAAGCTGCCCTCGCGTTCCGGCCTGATGCCAGACAGTCCAGTTTCTCTCCGTATGAGGTAGGAGTCTGGGTCCCCAGAGTCTCGCCCAGAACCGGAGTTCAGAGCAGTCGGGAACGTGTATCTTCCTCCTGATTGAAAAAGACTACAGTGTACCCAGTTGCCAGCCCCTTTCATGCGCCTCTGTACCTCCACACTTCCACACCTCTGCACCTGCTACCAGACTCAATGCACTTTTCTCTTTCCTTTTTAGTTGTAGAATTTCCATTCAGCCAGCCTTCTTGTGGTTCTGGATGATATTCGCTTTGTCTTTTAGTTGTAGTTTTGATGTGATTGTGCATGACAGCAAGTTCAGGTGTTTATGCCGCCAACTTGGTTGTCCTTGTTGTTTGTTTTTATTAAAACTTAGCAGTAGTTACATGTAGTTGGCAGTTAGGGGAATAATAGCAGTATAATGTGAAAATTGTGTTTATTCGTATGTGATTGTTCCTATGCAGGTGAACTAGAATAGTGGGACTAGAGGATAAATATTCATAAAAGGGCTGGGGGAACCTTAGTTCAGGTGCTGCATAGATGGAAGTCCTTTCAGCTTTATTTTAAGAAAATTAAAAATGAGATCTTACACTCAAGTGTGTTCCCCAGAAGTGTACCCCCCAGCATTCCATGGCTCTCGGCTTGTGACAAGTTTCATTTCCTCCTGTGCCTGCCTTAATGGCAGTCCCACTGGCTCAGAGCACCACTGCATCTGCAATATCTTAGCACCTTTCACCAGGCATTTCCACTCCAGTGTTTTGGGGCATGTTATCTCTACCAGTTTTTGTTTTTATTAGAGCTCTGGTTACAGCGCTGTATGAGTTTTGAGTTTGCCCCAACAATGTTTTTCTATTAAAACCTGTTATTTTCAGTGTGAGATTTTATAGAATGGGAGGTTTCTCAGGAATGCATTTATCATATAGAAAAATTCCTATAATTCTTTGTAAGGTTATGATAAGATGACTCTTCATCATATAGTCAGTAAATAAGCTAATGAGTACCTGCCATGTGCCAAGCACTGTTTTGTGAATACAAAGGGCATAACTAGGGTAGGCTTATAAGTTATCACCTTTGAGAGTAAAATAACTATCCTGAGAGTAAAATAACCATCTTGAGACAACAGATATAAAGGAACTAGGACAGATTTATGGTTACCTTTGTGTATGATGGGGATGCAGACAAGAAAGCAAGTAAATAAGTATTTACATGGGATGTGCTCCGAAGAAATAGCAAGATGTTCTGATAGGGTGACATAACATTGGATAAGATGGTTAGAGGAGGACTTTCTGGGCCTGAGACACTTAAGATTACATGAAAATTGAGGCATTGACTTAATGTGAGAATAGTGCAGGAGACCTAGGTAAAGGGATCAGCATTCTTGAAGATCTTGAGGTGAGAAGCAGGTTTGTGTACCTAAGAAACTAAAAAAAAAAATGCCACAAAGGCTGAATCCTTTTTTAAAAATATATTTTTAATTGATTTTTTACAGAGAGGAAGAGAGAGGGATAGAGAATTAGAAACAACGATGAGAGAGAAACATCGATCAGCTGCCTCCTGCACACCGCCTACTGGGGATGTGCCTGCAACCAAGGTACATGCCCTTGACTGGAATCGAACCTGGGACCTTTCAGTCCACAGACCAACTCTATCCACTGAGCCAAACCGGTTTTGGCTGAATACTTTTTATTGAAGGAGAAAATAGTTTAAGTTTTTAAGGTTAGAGACATAGGCAAGAGTCACATCTGGGCTGTCTAGGATAATGCCCACAAGCCATATATGGGTATTGAGCACTGGAAATATGCTTTAAGTGTAAAATATATTCTTGATTTTGAAGACTTAGCTCTCCCCCAAAAGAATGTAAGGTATCTCATTAATAATTTTTATATTAATTGTACGTTGAAATAATATGTTACATGTATTGGGTTAAATAAAAAGTATATCGCAGTTAACTTCAGCTTATTTTTACTCAGCTTCTAGAAATTTTAAAATTGCATGTGTTGCTTATATTATATTTCTGTTGAGCAGCATTGAGCTAGATAGATCATTAGAGGCATTGTAGACCCTATTAAGAAGTTTGACTTGCATTTCTAAAGCAGTGAGAAGAAATGGAGTAGTTTTAATTAGAGAAATGACATGATCTGATGTCCACTTTATGAACAGTAAGTACTCTTTCTGCTTAAGATGTCCTAGCAGGATTGGTATATTAATAATCCTTTCCTTCATTGGAAACCCTCAAGATCTATATTTTTCTCTTTTATTGCTAACTCCCATAGGCAACTTAGAGCATCTTTGTAGCCCCTGGTGATTGGTCTCTTTTTCTCTTTTTTAAAAAATTATATTTTTATTGATTTCAGCAGGAGGAAGGGAGTGGGAGAGAGAAAAACATCTATGATGAGAGAGAATCGGCTGCCTCCTGCACTCCCCCTACTGGGGATTGAGCTCACACCCTGGGCATGTGCCCTGACCAGGAATCGAACCATAACCTCCTGGTTCATAGGTCGACACTCAACCCCAGAGCCACACCAACAGGGCTGGTGATTGGTCACAGGATGTTTGTTCCCTGTGACTAACCAACCTGCCTGGTTAAAACAGAAAATTAACGTACATCACTGACAAGACAGAGGAAACTGTTGTGCTCTCAGTAAGTACCTTTTCTTTTCTTTTTTTTTTTCCTTTAGTTTCCTTTTTTTTTAAAATTATTGATTTTTTTTTTTTTACAGAGAGGAAGGGAGAGAGATAGTTAGAAACATCCATGAGAGAGAAACATTGATCAACTGCCTCCTGCACACTCCCTACTGGGCATGTGCTCGCAACCAAGGTACATGCCCTTGACTAGAGTCGAACCTGAGACCCTTCAGTCCACAGGCCTATGCTCTATCCACTGAGCCAAACCAGCTAGGGTAAGCTTCCTTCTTTATTATCTGATTCTGTAAGGAAAGACTTGAGTGAATGAAAACTTTCAACTCCTCAGCCACAGGCCAGCTATACTTTTATTTGTCCACAAGGTGGTGCTGTTCTCCAGAGTATCAGCAGTCAAAATTTTAACGGAGTGAAGCACCCCAAAACTAACTTCCAGTACTTATTGATTGGTTGGTTGATTGATTTTAAAGAAGAAGGGAAAGGAAGAAAAATATCCATCTGCTGCCTCCTGCACAGCCCCTCCTGGGGATTGAGCCTTCAACACGGGCATGTGCCCTAACTGAGAATTGAACCAGCAATCTTTTGGTGCATGGGACAGTACTCACCACACCAGCCAGGGCTCAAAGACCTTTTTATCATTAAACCAAGTAATATTTAAGTTGCCTCTAACTTTAGGGTACATTCAATTGGAACACTTCTAGTGACATTACCTACCAGGTTATTATGAGGTTCAAAATAGATAAAATTTTGTAGGCATTAATAATCCTATACAAATGTTCTAATCATCAGATATTTGTCTCAGATAAATTAGTAAAAACCTGTCTACTCCTTGTTTTTTTCAATTAAAGTTGACATACAATGTTATATCAGTTTCTTGTGTGCAACATAATGATTAAACATTTATGTAACTTACAAAGTGATCACCCCAATAAGTCTAAAATCCATATGATACTATATATAGTTATTACAATACTAGAGACCTAGTGCATGAAAATTTATGCACTGGAGGGGGGTCCCTCAGCCCAAGCTGCCCCCTCACATTCTGGAAGCCCTCGAGGGTGGGAGACGATCTGGCAATCAGGGGAAGGCAACATTCCCATAACACCTCTGCTGCTGCCACTGCTGGCCCTGGTTGCCTGTGTCTCAGGCCCTCCCTGGGAGGCTGAGGGGTTGAGGGCAGGTCCAGCTGTACCTACCGCAGGGCTGAAAGGACTGAGGGACTCCAGCGGGGCTGAGGAGACTGGCTATGGGCACTGCCATTTTGTGATGGTGTGATGGTCAATTTGCATACTCTCTCTTTATTAGATAGGCTTATTGACTATGTTTCTATGCTGTATTTTACATCCCCATGACTTTTTAAAATATATATTTTATTGATTTTTTACAGAGAGGAAAAGGGAGGGATAGAGAGTTAGAAACATCGATGAGAGAGAGAGAATCATTGATCAGCTGCCTCTTGCATGCCCCCTACAGGGATGTGCCCACAACCAAGGTACATGCCCTTGACCGGAATCCAACCCAGGACCTTTCAGTCCGCAGGCCAACGCTCTATCCACTGAGCCAAACCTGTTTCGGCGCCATGACTGTTTTTTATAACTGGCAATTTGTGCTTTTTAATCTTAGCCTTCACAAACTTTTTCACCCATCTCCTCCCACCCCCCTCCATCTGACAACCATCTATTCTCTGTATTGATGAATTTGTCTCTGTTTTTTTTTGTTGTTGTTCTTTTATTTTGTTTTTTAGATTCCACATATAAGTAAAATCATTCACATAACATAATACCCTCTAGGTCCTTCCATGTTGTTGCATATGGGACAATTTCATTCATTATTATGGCTAAGTTATATATGCCATTGTATATGTGTACCATATCTTTATCCATTTGCGTAACTATGGGCACTTAACAGCCTATTTATACTTCATTGCATCAATTTCTCTGCTGGATATCTGTTTATATTGCAATTATTGAAAGGGAAATGGCATTTTGCTCACAAATATTACAGTGCCCCCATTTTCCCCCTATACACATACATACATTCTCTTCCCCCCATCTCCCTGTGAGCTGATTGAAAATAAATATTTAGAGTTCCTAGCTCTTCGCTGATGCTATGTATCATTAATCATTGCCCATCTCTATATTGTGAGAATTGATTATGTTCTCATGCTTCATGTAAGTAAACCTTATAGAAAACTACAACTCTTGTATACCTTTTTTAAAAAACGAAATTTGCATTTATTCTGATGATTTCCTTTTTATAACCTGACTGTCATTTTCAGGGGAAGGTGCTATCAACCTGGCTTTGGCTCAGAACCGAAGCCAAGATGTGAGAATGAATGGACCCATGGGAGGTGGAAATTCAGTTAGAATGGAGCCAGGATTTCCTATGGCAGGTGGTCCAGGTGAGATCTCTCATTCAATTGTATGACATTTTACTAGTTGCCTCTTTTTTGCTTTCTTTGCTAATGTATGATCATTTGGGTCCTACAAGATAGGCAGGGTTTCCTGACACATCTCTGTTTATTAGTTCAAGAAATAAAGACATGAATCACTCTTGGGAGGCCACCTAGTATTTACAATCTTTGGGGCTCAAGCTTAAACGTAGATGAGCACTGAGCAATACAGCAAACATTGATTATGTTCTTGAATGATAGCACCTATGCTAACTGTTGAAAATAGAAATGAATAAAAAACGAATAAAGTACACCCTATTCTCAGGATGTTTATAGCATAATGTAGAATGTAATTTTCTAACTCTCACTTTTTTTAAGGCTGAGAATCTGTGAGCTAAGAGTTCTTGCATGCTTATTTGGAATCTATAGAAGTATGTAGGAGAATATGTGTTTTTATATATTTAGAGCTTGAGAGAATTATAAATTATTTGCTACCTTTTCAAGTAAACCTGAAATTTCTTCTTTGGAGATTGAATTCAACACTCTGTGAATCACAGAATATTACAATTGAGTTGGCTCTCGCATGTAAGCTGAGGAAACTGTGGAGCTCGTGTAAGGAAGCAGTTTGCCCAGAGTTAAATAGCAGTAGGCTTAATATCTCAGATATAACTCCCGGTTTAATGTTCTTTTCACTATATTCATGGCTTTCACACTTTTTCTGCTGAAGAACCCTTTATCCAAACCAGAAAGGCACAGCTTCTGTGGTTAAAGCAGAGTAAGCACCTGAATCTATACCAAATCATTCACCTCCCTACCTAGTACAGCAGCTCTTGAAGAAATGCAGGAGAATGGAGAAGCTCAACTTATAAAGCCATTGTTTTGAACAATAGCTGAAAACTTGACCTTATAGAATAGGAAGTAGGTCTTTATCCTGACATTGCCATTTAGTGATTACCTTAAGCTAGTTATTGCATCTCTCCAAACAACAGTTTCTTCACCTATTAAATAAGATAATAGTGCCTGTAATCTATTGAACTCATTCTTAAAGGAGGATGAGCCATTTAGCAAACATTTTCGAGATCCTATTATATGTCAGGATCTGTACTGTTGGAATATTGTGGGGTACCATATAGTAGATGGAAAATACCCAGCTTGGTTCCTATAGTTGGAAGTCAGTAGATGTAATTCTCCACAGAAATCTGAGCATTTGGTTTTAAGGCAGCATAATGAGAGATTATAGGTGGCACTGTTGCCACTAGTGAAGAATCGGGGTCAGAAGAAGTGTGGGAAGAACCTAACCAAGTTGCATGTAGTTAGTAAAAGAATGAAAAGAAATAAGATGAGATTCAACCTGTAAGGAAAATACAGGGTTCTAGTCTCGATTCCTGGCCAAATGACAATATTTATTGGCTGTAGTTTCCTGTAAACATATTTAAGTACTAGAGGCCTGGTGCACGAAATTCATTCACGGTGTGTTTGTGTGTGTGTGTGTGTGTGTGTGTGTGTGTGTGTGTCCTTCAGCTCAGCCTGCACCCTCTACAATCTCTGACCCCTTGAGGGATGTCCGACTGCCTGTTTAGGCATGATCCCCAGTAGAATTGGGCCTAAACGGGCAGTTGGACATCCCTCTCACAATCCAGGACTGCTGGCTCCCAACTGCTCGCCTGCCTGCCTGCCTGATTGCCCCTAACTGTTTCTGCCTGCCAGCCTGGTCACCCCCTAACCACTCCCCTGCCAGCCTGGTCACCCCTAACTGCCCTCCCCTACAGGCCTGGTGGCCCTCCCCTGCAGGCCTGGTATCCCCCCCCCCCCCCCCAAATACCCTCTCCTGGTCCCTCCCAACTTCCCTTCCTTGCTGGCCTGGTCTCCCCCAATTTCCCTCCTCTGCCAGCCCAGTCACCCCTAACTGCCCTTCCCTGCTGGCCTGATTGCCCACAACTGCCCTCCCCTGCAGGCCATCTTGTGTGTTGGAGTGACCGCAATTTGCATATTACTCGTTATTAGATAGGATGTCCTAGAAGCAATGCTATATAGACCTCTTCCAGCCTTAAAATGTTAAGACTCTGTTAAACCAGTGTCAGCATACATATTGCAAGCTCTCCTAGTATCTAGCAAATAGCTCTCTTAACATCTGGCTAGTATCTGGAAAATACTAGGAATATTTATTAAGCATCTCTGAAAAGTGAGTCTAAATTATAGCAATATATGTAGTTTATTGTCAACATAAGAAACTTTAGAAGCTTTAGGTTGAAATTAAGTTAAATTTGGTGGAGGTCACTGCAGTGATATAATAGGAAGTCTCAGGAATAATGAGTTGGTAATGATTTGTAGTCACAGTAACATTTAATCCCTGATCTTTCTTTACTGCCAAGCATATCTCAGGCATGTTTTCTCTATTGTCCATGGGGACAGTGGATGCAAACAGTTTTGATACTAGTTTAAATTAAGCAGAGGAATTTTTCTAGGGAAAGCGACCTTAGTACCCTATAACACAGTAATAAATGACTTTAGAATTGTGTATCTACAATGTATTAGATTGTAAATTTTTCTTAACACTACCTTCTCTATTGGCAACAGTAAGTTAACTAACTGATAAGCAAAATACTTTTTAATTAAAACCATATCCATAGCCTGTTTGGTTTTTTTCCTATAGCTTTAGAGAAGCTCAACATTAGTGAGGATTCCATAGTAGTCATTTTGTCATGATTTCTCAACTTTGTCACTATTAATGCTTTAGGCTGATAATGCTTTGCTGTGGTGAGCTGTCCTGTGCATTATGCGATGTTTAGCAGCATCCCTGGCCTCAACCACCAGATGCAACATGGCACTTTTCCAGTAGTGCCAACAAAAATTGTCTCTAGACATTGCTAAATGTTTCCTGGGGGACAAAATGCCCCCCCCCAAAAAAAAAGTTGGGAACCATGGATTTAGTCCAAATTCCTCTAATATTGGAATATATTTAATAGTATCTCTACTGAGCATGTAGTTAGCATGTGCTTAAACATTTCTGAGTGTAATAGACCGATTATAGACTAAGAAAATCTGCTTTTTATCTCCTAAAATCTTTTTACTATCTAATTGCCATCTTTGAAAAATGGGATGGGGGTTCCTAAGAAAAAAGTCCAGTTTCAACATTTACTTAACTGCCCTCCTCAACTACAAAACATCTAAAAATGCTCAATAAACATATAACATTTAATGCAGAATTGAGTTTATAATAAAGTAAGGAAAATACCCAGGGCAAAAAAAGAAGTCAAAGAAGAAAATTTAAGTAGCAATAAAGAAATAAGAAGACTTTGCAAGGGCCAAGGGATAAAACATGAAGCCTTACTCGGGTCTACATAAAGAAAGAAGTTAGAATTCAGAATCCCTCGTGAAGCAAGAATTTTCAGTGAAATAATGGTTCAAAATTTTTACCTTCTGGCACAGGAAGACAAATGCAAAACTTATCTCTCTTGGCCTAGGCTCCTAATTGGGGCCTGAGGAAATGGTGGTTGTGGAATTTTCTCTACCCTCATGCAGTTGGAAATTTAATATATAGGGTAGAGCAAAACTAAGTTTACAGTTGTCCTTGAAACACAGTTTATTCTTGTATTATTATTTATTGTATTTTCCTTACGAACAACTGTAAACCTACTTTTGTATTGAAATGACTCAGGAACAGCCAAGCTAAGTCAGTAAGTAGTTTTAGACTGTTCTCAACCCAGTAATAATTGTTGAAGCTCTGGAGAAGCTTATTCTCAACCCAAGCCATTGCAGATTGTCGTAGTTAAAGCCTATGATAAATGAGACTTAGGCCAGGTACACGAAGTTTGTGCACGGTAGGGTCCCTGGTCCTGGCCAGCAATCAGCTGGGGCCTTCCTTCGTTCCACGCTGTCCCCCTGCATTCCATGCTGTCCCCGGTGGTCAGCGCTCGTTATAGGGAGCGGTTGAACTCATGGTTGGTAGAACTCCTGAGGGGACAATTTGCATATTAGCCTTTTGTTATATAGGATTATACTCCAGACTTACAACATTTAGCTCTACTCCCTCCCTGTAGATAATGGGAATATTAGGGTGTTTAAATTTATGAAAATCCTAAGAAGAGAACAAGACATTATCAAAACATAAAGAGAATTGGGGGCGGGGAGGGGCGAACCGAACTTACATAAATTTTTAAATTGAAATAAATAACTTATTCATTAGACACAGCTGAATTGGAAGGTAAACTTGAATAAATAATCCAGAATGCAGCACAGAAAAAAATAAAAGAGATGGATGTGAAGGATAAAATTAGAAGATTTAACATAAGTCTGAAAAGAATTCCAAAAGAAGATAAAGTAATTGAGGCGGGACAATAGTCAAATAGAGAATGGCTAAATTTTTCCCAGAATTGGTGAAAGAATGAATCCTCAGATTTAGAAGCCCAGTAAAATCCTTAGTACTATAAATAAAAATGAATCCACATCAAGACATAAAATTGTAAAGCTACAGAACATGAAAAGCAAAGAGGATATTAAAAGCAACTAAAAATAAAAGACCAATTATTATTATTTTATTTAATCCTCACACCCAAGGATATTTTTCCATTGATTTTTAGAGAGTAGAAGAGAGAGGGTAAGACAGAGAGAAACATCAGTGTGAGAGAAACCCATTGATTCGTTGCCTCCTACATGCACCATGATTCGAGGAGCTTGCAACTGAGGTATGTGCCCTTGACTGGAATCAAACATGGGACCCTTCAGTCCACAGGCCAACAACTCTATCCACTGAGCCAAACCAGCTAGGACAAAGACTATGAAGGAAAGACTAAGAGACCCACAACTAATTTTTAAAAAATATGTTTTTATTGATTTCAGAGAAAGGAAGGGAGAAAGAGAGAGAGAACATCAATGATGAGAGAGAATCATCAATTGGCTCGCCCTGATAGCCCCTACCAGGGATTGAGCCCAAAACCCCTGGCATATGCCCCAACCGGAAATCGAACTGTGACCTCGTGGTTCATAGGTATTTTCAACCACTGAGGTATGTTCAACCACTGAGCAATACTGGCTGGGCCTGCAACTAATCTCTTAACAGAAACATTGGAAGCCAGAAAACATTGGAATAATATTTCAAAGTGATGAGAAAATTATTGACAGCCTCGAATTTTAAACATGGCTACACTATCAACAGTAGTGTGAAATAAAGGCCTTTTCCAAGAGACTAAGAGAATTTACCATTAACAGACCCTTGCTAATTGAACTGCTCAAGATGTACTTCAGGAAGAAGAAAGTTGAACCTAAGATGGAAGAAATAAGAGCTAAGAAGGAATGGTGAGCTAATTAATTGGTAACCTGGGGTAAATATTTCTAAATAAATATTGACTTATTTAGTATAAAGATAACTATATTATTGTCTTTAGGACTTTAAGTCAAATATGTCTGTTGGCATTTTAAACATAATCATTAAAATAATAGAAATAGATTATATAACTTCATAGGAAGAAAAGTATGATGAAAACAAAATTCAGGAAAAATAGGAGAACAGCATAGAAAAAGAATGGTAAAAAGCTGTGGTATCACAAAATGATAAACCAAAATATACCCAGTAATTAACAGTAAAGACAAATGGATTCTGAACTTTGATTAAAATAAATCAGATTTAGCTATGTGTTTTTATAGAAAACATATAAATTATAAGGACTCAGTTCATAGCTAAAATGATAGATACAAAGATAATTCAAATGAATATTAACCAAGAAAAGGTAGAACTATTTTTACCAGATAAAACAGACTTTAAGATAAAAAGCTTGCCGAAACCGGTTTGACTCAGTGGATAGAGCGTCAGCCTGCAGACTGAAAGGTCCCAGGTTCAATTCCGGTCAAAGGCATGTACCTTGGTTGCGGGCATATCCCCAGTAGGGGTGGTGCAAGAGGCAGCTGATTGATGTTTCTCTTTCATTGATGTTTCTAACTCTCTATCCCTCTCTCTTCCTCTCTGTAAAAATCAATAAATATATATTTTTTAAAAAGATAAAAAGCTTTATGGAGGATAAATAGGGCCACTGTATGATATAAAAGGAAAAGTTCAGCCCTGACCAGTTGCTCAGTGGTTAGAGCATCAGCACACAGACTAAAGGGTCATGGGTTCGATTCCTAATAAAAGGCATGTACCTCCACTCCAAGTTCAGTCCCCAGCCCTGGTCAAGGTGTATGCAGGAGACAATCAATTGATGTCCCTCTCTCACATCAATGTTTCTCTCCCTTCTGCTACCTCCCTTCCACTCTCTCTAAAAATCAGTGGGGAAAAACATATCCTCCTTCCTTGGCTGAAGATTTTTTTTAAAAAAGGAGCCCTAGCAGATTTGGCTCAGTGGATAGAGTGTCCCCCTTAAGACTGAAGGGCCTCAGATTCAATTCCTGTGAAAGGCACATATCTTGTTTGCAAGCTCGATCCTGGGTATATGCAGGAGACAACCAATCAATGTCTCTCTCACATCGATGTTTCTCTCTCTCTGTCTCTTCCCCTCCCTTCCACTCTTGCTAAAAATCAATGGAAAAATATTCTCGGGTGAGTATTAACAAAAAAAATTGTTTTAATAAAAATATGGAAAAGGAAAAGTTTACTAGAAAGATAATTAAACTATTATTTTCTTATAACCTATCCTTAAAATATGTGAGGCAAAAATGGACAGAAGTACACGGAGATAGCAAATCTTAGGAGAAATTTTAACAAACTGCTATTAGTAATTGATGTGTTGAGCTTATAAAAACTAGTAAGGATAAAGTTTGAATAACAATTAAAATAATTTGATATAATGGGTATACAGTTGGCTTTGAACAATGTGGGATTAGGGACGTCAGCCACTGATGCAAAAATCTGCATATAACTTTTGACTCCCCAAAAACTTAACTGCTAGTAGTCTATTGTCTGGAAGTCTTACTGATAACATAAATAGTCTATTAACACACATTTTATATTTATATGTATTATGTGCTGTATTCTTAAGATAAGTAAGATATAGAAAAGAAAATGTTATTGAGAAAATACATTTGCAGTATTGTATTTGTAAGTGTATGTGCACAGTTCAAAACCATGTTCAAGGATCAACTGTAAATAGAAATCAAGGATTCTTAATCTTATCAAGCATAAATGGAACATTTGTATAAATTGGTTATGTATTATTCCAAAAGCAAGTTTTAGTAAATGCCAAATATTGTTCTCTAACCTGTAGTGCAACTATTCGAGTCAGTGGTTAAAAAAACAAAAAGAAAAAAAAAACCCTAACTAAAATATTCCATATTTTTAGAAATTAAAAAATACATTCTAAATACACAATAATTTTTTAAAAATTAATCATGATGGACATTAGAAAATATTTTGAATAATGAGAAGCGCATATCAGAATTTGTAAGGTATAACCAATACAGTACTGGGAAGAAAATTAAGCCATCAGATATTTATATTGGAGCAGAACATCAACTGAAAAGTAACAAGCTAACTGTATGGTTTAAGAAAATGAACAACAGAGTAATAATTTAGTAGGAAAGAAATAAGTAAAATATGCATTTTTTAAAAAGAACAGAGCAACAAAACTAAAAGATATTTCTTTGAAAAGACAACTAAAATGATGAACCTGATAAAACAAGAAGAAAAAAAGAGGCACAGGCAATGTAAAGAATGAAAATAAAATGTAAAAGGATGTATTTTATAGTATGTGAATTGTCTCGATTTTTAAAAAGAATGGAAAAAATGGATATCCCATGAATAACTTTATGCTAATAAATTGTAAAGCATTGGCAGGTTAACAATTTTCTTGAAACTATAATTAAACCGAAACAGACTTAATGAGATATAGAAAACTTGAAAAATCTACTAACTACTTAGGAAATTGAAATAATTAAAAATCTGTCTCCCTATGAACCAATTAGTGTAACCCACAGGCCCTATTGATTTTACAGGTGAGTTTTACTAAATATTTAAAGAACAGTTAGATATATTTTTCCAGAGCATAGAAAAGAGGGAAAGATGCTTTCTAACTCATTTTAAAGCTATTTCTTCTTGATCAAAATTAAAGGACAGGAAGAGAAGATAATTATAGGCTATTATCACTTATGAACATAGATGCTAAATTTTAAAAAGTCTAAGGGTATCAGAAATTAGAAAGATAAGGAGCAAGAGAAGTTCTCAAACATCTAGTTGGAGTATGAATCTGTATAACCACTTTTGAGAGCAGTTTACCAGGAGCTAGTAAAATTGAAAATGCTTATATTTCAAAACCTAGCAATTCTAATTATATAGTGTAAAGATAAGCTCATATGTCCACAGGATACATGACATTACCAAATTCTCAGAATGAAAAGTTAGGGTGGGTGGGGGTAGGGACCTAATACAGAAGAATGAATGTATAAAATAGAGGCACTATTATGGCAGTCAAGATGGATAAAACTCAAAAAGTGAAAGTGTAAACTAAAGAATACATATAGTATGGTGCCACTTGCATGAAGATTAAAAGCATACAAAAATGCAATACAGTTTACCTACCTATGTAGAAAATAAAACATGCATGGAACTGTTAACCCCAATTATAAGATACGAGGAAGGGAATGGAATGAGACTGGGAAGGAGTAGGGGGCTTCTCGGGTATGTGCGTGTGTGTGTGTGTATATACATATACATATATGTACACATAAATATATACACTAGAGGCCCAGGTGCACAAGATTCGTGCACCAGTGGGGTCCCTTGGCCTGGCCTATGCCCTCTTGCAAACCAGGACCACACGGGGGGTGTAGTAGTTCACAAAGTGGCAGGCACCTGGGAAAGTGGCTGCTCATGTTCATCCTGGCCCCTTTGTGCCTGCTTCAGCCACAACTTGGTAGTGCTGCTGTGGAGGCAATAGAGGCTCATGCCACTGCAGCTGCACTCACCAGCGTCTGGCATCAGTCAGCTGAGTGGCACTCCCCACTGTGAGAATGCGGGAGTGTACTGACCACCAGGGGGTGTTGAACATCTGCCTCCTGGTGGTCAGTGCACTTCATAGTGACGGGTAGTTTGGTCATCAGTCACCTAGGCTTTTATATAGAGAGAATACACACACACACACACACACACACACACACACACGTATGTATGTATGTATGTATGTATATGTATCTGAAGGAGATAGGTCAAAATACTTAGATATATACAAGGTAGATGATGGTACAGAAATGTTTCATACTTTTTCATATTCTTGAAATATTTCATTCAAAAACAATAACATTATACCAATTTCGATACTCTATTCTAGACTTTTTTTTTCTCTCTCTCTCTAGGATTAATAAGAATGACCAACCCGGCCACTGTTATGATGCCCCAGGGTGGAAATATGTCATCTTCCATGATGGCACCAGGTCCCAATTCAGAACTGCAGCCTAGGACTCCTCGCCCTGCTTCACAGTCAGGTATTGACCTCCAGTCTTCTAGGATTAAAGAGGCTAGAATTCCCTGCACAGATCATTACAAATTTCAGCTGTCTCTGAATTTTGCCCAACTTAAATGCCATCTTATTTACAAAATGTGCCCTAATTTCTTCAAGCTAAAAGTCATCATTTCCTTTTTAAAATTTCTCATTATTCTCTTATAAGTTTTACCCCAACATTTCTTTAAAAAATGCATTTTTTAAAATAAATCTTTATTGTTCATATTATTACAAATGTTCCTTATTTCCCCCCACCATTGCTCCCCTACACCAAGTTTCCATTCAATTTTCTGCCCTTTCCCTATCCCCCATTGTCCTCATCCATAGGTGCAGTTTATGTTCAGTCTCTTCCCGCCCCGCTCCACTCCCCATTTCCCTGAGAATCATCAGTCCACTCCCCTTCCATACCTCTGATTCTATTATATTCACCAGTTAATATTGTTCATCATGATTTTTACTTCCCTTGGTTTTTAGACTCACTTGTTGATAGTTACGTGTTTGTTCATAATTTTTATCTTTATTTTCTTCCTCTTGCTAAAGAACCCAATTCATATAATTCTGGCTTGGCAGTGATGAATTCCTTTAGCTTAAATTTATTTGTGAAGCTCTTTATCTGGCCTTCGATTCTGAGTGATAGCTTTGCTGGGTAGAGTATTTTTGGCTGTAGGTTCTTGTTATTCATCACCTTGAATATTTCTTGCCATTCCCGTCTGGCCTGCATGGTTTCTGTTGAGAAATCAGCTGACAGTCATATGAGTGCCCCTTTATAGGTAACTACCTGCTTTTGTCTTGCTGCTTTTAATATTCTCTCTTTGTCTTTAGCTCTTGGAATTTTAATTATGATGTGTCTTGGTGTGGTCCTCTTTGGATTCCTTTTGTTTGGGGTTCTGTGTGCTTCCTGTACGTGTAAGTCTATTTCTTTCACCAGGTGGGGGAAGTTTTCTGTCACTATTTCTTTCAATATGTTTTCGGTATCTTGCTCTCTGTCATCTTCTGGGATGCCCATAATTCTGATGTTGTTTCGCTTGAAGTTGTCCCAGAGGTTTCTTACACCATCTTCAACTTTCTGGATTCTCTTGTCTTCTTGCTTCTGCGGAGGAGTGTCTTCTGGTTCTTTGTGTTCCAAATCTTGGACTTGATTCTTGCAATCTTCCAATCTGTTTTTAGGACTCTGTATAATATTATTTATTTCAGAGATTGTATTCTTTATTTCTAGTTGACCCTTTATTATTTCTTGTTGATCCCTTATCATATCCTCATAGGTCTCATTTATTTTATTGGCCTTTTCTAAGAGATTGTTGAACAACCTTATAAGCGTGGCTTTGAACTCTATATCCAGTCGCTTTTTGTCCTCCATTTCTTTCGTTTGTGATCTGTTTCCTCATTTTGGCATTTTCGCTGCTTCCCTGAGTTGGTAGGTTGGGAGGATCAGCTGTGTCTATGCCAGGAGACAACCTTATTCCACTAGACTTGGAAACCTGCAAAAGCCTCTCTGAGTTCAGCTTGGATGGGGCAGAGTTTCAGGGTGGAGCCTACAGCCTTGGCTTCTGGTTATCCCCACCCTCTGAGGTTCCTGAGTCTCAGTGTACCTCAGTGTCCTTTGGTACTCGCTGCTAGCACCTCTGAGAGAAAGGCACTCTAGAGTTTCGCCCGCTACCAGACAGTGTAGTCTCTCCCCCAACAAGCCCACAACTGGGGTTCAGAGCAGTCCGGAGCTTACCGTATTTGCCGGTGTATAAGACGATTTTTTTTTGGCCCTGAAAAATACCGTAGTTGCCGGCGTATAAGAGACTGGGCGTATAAGACGACCCCCTAACATTTCCACTAAAAATACAGAGTTTGTTATATACTCGCCGTATAAGACTACCCCCCACTTGGAGGCATATTTTTCAGGGCCAAAAAATCGTCTTATACGCTGGCAAATACGGTATGTCTCCTTCCTGCTAGGGCAATCCAGCAGCCCAATCAACAGTCTGTCCTCTGTGCTTGCAATGTGCGCGACTCGGGGTTCTGCCTTTCGCCGCTCCCCTGAGCCTCCGCCTTACAGCCCAGATTCCCTCTGTATGAGCCTGGACCCCAGGGTCTCACCCAGAACTGGGGTTCAGTGCAGTCGGAGTTGGGGTTCAGCACAGTCCAGAGCTTTTATCTCCTTCCCGCTAGGGAATGCCAGCCAGGCACTCAGCCGCCCCTCCTCTCCAGCTCAGTCCTCTCCCCACGCGCACACCGTGTCTCCGTACCTTAAGCTTTTACAGCTCCTCTCGTTTTCCTTCTGGTTTTCTCTTTCCTTCTAGTTGTAGAATTTCCAGTCAGTCAACTTTCCTGTAGTTCTGGATAGTGTCCACTCTATATTTTAGTTGTATTTTTTGAAATTGTTGAGTGCGGCTGCAGTTAGGCGTTTACCTCTGCTGCCATCTTGTTGCTAATCTCAAAATGCATTTATTGATGTACTTAGTCCTGCAAGATACTCCATGACATTGAATTCTAAACATGGAAGTAAATTTGCTAAATACATCCTTCTCCCAGAATTAACAAATTAACATTTTGGAGGCACTGAAGTTGTTAGGTCCAATGTTTCCCAAACCTAATTGACTATGTTTTGTTTTATTTTCTTATGACATTAATGAACACAGTTCCCAAAATATGCTCTGAAAATACTATTCCACATTTTATGTTTGTCTCTATGTCCACTTTTTAATCACAAGCTCTTTTAGATAAGATTTATCTTTCTATCATCTTGGTACATTGCTTTTCATATAGAACAGTGGTCGGTAAACTCATTAGTCAACAGAGCCAAATATCAACAGTTCAACAATTGAAATTTCTTTTGAGAGCCAAATTTTTTAAACTTAAACTTCTTCTAACGCCACTTCTTCAAAATAGACTGGCCCAGGCCGTGGTATTTTGTAGAAGAGCCACACTCAAGGGGCCAAAGGGTGGCATGTGGCTCACGAGCCACAGTTTGCCGACCACAGATATAGAAGATGCTCACAAACATATCATTGAATGGTACCAGCAGATTTTACTCTATATTTACAGAACTTCCAAAACTACTGCTCTAAGACCTAGGTTTCACTAAGTTAATTTTTGCTTTGTTGACGATTTTTAAACAGATGCAATGGATCCACTCCTCTCTGGGCTCCATATACAGCAGCAAAGTCATCCCTCAGGATCTTTAGCGCCCCCACATCACCCATTGCAGCCTGTCTCTGTGAACAGACAAATGAACCCAGCTAATTTTCCCCAGCTGCAGCAGCAGCAGCATCAACAGCAGCAACATCAACAGCAGCAGCATCAACAACAACAGTTGCAGGCAAGACCCCCACAGCAACATCAGCAGCAACAGCCACAGGGAATTCGACCCCAGTTTACTGCCCCAACTCAGGTGCCTGTTCCTCCAGGCTGGAACCAGCTGCCTTCTGGAGCCCTTCAGCCTCCTCCAGCCCAGGGTCCTCTGGGCACAATGACTGCAAACCAAGGGTGGAAGAAGGCTCCCTTGCCTGGTCCAATGCAACAGCAACTTCAGGCAAGACCATCCTTAGCCACGGTACAGACACCTTCCCATCCTCCCCCTCCATATCCCTTTGGCAGCCAGCAAGCCTCACAAGCCCATACAAACTTTCCTCAGATGAGCAATCCAGGCCAGTTCACAGCTCCTCAGATGAAGAGCATGCAGGGAGGGCACTCCAGGGTTCCAACCCCCCTGCAGCAGCCCCACCTCACCAACAAGTCTCCTGCCTCCTCACCCTCCTCCTTCCAGCAGGGATCCCCTGCATCTTCCCCAACGGTTAACCAAACTCAGCAGCAGATGGGACCAAGGCCACCTCAAAATAACCCACTTCCCCAGGGATTTCAACAACCTGTCAGCTCTCCGGGTCGGAATCCTATGGTTCAACAGGGAAACGTGCCACCTAACTTCATGGTGATGCAGCAGCAACCACCAAATCAGGGGCCACAGAGTTTACATCCAGGCCTAGGAGGTGAGGAACACTGAAGCTATTTGTGTCGGTAAATTTAGTGAAGATAGATCTTAGTAGAACTTCGTATTTTGAGATAATAAGAGGGAGTGAAATAAGGATGTAATTATTTGGTTTTGTGGATATAGTGGTGACATTTGATATAAATTAGTTAACTTGATATATTATGTAGTATCTTACTGGTCACATTTAAGCTAGCCCTCTGGATAAAAATACAGGTAAAATTCAATATAGATATGCTCATTTTGTTTTCAAGTTATTTCTGCTTTATCTTATACTAGTAAAATGTCCAGAAGAAACATGCATTTTATTAACAACTTATACTGCTCGGCTGTAGAAAAAATTAAGATAATGCAATACAACAAAAAAATAAAGATAAGTAAGGGTCTTATTGGGGGAAAGGCCCTTCTAGTTTTCAATTTTGATAATCCTAAGTTAGTAAAATAGCATGGTATTTGTAAAATTTA
Organism: Vespertilio murinus; assembly: GCA_963924515.1. Taxonomy (NCBI): domain Eukaryota; kingdom Metazoa; phylum Chordata; class Mammalia; order Chiroptera; family Vespertilionidae; genus Vespertilio; species Vespertilio murinus. The sequence continues at coordinate 55,982,948 of OZ004709.1, forward strand.
ATTAAAGGGGAGTAAGTTGAGAAATCATTGACTTTTATAGTTTTATAATGTCAATGCCTGCTCCTTAGAGAGGGAATTCCACCAGTTATACCTAAAGGAGATTTATTTATTTATTTTGTAAGGTGCCTCTTGTATGAAGAAAAAGCAATGGAGCTTAATGTGTGAGAGGTAAAACGATTACAGTAAAACTTATCCATCTCCATGTTTATTATTTATTCTTATTAATCATTGATCTAGTGCACATGAATGTGCTTGGAGCTTTTCAGTAAGGTATAGAGAGTCAGTAATGCTGTCATCTGATAAACATACCCCTCACCAAAAGACACCCATTGCCTACCCAGAAAAAACCCTTGCATCTTTAGTGCAACATAGCAAAGGCATGTTCCCATGGTTTCTGGTGAAATTAAATTGCTCATCAGTCTTTTCACTCTTCTAATTAATTTTATGGACATGCAGGCTCTAATATTTGAATCCTAAGAAGTTTTTAGAAAATGTAAGAATGTTTGAGCTCCAAACTTCACTGTTCTGGGCATCTAGCCCTGGATCAGTGGAAGCTGGGTAGTCCCTCCTGCAAATGTGATTTCTTATTTAATTACAATGGAAGCATGCAAATGGGGACTTGTCACTGCTAAAGAAAGGACAAATGCATATTTGTCTGCAAAGCGTTTTTCAGGACATTGAAAATTTGGCCCTTAAAAAAAAATAAATGGACTAATACAAAAAAATTTAAGTGAGCTTTAGGTCTTGATGCTTTCATAGAGCAGATGATGTGCTCACCTAGGTGATCTGGCCACATCAAGGCCTACGTTATAAACAGTGAGTGTGTTCGGAGATTCTCCTTATTACAGATTTTCTGAAATTAAACCTTCCTCTAAAAGGAAGTAATACTTTAGTGATATTCCATTAGAGCATGGTTTTTGCTGTCAGAATTGCAGCAAACTTTATGAGGGGAAGGCATAATGATAAATTTTACATAGCCTCACTTTGAAGCTCCTATGAATTGCTTCTAATCTTTTGTCTTTTTCAAAGAGACAAGCACAATATTGGGGGGAAGTTTTCTACAAAGGATATTGTCATCTATTTCCCTCAATGGAGAAAAAGACCACCTATCTGTATTTAATATTGGGACTTAGCTTTTGTTTCATAGTATTTCTTATCAATTTGTTTGAATATGAGAGAACTTATTTCATTGGTACCTGTATTGAAGTATGTAAAGTTTTGGAGTCCACTCTATTACAGAGAAAAGTAAAGAGCTCTACACCTTGCTGTGATGTGGCCTCAGATCACATTTAGGGAGCAGATTGCCATCTTTTCCTTGGCATGTTCTAAGTGTAAATTTTTTAGTATTTCTTTTTCATTTTGACAATGCTCATGTAAGAGATTGTGTTGATTTTTTTAACCATCTTTCCCAACCTTATTATTAAAGATCTTACCAGTGTGACAGAGAGCTAAGCCAGTGGAGACTTCATGCAGCTCATCCTTCCTTATTCATTCCACATCTAAGAAAGAGTATAAATTTGCTAGGTAACTGCCTTACTCATTGTTTTCTATTAAGGAATGCCTAAACGCCTCCCACCTGGCTTCTCAGCAGGACAGGCCAATCCGAACTTTATGCAAGGTCAGGTGCCTTCGACCACAACAACCACCCCTGGGAATTCAGGAGCCCCTCAGCTGCAAGCAAATCAAAATGTCCAGCATGCAGGTTTGTTTTCTACAATTTATTCAGCAAGCATTTAATAGTAAGAGTATTGTGTAGTAGATACTGAAATGAGCAACCAGGATAAACATAAGTCCTCTTTCATCCTAATTTCAAACCCATGAATATGAATTATTCTTTCAAGGCAATAACTGATCTGTAGGTACAATGTCTCAAAAACCTGGAAACATCTAAGAAAAGAATACAAATAACAGGTTTTGGCAATTAAAAATTTTTTTCTTAAAAGAACCAAATAATAAATATAAGGTGTCCCAAAAAATTTACACACACACTTTAAATAATTATCAAAGCAGAATTTATTAAAATACATTTCATTTTCAAAATTGAACTATCAGCTATTAAAATGTGTATTCATTTCTTAGGGACATCCTGTATTTTTTGGCTTTGCAACTTCTTAACTATGCTGTTATGCAAAAGAAGCCAGAGACAATATATAAATGAATGAGTTTGGCTCTGTCCATACACTTTATTTGCAAACTGGCAATGCGTCTGATTTGGCCCATGAACCATAGTTTGCCGACTCCTGAATTAGTAAAAATGTAAAAGGTATTTGTGGCAGAGGAAACTATAGGTACAAAGGCATGGAGGCACATGACATTTTGGACAGCTGCCAACTTTAAAAACATATAGTACATGTTAGCTATGTTTATGCTGAATATCTGTATTCTGATTTACATGTGGTGTTTGAAGACTGAATTTTAATCAGTACTGGTTTAATGCCAGCAGTGTATTGTATATAAGAAGAAATTTCGGAGGAGAAATAGGTTATAGCAAAACAGCTAAAAAGTATTTGTAAAATATTATTGTATAAGTCCAGACTTCATGTTTCTAATTGCTTAGGTACCATTTGACTAATCATCTTACCATTCCTCATTCAGGCAGTTAGGACTCAGGTAGTGCAAACATTTTCTCAACTCCCATCTCCACTTACATTTAATTTAGTTATTGGTTCCAGTTTTAATTGTAAATCATTAAGGAATGAGAAAAGTACTAACTTAATGAAAAATAATTGAAACTACCTCTTGAAGAGTGAGGGTAGGGAAACTGCTTGTCTTTTCCTATCTGCTAGTGCAAAACTGCACTCTTGAGCTATGTGAATTCATGTTTTCTATAGGAAGTGTTAAAACTGATGAAGTCATTTATAATTCCACCCAAGCACAGGTATATATTTTTTATATAGTGCCTTCCACATGCTCATATTGTTTTGATTTCCCCATTATCCCATCTAATATATCTCTACTCTTGCCTTTTATTTTCTGTACTCTTACCCTGCTTTATTTCTATCTTGTTAGCTTTTACTTCTTCCTGTAAAAATACTTGTCTGTTTGTTAATGTGTCTTGTCAACTAGACTTCAAAGTATCTGGGATTTGATTGGTCTTACTTATTGATGTTGCCTCAGCCCCAAAAATGCTTTGTACATATTAGGTACTCAATGTATAATTGTTGATTGAATGATAGCTATGGGAAAATCCCAAAGACCCCAAATAAGTAAACACTGCAACAAGCCAGGCAGTATTCTTTGTCTAAATTATAAATCACTGAGAAGAATAGAACATGTCCCATGTGGTCCATCAGAAACTGCCAAGAGCAGGGTCACTGAAGTTTTAACATCCTTGTTAACTATCCTCTACCTATAGCTTCTGGGTCATCTGTCATTTGACTCCTACCAGGGACTCAGCTTTCAGATCAGGATTAAATAACTTTTACCACACTGGGGCGGAGGAGACTTGTCCTTAGGAAGTATTAGGTGTTCTTTTCTGTAAAGTACAGCATCGCTATATCACACATATAGAGTCATTATTAGTTTCTCAAGAAGCACTTTTAGCCCTAGCTAGTTTGGCACAGTGGATAGAGTGTCTGCCTTGCAGACTGAAGGGTCTCGGGTTTAATTCCAGTAAAAGGCACATGCCCAGGTTGCAGTCTCGATCCTTAGTGGGGGGCATACAGGAGACAGCAATCTATGGTTCTCTTTCATCGTTGATGTTTCTTTCCCTCTCCCTTCTTCTCTGAAATCAATCAATAAATACATATTAGAAGCCTGGTGCATGAGATTTGTGCATGGGGTGGGGGGGAGGGTTGTCCCTTAGCCCAGCCTGCACCCTCTCCAATCTGGGACCCCTCGAGGGATGTCCGACTGCCCTCACAATCCAGGACTGCTAGCTCCCAACTGCTCGCCTGCCTGCCTCTCTGATTGCCCCTAACTGCTTCTGCCTGCCAGCCTGATCACCCCCTAATCACTCCCCTGCCAGCCTGTTTGCCCCTAACTGTCCTCCCCTGCAGGCCTGGTCACCCCCAACTGCCCTCCCCTGCAGGATTGGTCCCTCCCAACTATCCTCCCCTGCTGGCCATCTTGTGTCCACATGGGGGGGTAGGATCTTTGACCACATGGGGGCAGCCATCTTATGTGTTGGAGTGATGGTCAATCTGCATATTAGATAGGATAGAGGCCTAGGTTCATGGGTGGGGGCCAGCTGGTTTGCCCTGAAAGGTGTCCTGGATGGGGCATGGGGCGGCCTGGGCAAGGGGCCTGTGTTGGTTTGCAGGCTGGCCACGCTCCCTCCCCTCCCCCTGGTGACCCAAGTGGAAGCCCTGGTATCTGGGATTTATTTATCTTCTACAATTGAAACTTTGTAGCCTGGAGCAGAGCCAAGCCTTCTGCTCACTCTGTGGTGGCAGCCATTTCTATTGGGATTTATTTATCTTCTATAATTGAAACTTTGTAGCCTGGATTGGAGGCCTAGGCCCCAGAGCTGCAGAAGCTTGGCTTCCTCCATCACAGGAGGCAACCCTAGCCTCCTGCTCTCTCCAGCTCCCTGGTTGCTGCCATTTTTGTTGAGATTTATTTATCTTCTACCATTGAAACTTAGCTTCCTCCATTGCTGGGGAAACCCAAGCCTCCCTTCTGCTGTCCATGGCCACAGTCATCTTGGTTGGGTTTATTTGCATATTTGCTCCTGATTGTCTGGTGGGCATGGCTGGTAGGTGTAGCAGAGGTATGGTCAATTTGCATATTACTCTTTTATTAGATAGGATATACTAATAAAAGGGTAACATGCTAATTAGACTGGAAAACCTTCCAGGAGACCTTCCTGACCTTCTTCTGAACAAAGCCTTGGTGGCGGGAACAAGGTAGAGGTGGTTAGAGGCCAAGAGGGGAGAGCAGCTGTAGGTGATCAGACCAGGATGGGGTGGCAGTTGTGGGTGATCAGGCCAGTGGGGGAGCCGCTGGGGATCATCAGGCCAGCGGCAGGGGAGGGGCAGTTTGGAGTGAGCAGCCCAGCAGGGGGACGTAGGGGTTGAGCACACTGGCACAGGGGGCAGTTGAGATGATCAGGCTGGCGGCGGCGGGGGGGGGGGGGACATTTAGGGGCAAGCAGGCCAGCAGGCAGAGTGGTTAGGGGCAATTAGCAGGCAGGCAGGTGAGCGGTTAGAAGCTAGCAGTCCTGGATTGCAAAAAGGATGTCCTACTGCCGGTTTAGGCTCAATCCCTGTAAACCAGCAGTAGGACATCCTTCAGATGGTCCCAGATTAGAGAGGGTGCAGGCTGGGCTGAGGGATAACCTCCTCCCATTGCTGCATGAATTTTGTGCACCAGGCCACGAGTATATATATAAAAGAAGCACTTTTATTTATTTATTTATTTATTTTAAATATATTTTATTGATATTTTACAGAGAGGAAGGGAGAGAGATAGAGAGCTAGAAACGTCGATGAGAGAGAAACATCAACCAGCTGCCTCCTGCACATCTCCTACTGGGGATGTGCCCACAACCAATGTACATGCCCTTGACTGGAATCGAACCCGGGACCTTTCAGTCCGCAGACCAACACTCTGCCACTGAGCCAAACCGGTTGCGGCTAAAAGAAGCACTTTTAAATGTCTTCTCGGCATTGTTGAGGTTTTCCTAAGAGGATGTATCACATTCTTTGTTTCCTTGACCCATCTAAAGCAGTTTTTTCACTAACCAACAGTGCTTTTCATAAATTTTCATCATCTCGAGGTAGCTATAAGTCATTTTTTAATCTACTCATTATCAATATTTATTAAATTAATAAAAGGCTAAAACCAGACTGCAGTCCATGACAAATTCACACATGTTCTCTTAAGGCCCAATTCCCATCCCAAACTGAGATGTTACTAGACCCTGCAAATAAGGGCAGGTGTCACAGGGAGGATGCCATGCTCTCCCCAGAGAGTCCCAGAAAATAGTTCTAATTGAATTTGGCTATCACTTTTAATTAGCCCCATTCCATGATCTCCTCAATATGCCCTCCAGATCCCACTTTGACATCCTCAGCTGTAGGCAGAGACCCAATCAGGCTTGGAGGGTGGATCCCAGCCATTGGTATAGGAAACATCTCTTTGGCCAGAAACATTCAGTGGTTATGGGTCCAAGTCATTTTTAAATAATGAGATGTTGCCTTGCTCTTCATTTAATCTGAAAGGAACTAAGCTTTGTTAATCTTTGAAATGTTATCTTTAAGATATCAAATAAGAGTAATGAAATGGATTCTCCTCTATTATATGGTTTTTGAGAATGTAATAATTATCCCACAGTCAAATCTCCATACTTCAGAAAATCCAATGAAGGTATGTCAAGCACAGCACATTTGTTTATGTTGGTCAGTGGATATATGGGTGATGAGTGTTTTTCTAATTGAGGTCATTTGAGTATCTTAATACCAGTAAGATAATTGTATTTCTGAAACTGTGCTTTTTTTTTTTTTAAAGGTGGTCAAGGAGCTGGTCCTCCTCAAAACCAGATGCAGGTGTCCCATGGGCCACCAAACATGATGCAGCCCAGCCTCATGGGAATTCATGGCAACATGAACAACCAGCAGACTGGTAGTTCTGGGGTTCCTCAGGTGAACCTGGGCAACATACAAGGCCAGCCCCAGCAGGGCCCACCATCTCAGCTGATGAGCATGCACCAGCAGATCGTGCCCTCCCAGGGCCAGATGGTCCAGCAACAAGGAAGCTTGAACGCTCAGAACCCTATGATCCTTTCAAGGACCCCGCTTATGCCGCAGGGCCAGATGATGGTGAACCCTCAGAGCCAAAATCTTGGGCCCTCGCCCCAAAGGATGACCCCACCCAAGCAGATGCTTCCCCAGCAGGGCCCACAAATGATGGCGCCACATAACCAGATGATGGGGACTCAGGGGCAAGTTTTGCTCCAGCAGAACCCAATGATAGAGCAGATCATGACCAATCAGATGCAGGGGAATAAGCAACAGTTTAACACTCAGAACCAATCCAATGTCATGCCGGGACCAGCACAGATAATGAGGGGACCAACTCCAAACATGCAAGGAAACATGGTGCAGTTTACGGGACAGATGTCAGGACAGATGCTGCCCCAGCAAGGGCCTGTGAACAACAGTCCTTCTCAGGTTATGGGAATTCAGGGCCAGGTCTTACGGCCACCGGGGCCCAGCTCACACATGGCCCAGCAGCATGGTGATCCTGCTACTACAGCAAATAATGACGTCAGCTTGTCTCAAATGATGCCTGATGTTAACATGCCACAAACCAACATGGTCCCCCCGCATGTGCAGGCCATGCAGGGGAACGGTGCCGCGGGAAACCACTTCTCAGGCCACGGGATGTCTTTCAATGCGCCGTACAGCGGAGCGCCCAACGGAAGTCAGATGTCCTGTGGTCAGAACCCGGGCTTCCCAGTCAATAAGGACGTCACACTGACAAGTCCGTTGTTGGTCAACTTACTGCAGAGTGACATCTCTGCGGGCCATTTTGGGGTAAACAATAAACAAAACAATACCAATGCAAATAAACCGAAGAAGAAGAAACCCCCTCGGAAGAAGAAAAATAGTCAGCAAGATCTAAAGTAGGTTATGATAAGTTTGTGTGTTTTTTAAACAAAATATATTTATTTTAAAGTATTTACATATTCATGTCATGTTAAAGTTGTAATGAGTGTTTTTTGCACTAGGTATACAGAATGATACATGAGTTAATTATGCCCCCTACTGACTGAATAAATATTTTGAAAACAAAATAACATTACAGAGAATAGAGAATGTGGTCCACATAAATGCACCACATAAAAACCACATGTACCTTTTAAATATAAATGTATGTCATAAAAAGGACCTTTCAGATCTTAAATATATTTAAGATAGAGTTTATTAGAGAAAGGAGGACTTGAGAAGAAAGTATAAATTTGGAATTGATTGCTTGGAATCATGTTACACAATTTTAGGAAGCATTATTTACATTATAATATACCAGCGGTGCTCAGCCAGGGAATTTTGCTAAGGAAACGGCAGTGTGTGGATATGCTTTGGTCATTACTACGTGGGATGGGGGCAGGGGAGGAATTCAGTGCTACTGGCATCTAGTGGGTAATGGCCAGGGATGCAATTAAACATCCTAAAATGTACAGGCCAGTCCCCATGATAAAGACTTATCTGGTCCAAAATGTTAATAGTGTTGAGGTTAAGAAATTTGCTCTACATGCATATTCCCTCTTAAGTTGTATAACAAGCCAACAAAGACAAATGGAGTATTATGACTTGCTTAAACTTTGTTAAATGGGTCAAAGACATTACATTTCTTATATCAAAGAACACAATTTTAACCCTTTTTATTTGGGCTACAAAATTGTACTCTAGATAGCTTCGTATGTCCACCATTTAGCTCTATTCTAAGGATGATACAATCTGTACATAAGCTTTTGATCTGCTAATTATATGCTTTTAAAATATTTATTGTTGAGTGCAATACAGATGTCCCCCTTCTTTCCCCATTGCCCCGCTCCACCTGGTTCCCACCCCCACCTCCAGGTTGTCTGTGTCTATAGGTAAGATCTTTAGTTAATCTCTTCCCATCCCTTCTACCTCCTTCCCTCTGAGATTCATCAGTCTGTTCCATGTTTCCATGCCTCTGATTCTATTTAATTCACCAGTTTGTTTTGTTCATTAGATTTCTTATTTATTTTTAGATACAATTGTTGATAGATACATATTTACTGTTCATATTTTTATATACTTTTTTCTACTTCCTCTTCTTAAAAAAATACTTTTCAACATTTCATGTAATACTAGTTTAGTGGTGGTAAACTACTTTAGTCTGTGAATCTCTTTACCTGGCCTTCAATTCTAAATGATAGCTTTGCTGGGTAGAATAATCTTGGTTATAGATTCTTGCTATTCATCACTTTGAATATTTCTTGCCACTCCCTTTTGGTCTACAAAGTTTCTGTTGAGAAATCAGCTGACAGTTGTATAGGAGCTTTCTTGTAAGTAACTAACTGCCTTTCTTTTGCTGCTTTTAAGATTCTCTCTTTGTCTTTAACCCTTGGCATTTTAATTATGATGTGTATTGGTGTGGGCCTTTTTGGGTTCCTCTTGTTTGGTACTCTCTGTGCTTCCTGGACTTGTAAGTCTATTTCTTTCACCAGGTAGGAGAAGTTTTCTGTCATCATTTCTTCACATAAGTTTTCAATATCTTGCTCTCATTTATTTCTATGTGGACTTCTTTTGATGGAAAATTTTAAGCCTATATAAAATTTGAGTAGTATAATGAAATAACCCCCCTTCAGTAATTATCAATTTATAGCCTATTTTGCCTTCATTTGTGCTCTCCCCATACCCTCTTGATTATTTTAAATCAAATTAATTTTTTTCTTATTTAGAATTTTAAAAATTTTTAATTTATGGATGTTATAGACAGAAACCAGGAGAGAGAAAGTGAAACATTGATTCCTCTCTCCCCGCCCCCCCCCCCCCCAATTATCCTGAACTTCTTGGTTAATTCTTGTATGTGCCCTGGGTGAGGATTGAATCTGCAACCTGGTGTATAGGGACAATGCTATAACCAACTGAACTACCCAGCCAGGTCTAAAGCAAATTCATTTTAAATATTTCAGTATATACTTCTGAAAGATAAGGAGTTCTTTTTCAAGATCAGTAAGGGCAACTAATTTTTATTTCTTTTCCTAAAGCTAAGTGTTTATTTAAGTTGTGTTTTTTGTTTTAATAAAATAGTTCCAGGAAGAATATTGATTAAACTGAATTTTCTGCCATTAATTATAAAACTGGAATTCAGAGACATTTATTAACAGGAAATAGTGACAAATGAATGTGAAGCGGCCTAATTAAAGTAAATTGCTAGAACTTTAGAAAAGAATAGGGGAGCTTTAGTTAAGTATAAATCTTCAAAATAAAACTGTCTTTCTCCCAGCTTTCCCATAATATTTCTTTGGTTTTACTCTAATAAAATATGTCCACTTGATGCTTCTTGAATCTTATAAATCAACTAGTAGGACTGCGCATGAATCTGTGCACCAGTAGCTCTCTGCAGGGCCTGGCCACCCTGCGCCTGCTGACCAGAGGCTCTCCATGGCCCAGAGGCCCATCTGCAGCCGGGCACAGAAAGCTTGCCTCATTACCGGGGTGACGACACAAGCACCCCCCTACCCCCTCCGCCTCATGCCCACTGCCACAGCAACAAGGCAAGCATTCCGCCAGCTGCTCACGCTGCCTGCTCTCAGTGGCCACTCCCCCAGGACTGGGGGACTCCAGTGAGGCTGAGAGGACTGGGTGCCACCATCTTTGTGATGGAGTGACAGTTAATTTGCATATTACCCTTTTATTAGATAGGATAATTGTATATTAACCTGTATTTTCTGAATTCAGACTCAGTAAGACTTTCAATTATATGATTTTTTCAATAGATCTAAGTTAAATTCTTTACTCTTATCAACCTGTGGGAATAATATTTTTTGTGGTACTCTTTCTTCCTCCCAGTTGTCCAGGAGTAAAAGTGCAAGGTTGTGCAAAAATTGTTGGTATGCATTTTTTGCTATCTTCACCAGCCCTGAGGGAGATTGCTTACTTAATGGGACTACAGATTGTTAAAATGCCTTATACAGTGTCATTCCTAGGAAAGTGAGACAGCAGGTTTTATGGGAAGAACACCTCCTCCCCACTCTTCCACTAGCTCACTAAACTTTGGGCCTGTCTCTTATACCTCTCTGGGCCTTTGTTTTCTCATCTATACCATAAGGTGGCTGGACTAGATATCTGAATTTTTTTTTAGCAGTATAGTTATTTGAAAGTAAAGGATACTATAGAATCCTTACCTATAATTTGAAGTGAGAGAGAAGTCATATAAGGAACTAATCAATGCAGGCTTGTGTTCTTTGGCTTTTTAAATGGATTAAAGGTGAAGCTCAATATACTACACAGAATACAGTGAGATAAAATACTGTCTAAAAGTAGATGACCAAGATCAGGGCAACGGGAACCTAAAGGTAGGAAAGAAATGTGCAATTAGGATTAGCTTACAAACAAAATGAGGGATGTGAGCACTCTGGTTCTTGGGGAATGTGAATGTTAGTAAATAACATTTTCTTCATTTCTTTCCCATTAAGAATTTTAAGCTACACTCGGGTAAAGGTGAAAGTATCCCAAACCCAATAGGGATGTCTGCAAATATTCATTCTGCAGCAAAATTAATTGCTTTGTTCTGGTGTATTCTGTCTCTTCTGAATACCATTTTCATCAGCAACCTACAACTTCTTGACAGGTTTTTTAAATGTTGGAGCCAGCACTGTAATATCCATGAAAAAGACAATCTGAACTCTCTGGTTGAATTTTATATAGCACAGATAGTGTGGTTTCTCAGGAATAGTACCTTATAATGTTGATAGCTCAGCCGAAACCGGTTTGGCTCAGTGGATAGAGCATCGGCCTGGGGACCGAAAGGTCCCGGGTTCGATTCCGGTCAAGGGCATGCACCTTGGTTGCAGGCACATCCCCAGTAGGGGGTGTGCAAGAGGCAGCTGATCGATGATTCTCTCTCATCGATGTTTCTAACTCTCTATCCTTCTCTCTTCCTCTCCGTAAAAAAATCAATAAAATATATATATTTTAAATAATAACGTTGATAGCTCAAACTATGATCCAGTCTTAAAACATCTAAAAGATGTGCTAATAGATTTTAAAATTTAATGAAATTGCCAGATTATTTTATAAAGATTTTTTAAATTGTTTTTTAGAGAGAGGGAAAGGAAGAGGGAGAGAAAGAGAAACATCTATGTAATGATCTGCTGCCTCCTGCACCTACCCTACTGTGGTTCAAGTCTACAACCTGGGCATGCGCCCTGACCAGGAATCAAACAAGCAACCTTTCAGTGCATGGGATGATGCCGAATCAACTGAGCCGCTCTGGCCAGATTATCTTTATGTCAAATATTAAATATTTTATTGGACTAGGCATGATCATGATCAAACAGATTTTAGTTCTTCCGAAATGGGGTGGGTGGTTAAGCCAGTTTTGTGTATGAATTATAAAATTTACTCAAATGTACAATTTATTTTTAGTGCCCCAGATAATCGCCCAGCTGGCCTAGAGGAGACCGATCAGCAGCCATTGCCTGGAGAACAAGGAATTAACTTGGACAACTCAGGCCCTAAACTGCCAGAATTTTCAAACCGACCACCAGGTGATATAATGTTAAAGATTATATTCTTGTCATCATTTATACAGCATTACAAGTCTTCTCTTCAGGGAAACAATAATATATTATTTTGTCTCCTAACTATGCTAGCAATTTAATGTATCTAGTATTTAGAAATTTTGCTTTGATAAGTAAAGATTTCAAATATAATTTCTGAAGGCATATAGATTCTTTTCAAATTAGTGTTTAAGTCCTCATAAGATCAGACTGAAATGTCAAGTGCCTCTTTATTCTTGTCAATATAATTGGCATCAAAATGGAATAAGATTAAATGAAAAGATATTTTCACTTTAATCCTGCTTGCCTGCTTTTTCCTGTAGCCTTTCCTATTGGAGCTTTCTCAGAGCAGAGAACTACCAGGGTTTAAAATAAGTTTTTAAATAGAATTTTTATTATGAATCTTTGAACATAAAAGAATACATAAAGAGTTATAAAAAGGACACTTGTGTATCTACCATCTAATCTAAAAATAAATAGGACCAATTTTGTGTTGTATCCCTGACTGGTTGTAAAATAATATTACCCTCTAAATGTTGAAAAGAAAAATGTTTCCAAAATTCATTAATTCCAACCTAGGAATTATAGAACCAAGGCCAGCTGCCATAGTATCTCTATACCTGAGCAGTGATTTGTAACCTTACTCCCGGGTAACACAGTTGAAAACACACAAGCCTGTCACATTTAGGACAATCTCCTCTATGTGTACACAGGACTGTTTTTTACTTTCTCACAAGTTATTTCACCTTCTTTTTGGCATATAAAAGAGTGGTATCATTTTAGGGATAAACTTTAACCCATACTTAATTTATGTATTTTAAAAATAATTCAAAAATTAAGTTCATCATGATGTCAATACTTTGTGTTATTTATTACAAATTCTTTGGGCACACCACACTTCCCGGCAGTGAGTTGCAGCAGCACAGTTGAGGCTTGGCGGTTACCAGTGTTTGGCATGTCTAGAAGGCGTTCAAACAGGAAGGTACCTACTTCCCTCAAACACATCTGAATTCTTATTATATGAATTCCAGGGGTCCTCACACCTGCGATTATTGCTTCCTGTCTACAATTTGCAAACTGGGAGCCTACAGGCTGAATTTGGCCTATAATGTGTTTGAGGTGTCATGTGCAGTGTCTTAAACCAAACAAAAAGCCTAAATTTAGATGCCTTTAGACAAGAGCATTTGCTCAGCGGTTTGACTCTGTCCACAGAACTCCTTCTGTCATATATCAGGCCACTTCTCTTCACAACCAGCCTGACCCCTAAAGGCATATGAGTTTGAATCCCTTGATTAATAGATTTGGTTCTTGATTATATTATATGCACTGTGTGTGTCCTAGCTTTTCCTCTTTGCCATTCTGTTACAGCAACCCCCATCTATCTTATCATTAGTGTCCTTTGGACTGCTGCCTCCAGCTTCTAGAACTTGATAGCAGCCATGCCCTTTGCTCTTACTTTTGAGAGGCTGCAGTATTGTCTATGCTACATTATTTGGTATTTACTATACTGTCTGGTGGCCTGATTTTAAAAATACAAGGCATTTGTATCATAGCCCTGACATCAAGGGGCTTCTATAAAAATTTCAATTTTCTTAACATGGGAACGTGAGTTAAACCTATGGAAATGCCACGTTACTGATTTTACAAATGTAAAGAAGTTACTTGAGCCTAAAACAAAAAAGAATATTTTAAAAATCTTCACAACTGGATTCTGCGCATTGTACTCATTGGTGCCGTGGAAATCTTTGGTCAGAAGACATTAATTCACTTTTGAGCACAGGGTCTGACCCTGTGGATCAGCAGCATTTGGTAGCTATCTGAAATCTTGAGCCAGCGTTTCTTCCAATGCCAGAGCAAACCATTCTTACTCCTGAACCTTCTTAAAACTTTCCGAATGTATTTTTCATGCAACAATGGAATAAATCTAGTTTGTGAAATTGTATCCCAACTATATGCCCACTTTTTCCCACTGAACCACCTTTATTCTTGGTTAATATTTTCATCCTTTCGGTTGATGATATAAGGTTTAGGGTCTAAATGCCAAATAAAATCTTCACAAAAGAATCATTTGAGATGTTGCCTTCTGCAAATCTATAGGGCATTGTCCCTCGGAGTTTTCTTGAAATTATTATTACTGATTTCAGAGAGAAAGGAAGAAAGAAAGAGAGAGAAAGAAACATCAATGATGAAAGAGAATCATTGATTGGCTGCCTCTTGCGTGTCCCACATTGGGGATGAAGCTCATAATCTGGGCATGTGCCCTAACTAGAAATCAAACTGTGACCTCTTGGTTCATAGGTTGATGCTCAACCACTTGGCCACGCTGGCCGGTATGAAATTATTTTTTATTCCTGAGGACTATGCTTCTGGCTTACTTATTCTCCAGTTATGGATTCATAAAAAATAAAATTAATATACATAAAAAATATTTAGTGCCCTCATTTTATTTTCAATCTGTATATCAATTTCTATTAGCTCCAACAATTTATTGAACTGATTTATGTTGGAAGGGTAGTTTAATTCAGTTGGGTTCCCCCAAAGGATTGAACCTGAGAGATGCAGCATGCTATGTGGGGCCAATGGATTAAAATAAATGTAAATTCCTCTTAATTAATTGAATCTTAGAATGTTATATTTTACTTCTGTTGAAAGACTTAAAAGGCTATCTTGGTGCTTGCTTTGGCAGCACATATAAAATTGGAACAATACAGAGAAGATTAGCATGGCCCCTGCGCAAGGAGGACACGAAAATTCATGAAGCATTCCATAAAACAAAAAAAGGTTATCTTCGATGCTGGCGTTTTCAACAAAACCAAGTCTTAAAAAATTAATCTGAACAGAAAATTAATTAAACTGAAAGAGTGAATCCCAATTGCTTTACTTCATTCACAAATATAGTGAAATATTTATGCCTGCATGAGACCCCGATGCTGGGTGGTCAGCTTCTTGCTGTTGATGGAGTTTTTTCTCGTTTCATCTAAATGTATAAAATCGGCCACTTGCAGTGCATAGCACAGAGTGTCTGTCTATCAGAGTCTTAGTAGTAATGCCTCATTGAGACACTAAAGACTGAGGAGCTCAAGTTGATGCTTTGCTTTTTGCTTCCTTAAGCAGTGTGCCCTTTGCTTATGTCAAATAATGGGGGGGCTGCCCCTACCCCCCTGGGAGTGGGCATGCCTGAGCTATTTGTGCACAGTTGCCTAAATGAGTATTGTTGGCAATACTCTGAAGGTAGCAAAGCTTTTCTTGCTAAAAATCTAACTTCCCTGATTTTGGGGGCTTGTTTTAGGTTATTCTTCTCAACCAGTTGAACAGAGGCCACTTCAGCAGATGCCTCCTCAGCTCATGCAGCATGTGGCACCCCCACCACAGCCACCACAGCAGCAGCCACAGCCACAACTGCCACCACCACAGCAGCAGCAACCACCACCTCCCAGTCAGCCACAGTCTCAGCAGCAGCAACAGCAACAGCAGCAGCAGCAACAAATGATGATGATGCTCATGATGCAGCAGGACCCCAAATCAGTTAGGCTTCCAGTCTCCCAAAATGTCCATCCCCCAAGAGGTCCCCTGAACCCAGATTCCCAGAGAATGCCCATGCAACAGAGTGGCAGTATGCCTGTCATGGTCAGTTTGCAAGTGCCACCGTCACCTGATAAACAAAGAATGCCAATGCCTGTGAATACTCCTTTGGGAAACAATTCAAGGAAAATAGTTTATCAGGAAAACCCACAGAATCCTTCCAGCTCACCACTGGGAGATATGCCCTCACTTCCTGAAGCAAGTAGCAGTGAAATGCCATCTGTCTCCGGAGGCCCAAATAACATGCCTTCACATTTAGTGGTTTCCCAAAATCAGTTAATGATGACAGTGCCCAAACCTGGACCATCACCCCTTCCAGCAACTCAAGGTGCAACTCCCCAGCAACCCCCTATAAATTCCTTGCCTAGCTCTCATGGCCACCACTTTCCAAATGTGGCTGCTCCAACACAAACATCTAGGCCTAAAACACCAAACAGAGCCAGCCCCAGGCCTTACTATCCTCAGACACCCAACAACCGCCCTCCCAGCACAGAACCTTCAGAAATCAGTCTATCACCAGAAAGACTCAATGCCTCCATAGCAGGACTGTTTCCCCCACAGATTAATATTCCTTTACCTCCTAGGCCAAATTTAAACAGGGGCTTTGATCAACAGGGCCTAAATCCAACAACTTTGAAGGCCATCGGGCAAGCACCTTCAAATCTTACCATGAATAATCCTTCCAACTTTGCTGCCCCACAGACTCACAAGTTAGATTCTGTGGTGGTAAACTCTGGAAAGCAGTCTAATTCTGGAGCAACAAAACGGGCAAGCCCAAGCAACAGCCGCAGATCCAGTCCTGGGTCCAGTAGGAAAACCACTCCAAGTCCTGGGAGACAAAATTCAAAAGCCCCTAAACTTACGCTGGCCTCTCAGACAAATGCAGCCCTGCTACAGAACGTGGAGTTGCCAAGGAATGTATTGGTCAGTCCCACTGCTTTGACTAATCCCCCTGTACCCGGGAGCTTTCCTAACAACAGTGGGCTGAACCCTCAGAATTCTGCCATGCCTGTGGCCGCCGTGGGGGGCACTCTAGAGGATAACAAGGAGAGCTTGAATGTGCCTCAGGACAGCGATTGCCAGAATCCCCAGGGTAGGAAGGAGCAGGTAAACGTCGAGCTAAAAGTGGTACCTGCCCAAGAAGTTAAAATGGTTGTCCCCGAAGATCAATCCAAAAAAGATGGGCAACCTTTGGATCCTAACAAACTTCCCAGCGTCGAAGAGAACAAAAATTTGGTGTCACCTGCTATGAGGGAAGCACCAACATCATTAAGTCAACTTCTTGACAACTCTGGAGCTCCTAATGTGACCATTAAACCCCCTGGGCTTACAGATGTAGAAGCAACACCTCCAGTAGTTTCTGGTGAGGATCTGAAAAAAGCATCTGTCATTCCCACACTGCAGGATCCGTCGTCTTCTAAAGAACCCTCAAATTCCCTAAATTTACCTCATAGTAATGAGCCGTGTTCAACCCTTGTTCATACAGAATTGAGTGAGGTCAGTTCTAATGTTGCACCAAGCATCCCTCCAGTAATCTCAAGACCTGTCAGCTCTTCCTCCATTTCCACTCCTTTGCCCCCAAATCAGATAACTGTTTTTGTAACTTCCAATCCCATTACAACTTCAGCTAACACATCAGCAGCTCTGCCAACTCACCTGCAATCTGCACTAATGTCAACAGTCGTCACAATGCCCAATGTGGGTGGCAAGGTTATGGTTTCTGAGGGACAGTCAGCTGCTCAGTCTAATGCCCGGCCTCAGTTCATTACACCTGTCTTTATCAATTCATCCTCAATAATTCAGGTTATGAAAGGATCACAGCCAAGCACAATTCCTGCAGCCCCACTGACAACCAACTCTGGCTTGATGCCTCCCTCCGTTGCAGTTGTTGGCCCTTTACACATACCTCAGAACATCAAATTTTCTTCGGCTCCTGTACCGCCTAATGCTCCCTCCAGTAGTCCTGCTCCGAGCATACATACAGGTCGACCCTTGGTCCTTAACTCACGAGCCACCCCTGTTCAGCTTCCTTCCCCGCCTTGTACAACCTCCCCATTTGTCCCACCTCATCCCCCTGTCCAGCAAGTGAAAGAATTGAATGCAGATGAGGCTAGTCCTCAGGTGAGCACCTCAGCAGATCAAAGCACTCTGCCCTCTTCACAATCAACTACAATGGTTTCTCCCCTTTTGACCAATAGTCCAGGCTCCTCTGCCAACCGGCGAAGCCCAGTTTCATCTAGTAAGGGCAAAGGAAAAGTGGACAAAATCGGCCAGATTTTGCTAACCAAGGCATGTAAGAAAGTTACAGGCTCTCTCGATAAAGGGGAAGAGCAATGCGGTGCAGATGGCGAGACTGACGGCCACGGGGTTGAGACCACAGCTCCAGGGCTTGTGGGAACAGAACAGTTACCCACAGAACTGGACAGTAAAACCCCAACGCCCCCAGCACCCACTATGCTAAAAATGACCTCTAGCCCCATGGGCTCAGGCTCCACCTCGGCAGGACCCAGCTTACCTGGTAGCACCCTCCCCACCAGTGTACGCTCAATTGTAACCACTCTTGTACCCTCTGAGCTCATCTCCGCGGCGCCAGCTACAAAAAACAATCATGTTGGCATAGCATCTGAGCCACTTGCAGGTGGCCTAGTGGAGGAGAAGGTGGGATCCCATCCAGAGCTGCTTCCCAGCATAGGTATGTACTCGGGCCTGGCATCATCTCCTCCTGTCCATTTTTTATGACCTATCCCACAAGAGAAAGCATGATTCCTTTTCTACTCGGAGGAAGAAGAATAGGCTAAATGGCAATAGTGGTATTTCATTTATTGGAAGTACATTGGAGAAAAATATTTTGAAAATCCCATGTTAAGCTTTCATTGATTAACGGGGTCCTGAAATAATGATATGTCTTTCATTTATATGGTTTTCCATTTTACGGGGAAACTTTTCTACATGTCACATCATCTTCATACCAAACTATGTTAGGTAGCTCTAACCCCATTCTATGGATGAGTAGATTGAAGCTCAGAGTAGTTCAGTATTTGTTTAAAGTGTATATTGTTAGCCTCCAGTTTGACATTGACCCCAAAATGTAAACAGCAGCTTCTGCAGGTTCTCGTTACCATGGTAAAAATGCTCTCAACAGTTTCAGAACAGGGTTCTCCTAGCTCCTTCCTCACTCTACTCTGTCCCAGAAACTATTCCATCCAGACTGCTGCTCCAGAAAATCAGGTTTCATGATAATAGACATGGGAAAAATAAAGTGCTTAAGAGACAGACTTGGGTTGGTAATCACAGCACCAGCATTTACCAGATAATTGGCTTTTAGGCAAGTTCCTTGACCACTCTTTGTTATATGGGGACAATAATAGTTGTAAGCATTTAATGAGATGATGCATATAACATGCTTTGGGACAAAACTAGAATATAGTTATAATTTAGTAAATGGTAATAAAATTGTTATCAGTTTCTTTTTTATGCAGTCTCTTTGTAAATTAGTCTATTCCGCTTATGTGTATCTTAGTCCAGATTATTTCCTCTGTTAAAGTGGCCTAACAATGGAAGCACAGTTTTCTAGTACTTCCCCCTCTTCCCTTCGCACTCTTCTCTCTCTCTCTCTCTCTCTCTCTCTCTCTCTCACACACACACACACACACACACACACACACACACACACACGCATGTTCCTCCTCCTATGAATCTTAAGTGGTATAGAAGCTAGGAAGGACCTTTGATATATCCTAGAACAGTTAATAGTGCCTGTCTTGTTTATGCAGCCAAAATGCTTCGAGTGCCTACCCCTGCGTGGTAAGCACCCAGGAGAAGGGGCAGAAAGAACACAAGCTTCAGGGTAAGATCAGAGTTAATTCTAGCTCTACTGGTTACCAATTAGAGTTGGATAAATTCCTTAACTTCTTATAAGCCCATTTGCTTCACCTGTAAAATGGAGATTGTAATTCTTGCCTCACAGCATTTGTATGAAGATTCAATGAGCCTAGCACAAAGGGCCAGCACACTGCCTCACAGAGCTCTGGAAAGGCTCATTCATTCCCCTTCTCTGCCTTTTCACTCCAATGCTCAGGATACAGAGAGGAAAAAGGCCTTTAGGGAGTTCACTGCGCGTGCAGAAAATACAGACCTCACAGGGCTGAGCGCCATAGGGTTCTAGTTCTAGTCCACTGAGGGAGGTGAGCCCTAAGGATTAAAAAGCAACCTCGTATTACTTAAATATAATCTCTGCTACTAAATGTTTTCATTCTACTTCATTTCAAGGAACTTTCCCCTCAGGTACCAAGAAAATAATGATGAAGTTATTAGAAAATATTTTTATCTGGATCATATATAATCCTAGGGAAATGTGTGAGCCTTGGGAAGATGAACCAGCAATTGGAAAAATTCTTAATTTTAGTTAAGATTGTTTCCATTTTTTTAAGGGGCTGCTGTGCTTTCACCTTGAAAATGTGAGAAAGCAATACTGGAGTTAAAAGTAGAAGTTAAGTTATTTTAAGCTTTATCAGATAAGCATATAAAAATTCTTAATACAAATGCATTATTGACTTTCTACCTAGTGGGGAGAGAAATCTAAAAATTCATAATTTCCATAGGCGGATAAAACCCAATGCAGTTAATATAAGATGTTAGACTCAAATATCAGAGTGGGGGGGCATACCCTTGAGTGACTGTGGCATATCTGTGCCCTTTAATATCTACTGTATGGCCCAAGAAGTTTCCATTCTAAAGTTTATTGTGTATATTCTATTCCATTCCTCTTCAAGGGCCTACGTTCTCTCTGTCCTTCAAAAACCTAATTCTTATGTTTCTTCCTTTAGTGTCCCTTCCGATTTCTCAGTTTATAATTGATCTCCCATGCTTTGGGCTCCCCTAGCACTTTGTATGAATCTCCATGTAACATCACAGTCATTCCAGCGTGCTACATATGTATGTCTTATCTTTAATACCTGGTTGAGTTCCTGATGGGCAGAAAGGAAGTAGTTTGGACTCTAAGTGTGCTTGGCACAGTGCCTTGCCCCTAGTAAGTTTTTGGTACCTGCCAGATAAGTAAATAACATATCAAATTAATTTTTTAAGTATGAATTGAATACCTATTTTCTATTCATTGCTCTTGCCAGGTGCTGTAGAAAAGTACAAAATAAATTATATGGTTAATATCAAATCTCAAGGATTGTAGTCTCTAAAGACAATTTTTTAAATGGTAAGATGAATGGAGTAATTCATTGTTCCTCTGAAAGTGGTTTGGTTTGTCTACTAAAGTATATTTTTGGGTTTTTTAAAGACAGGACAGAGTTGGTCCGAAGGTTGTGGGTTATTGTTAAGCTAAAGACAGGACAGACCTTAACCCCAAGAAGCAAAAGTTATGAGTGCTATTGTTCTCATAGCCACCTCCTTCCTTGATCTTTGTACACACAAAAAGGAAAAACAAATATCCCTAGGGTTAGTCGTTATTACTCAGTATTGTAGTAGTTAATTTTTTAAGTAAGTTTTGAAATATACTTTCAAAGTCAATTTCAGCAGTTACTTAGACCTTGATTCAACCAATGCTTTCTGTTTTGTTTAGAAAATAAAAGACCTATGTGTTTTTTTCTTGCCTTAGCCCCTTCACAGAATTTAGTCCCAAAGGAAACTCCAGCCACAGCACTGCAGGGGTCTGTTGCCAGACCAGGTAAGGTGCACTTTGGACAAACTCTCAGAGTGGAATGGGTTACAAGTGAAGGAACTATTGCTGTCCTGAATGTGCCAGGAAGTGGCTGAAGCTATCTTAATCAGTTTGCTTCAGAGCAGTCTTTGGTTAGTGGCAGTTTGAGAAGTACTATTTGAGGTTATTTTCCCCCTAGCCAGCTTACTCTCTTACACATTCCTGGCGTCAGCCAGGGAACTCAGGAAGAGCATCTCAGTGCCCATTGTCTGTCTGTCGCCCTGCCATGGGTAGTTTCCATTGCAGGGTTCACCCTGTTCCATAACCCTGGCATTCATAGCTGGCAGCTGACTGGCTAGAATATGGTACTTACTGGGGTGACAAGCGGTACTGCACTAAGATAGTAATTGCATTATCATGATAGGAGTGGATGCTTTCCTCCCACCATTAACCCCCTCCACCCCACTCCTACCCCCTAGTATTAGTTATTATTATTATTGTTGCTGTGATGCTCATGTTGATGCAGCTTCATAATGAGGGAGCTAGTCCTTTAAAGGAGAATGCATTCTCATTTTAAAAAAATATATTTTATTGATTTTTTACAGAGAGGAGGAGAGAGGGATAGAGAGTTAGAAACATCGATGAGAGAGAATCATCGATCAGCTGCCTCTTGCACACCCCCTACTGGGGATGTGCCCACAACCAAGGTACATGCCCTTGACCAGAATTGAACCTGGGGCCTTTCAGTCTGCAAGCCGACACTCTATCCACTAAGCCAAACCGGTTACGGCGAGAATGCATTCTTTTTTTCTTTTTTAAAATATATTTTATTGATTTTTTACAGAGAGGAAGAGAGAGGGATAGAGAGTCAGAAACATCGACCAGCTGCCTCCTGCACACCCCCCACTGGGGATGCGCCCGCAACCACGGCACATGCCCTTGACTGGGATTGAACCTACAACCCTTCAGTCCGCAGGCCTATGCTCTATCCACTGAGCAAAACCGGTTTCGGCAAGAATGCATTCTTAATAGAGGTATAAGACATACTGGAAGATTACTGTAGTTTTTTAAAAAGTGTCAGAAGAGTGGAAATATTTTAAGAATGAAAACAAATCTCTTCTATGTGAGAGAAAGAGGCTTATTTTCCTAACCTAGTTATACCTGGGTGGAATATTAACTAGGCAGTGTGAATTTAGAGACATGTTAGCCTAAATAAGGCATTCAGATCTTGTGGACACCTAACTTCTCCCTGTGGACATATACACCATACACTTCCACATCTCATTTCTGTCCTTTGTATTTTTTTACAGAACTCGAGGCAAATGCTGCCATAGTCTCTGGACAAAGGTAAGACAATCATTTCTGCAGACTTAGCATCAATATGGCATAAACCTTTTTGCAGAGTATCTACTTTCTTAGCCTTGAAACCCTTTCTAACGTAGGGAGCTGTCATGAGTCTTAACCTTTCAGAAGTGACATTTTTTAAAATAAAATTTGGTGACTAAATATTTTTCTTGATTTTTTTGAAAACTAAATGAGATATGTTCAGCACTGAGTGTAGTGAGTAAATAGTAAATGCCCATTATATAGGAGCTGTTGCTATGGTAGTTATTAATAATAGTCCTTGCAACACCTTCTGAAGTATAGCTATTTGATCCTCAAGGCAAAAGCCTGACGTGGTCTGACCCCTAAAACCCATGCTTTGTCTATGCTGTCTCACATAAACTAACAAAATGAAATACAGCTGTGGCTTCCACCTCATTAGCCCCATGGAGAAGAGTATTGTCGTTTTCACAAAGCCATTCCTTTTCAATGTAGGAATGCACTAGATAACATTTTAAACAATTTCTTATATTTGTACATCAACTTAGTTTGTAAAACACATTCACAATCATTCTGTCATTTAATCCTCATATTGACCCTGTGCAGTAGTAATAATAGCCAGTATTTGTTTGAATGCTATTCTATGCCATGCACTGGACTACAAGCTTCCTAGATGTATTACCTCATATGATTTTCACAGTATCTATTGGGAAAGTAAATTCTCTTTTACAGATAAGGAATATATAGACCAGAAAGGTTAGCTAATTTATCCAAGGTGACAGATTTAATAAATGGTGAAGCTGAGATTCAAACCCAGGCGTCCTGACTCCAGAGCGCTCACATAGCACTAATGTATTGTGAATGAGATATACAGATCAAGAATCTGAAGCTTAGAGAGAATTACAAATCATATCAAACAAATGCATAGTAAAACTTAACCCCTGTTATTCTGGCTCCAAAACCATTGCTATTTCTACTGTACCTGTCTAGGCTTTTTGTTTTTGTATTGGGCTAATAATTGAATTTATTTACTTTTCTCAAGCCTACACCAACTATGTGGCTAGAGAAAGAAGATAGACCAAAAAAATACCCTTTGGGTATTTGTTTCTAGAGCTACCTGAATTTTGATCATATAAACACCAGCACAGTATTGCTGTGGCTTTTGTTTTGACAGAGAAAGAGGCACCTCCATTAGAAATCTTTCTTCCTTGGAGGCTTTGACCATTTTCTGGGCTCCCAGCCAGAAAGCAGTCTTCACCACTTCTAAAAGGATGTGTAAATCTTTCTGACTTGTAATTCCACCCCAGCTTCAGCCTCACCTCTCCTTGACTTACCTTGGCTTCTGGGGCAATCATTACATATAAAACTAAGATAATGAATAGTATGCCTAAATTCCCAGCCATAGTGCCACTAGCAAAGGGTCCGCTGGCAAGAGTGAACAGATCAGAAAATTACAAAGAAGAAAGTTACCAGTAAACCAGTATTTCTGTGACCCAATATTCATTGTGTATAGTGTTTATATACAGGTGTCTCCCAAAAATGTATATACATTTTAATAGCTGATAGATCAGTTTTAATAAAAATTATATGTATTTTAATAAACACTGCTTTTATAGTCCTAGCTGGTTTGCCTAGCTGGATAGAGCATTGGCCTGTGGACATATGGGTTCAAATTCTGGTCAAGGGCATGTACCTTGGTTGCAGGCTCCTCAGGCCCTGGCCCTGGTTGAGGCTCGTGCAGCAGGCAACCAATCGATGTGCTTCTCTCACATTGATGTTTCTCTCTGTCTTTCCCTCTCTCTCCACTCTCCCTAAAAATCAATAGAAAAATATCCTTGGGTGAGGATTAACAACAACAACAAAAACACAAATAAACCCAGCCTTTATAATTATTCAAAGTGTGTGTATACATTTTTTGGGATACCCTATATAAATGCTATTCATTATAACCACATACACACGTATATCTCACACATATCCATTTATATGCAATTATGTATATATTCAATATTTATTATGAAAATGGGATTATTCTATAGATAACGTTGGTAGCATTTTCCCTCACTATGATACCATGAACAGTTGTGTGTTTTTTTTATTGTTGACACTATTATAGATGTCCTCAATTTTCTCCCACTTGCCCCTTTCTGCCTATTCCCTGCCCCAGCTTTCACGACATTGTGTCCAAGGGCTATGCATATATGCATATATATTTTCTTTCATACTCTATGTCCCCATGACTATTCTGTAACTACCAATTAGTATTCTAAATCCCTCACCTTTTTTACCATCCCTCCAATCTCATTCCCATCTCATTTATTGCCATTTTATTATTCATACTAGGGGCCCAGTGCATGAATTTGTGCATCTTGAAAGGAACTCTGGGCCAAAAGGCTGCAGTGGGTACAGGGGCAGGTCTCCAGTCCCTGCCCAGCCCCTCCTGCCACAGACCCTGGTTCCCTGTCTGCCAGCAGCTCTGCTCCCACTCCTGCACTGCCCAGCTCACACCTGCTGACAGCGTGGAGCAATTGGGGCTGGCACCAGCAGGAGGTGCAAGCAGGGCCATTGCCATCAGTTGATGTGAGCAGCAGCTGCTGCCCTGATCACCCCTCAGGAGCAGGGGGAGGTGGAGAAGCCCTGAAGGGCAATCAGGGCCAGCACTGGGCACTGGCAATTGGTGCAAGCAGCGGCTCAGGCTCCAGCAGCAGATGCAAGTGGGGCTGGTGCCGGCAGCAGATACAAGTGCCAAGCAGGACCGCAGCGCACAGGAGCATAGAATTTTCAGTAACCCCAATTACAGTGATTGGCACCCCGCCTTAATCTGGCACCCACACTCACCTGCTCCACCATCCTGCCACAGCCGACGCCAGCCATGTTTCATGCTCTGCCACCTGCTGCGGATGCCGACCATGTTCCGCAAGTGCCCCCTGCTGGTCAGCGCACGTCATAGTGAACAGTTCAGTTGTTTCGTTGTTTGGTCTATTTGCATATTAGGGTTTTATATAGATAGATAGATTTTTATTATATATACTTTTTTTAAAAACCACTGGAAACTGCTTGGATGGGCCAGGTTGTATGAGGGCAGAACCTCAGGGAATCACCAGGGAGGAAGGAGGGGTGGGACAGTGTAAACCAGGTTGATGGAGTCTCAGATATGGTGCCTGCCTATCAGCTCAGTCTTGATGTGGCTTCTTTATTTTTTATTCTTTATTTTTGTTATTGATTTCAGAGAGAGAGAGAGAGGGAGAGAAAGATAGAAGCATGAATGATGAGAGAGAATTATTGATCAGCTTCCTCCTGCACGCCCCCAACTGGGGATTGAACCCAGACATGTGCCCTTGACCAGAATCAGACCCAGGACCCATTACTCCGCAGGCTGATGCTCTAGCTACTGAGCCAAACTGGATAGGACTCAATGTGGCTTCTTTAAATTCTTAGTTGTAGGACTTACATTCATCTATATTTAAGGTGGTTCTGAATGTGGTTGTTCTATAATTTGGTTGTATTTTTTATGTGCTTCTGAGAGGATTCCAGTACCACATTTACCTACACCATCATCTTGACCAGAAGTATCATGAACAGTTTTTATCATTAACCTTTACAACATAATTTTCATGACTGCATATAATGTACCATGATTTAATTAACTGATCTACAGTTAAGCATTTATGTCCTCTGTTTTCATTAATATGAATAAAATGGTTTGACAATCTGGTGTGGAATTAGAGCTCTGTAAAAACATTTGTTTCCTTAGGCATCTAGGAATGGAATTGCCGTGCCAGAGGATTACTCTAGGGTTTTTCAGCCTCAGCATTACTGACAGTTTAGATCAGATAATTATTGGGAATGGGGGCCTGTCTGATGTGTTATAGGATGTTTAGTAGCATCCTGGTAGGTGCCACTTAAAGATGTTAATAGCATTAATCTCCCACCCACCCCAAAATGACAATAAAAAAAAATGTCTACCAACATTGCTAAATGTCCCCAAGGAGGCAAAACTGCCCCTTATTGAAAACCATTGTGGTACACAGTTTACACTCCATCAGGAGTTTCTGTACCTATACCCTCAGTAATACTGGATATTACCAATTTAAAATCTTCACATACTAAAAAAGGGGATTAAAATAGGGACAATCAACATATCCATCAGTGTATTGTGAATATATTCCCATGTATATTCTTCTGTAATATGACTTGTAATAAGTCATTATCTGAATACACCAGGTTCATAGTAAATGCCAGTAAATGTTAGTAATTTCTAAATTTTAGGTACTCTTAACTTTTGAAGGGGAATAATATTATCTTGGGGGAAATGGGTGAGGAAGTTGCATGATTTTTGTGTGAAATTCCGTGTCTTTTACCTGTTTTACACAATTTCACCAGCATTATGCTTTAATCCTTTATTTTTACTAATGTAATGAGTTAAACTCACTTTTAAATTGTCAGTAATTATAGAAGGTAATTGTGCTCATTGTCCCAGGGTTCTCTCCAGAATGACTATATAGTTCTCCTGCCTTATGAATGAAACTCTTATCTGAAGAACCCGTTTTTGTGTGACTTGATTCCCTCACCTCCTTGGAAACTTTGTGCTTCCGTCTGTCAGCAGTGATCCCAAAGAGATAATTGAAAAGTCCAAAACCCCAAGCCGGAGAAATTCCCGAACTGAAGAACCAACTGTGGCTTCTGAAAGTGTGGAAAACGGACATCGGAAGCGATCCTCTCGGCCTGCTTCAGCCTCCAGCTCTACTAAAGGTTAGCAGTGGGGTGTGGGTACTATTTGTAGGTCAAATAGAAGAATGGGATCCTTATCACAGCCGCAGAGGACTTTTTGCTTCAACTTTGCATCTGTTTCTCAAACTTGTCAAGTTACTTTGACTTCTGTTTGGTCCTTTGTTAGTTCATTTATGTGTTTTTTGTGTGCCTACATAAGAACGGCAAGCACTGTTAGAAAAAAAGAACATAACAGGCAGATTGACTCATTATCACCACTTCAGATATGTCCTCAATAAAATGGCCCAGCCATCCTTCTATGTTTCTGTAATCAATTCTCTTTCCCCCCCCCCTACTGTTTTTAAACCGACAACCCTTACTTTCTCCTCTTCTCAGCAGACTCTCACCTCTTCCCAGAAAAAATAGAATCGCTCTACTCTCACTACAAGACAAAAATCTACCAATGTCCTCCTTTGCTCCTACTATAATAGAGTAGCTGTCCCTCCTCAAGTTGAAGGCCAATGCCTTTGATCTCACCTTCTCTGATCTTCTCAAAACCATTACACTACCAATTTTCTCTTCTCTATTGACTATTATCTCCTTTTTTAAAACTCTGCCCCTTGGCTTTTATGACCCAGAACTCCCAATAGTTTTCTGAGTACTCTGAATGCTTCTTCTCAGTCTCTGTACCCAGACATTACATGTTGGCCTTCCTCAGACTTCAATCCTAAATTGTCTTTTTTTCTTCAACTTGTATTTTCTCCCTAACTTATCTCATTCATGCCTCCCTTCTTCAGTTAGAACCTTTCATAGACTATGCATGAATTGATTTTAGTACAGACCTCTAGAGATTTTAGATAACTGCATATATATATCCTCAACAGGACCTCAAATTCAAAATGTCTGAAAATAGACAGGATTTTCACCCCCAGTGTCAGATGCTCTGCCATTGTTCCCACCTCAGTGATTGGGACCACCATCTATTACTAGGCAAGTCCTCCTTGGCCCCTCTCCCTCACTCTCACGTCCATCACAAAAAGCTGCTGATTTTGTTAGGTGGCCCAAATTCATCCACTTTTTCCATCTTTATTGCTATCCAGCTTAACCCCCTTCAATGATTTACCATTACCATTCATTGCCATTAGAATTAAAGTCTAAGGTGTCAACGTGGCCCTGGCTGGTGTAGCTCAGTTGGCTGAGTGTAAGCCCAAGAAGAGATGGAAAGCTGGAACCACTTTTAGAAAAGGGGTGGGCTGCCGAAACCGGTTTGGCTCAGTGGACAGAGCATCGGCCTGCGGACTGAAGGGTCCCGGGTTCGATTCCGGTCAAGGGCATGTACTGTGGTTGTGGGCACATCCCCAGTGGGGGGTGTGCAAGAGGCAGCTGATCGATGATTCTCTCTCATCGATGTTTCTAACTCTCTATCCCTCTCTCTTCCTCTCTGTAAAAAAATCAATAAAATATATATTTTAGAAAAGGGGTGGGGAATACTTAACCTGGCATTATTCCAAAGTGATGATAATCGTGTTGGAATACCTGCCCCATACATGTTTTGAAGTTTAGCAAATAGCTTAGGAGAGGCTATAATGACTTTGTGGTCTTCAGAGGGGTGCTGAGTGTCTCTCTAGAGGATGGCAGAGCTCTGGCCAGACCCCAAGAATCACCAGCTGGTCAATAATATATATTAATAATTATATATTATTAATAACATAATAAAATTATACACACACACACACACACACTGGAGGCCTGGTGCATGAAATTTGTGCACAGGGGCAGGGGGGCGGTGCCCCTCAGCCCAGCTTGTACTCTCTCCAATCTGAGACCCCACTGGGATCGAGCCTAAACAGGCAGTCGGACATTCCTCTCACAATCCAGGACTGCTGGCTCCCAACTGCTCACCTACCTGCCTTCCTGATTGCCCCTAATCGCTTCTGCCTTGCCAGCCTGACCACCCTAACCCAGGAGTGGGCAAACTTTTTGACTCGAGGTCCACAATGGGTTCTTAAACTGGACCGGAGGGCCGGAACAAAAGCATGGATGAAGTGTTTGTGTGAACTAATATAAATTCAAAGTAAACATCATTACATAAAAGGGTACGGTCTTTTTTTTATTTTTTTATCTCAATAGTTTAGAACAGCCATCCGGCCCGCAGGCCTTAGTTTGCCCACGCCTGCCCTAACCACTCCCATGCCAGCCTGATTGATGTCTAACTGCTCCCCTGCCAGCCTGTTTGCCCCCAACTTTCCTCCTCTGCCAGCCTGCTCACCCCTAACTGCCCTCCCCTGCAGGGTTGATCACCTCCAACTGTCCTCCCTTGCAGGCCTGATCCCTACCAACCATCTTGTGTCCACATAGGGGAAGAATCTTTGACTATATGGGGGCAGCTATCTTGTGTGTTGGAGTGATGGTCAATCTGCATATTATTCTTTTATTAGATAGGATAGAGGCCTGGTGCATAATATTTTATTAGATTCGAGAGGGTTCAAGCTGGGCTGAGGGATACCCCCCCCCGCGCGCCCCCATGCACAAATTTCATGCACCAGGCCTCTAAATATATATATAATTATTAACATAGATAGTATATTTGTAATATATAATTAATACATATATTAATTATTTGGCCAGCCATGTTGTATCCAGATGTGAACCAAAGCCATAGATAGTTTTTCTGTGATTGTATTTGAATGTATAACCATGGAGTGATCATAAAATATCAAGCTGGTTTCTAAAAGTTATGCTTCTCGCCAAAACCGGTTTGGCTCAGTGGTTAGAGCCTACGGACTGAAGGGTCCCAGGTTTTATTCCGGTCAAGGGCCTGTACGTTGGTTACGGGCACATCCCCAGTGGGGGGCGTGCAGGAGGCAGCTAATCAATGATTCTCTCTCATTGATGTTTCTAACTCTCTATCCCTCTCTCTTCCTCTCTGTAAAAAAAATAATTAAAATATATTTAAAAATAAATAAAAATAAATGAAAGTTATGCTTCTCAAACTTGGAAATGAGTAGTACTACCGTGTTTCCCCGAAAATAAGACATCTTCCGAAAATAAGACCTACTTACAGGTTTCCTTCTGAGTGAAATATAAGGCATCCCCTGAAAATAAGGCCCCCAGGCTCTGTCTCAGAATGAAAATTAATTTACCTTAGACTGGTCACTAGGGCCGCCCCGACTGACGTCTAGCAACCAGTGACGTTACGGGGAGTCATGAAGTCACTGCTGTGTGAATGGAGAGAAATCAGCGTGGAAACTTTGTGAAACCTAAACTGCAAGAAGTTGTGACTTGGGTGAAGAATTCATGGGAGAAAATCACTGACAGTTGCATTGCAAATGCACTGCGAGCAGGCTACCTTGACAAGAAGTACTCATTTAAAGACAGTGCTATTGCTAAACATGAGAGATCTGGTCCACTGATTCTGAAAGAAATGGAGTCACAAGAAATTCACCAGGAAATTCAGGAATTGGATTGTTATGATGATGTTCCAGAAGATGATGACATGATTGTCACTGAATAAATGAGTAAATTCTTGATACTGTAGGATTCAGTTTGTCTGGTTTGTGTTGACAACTACCATACTACCATACCGTATACAGGTAATAAATTTCCTTTATTTTCATTTAACAATAAATGTGTACCATATTCTTCTTCATAGAAAAATAAGACAACTCCTGAAAATAAGACCTACCGCATCTTTGGGAGCAAAAATTAATATACGACACTGTCTTATTTTCGGGGAAACAGGGTAGGTTATGCTCTAATCTGTTGTTTTTTGATGGTTGGATTTCCCACACACACAATTTTAATTACAAACACAGGAATTGGCTCCCACAAATCAGTGAACACTTTAAAATTGGACTTGATCAGAAGTGTTGTTTATAAATATGCAAATGAGTAGTTCTACTCCTGGCATGAGGAGTTCCCCATTAATACAGAAATTATTCTTTTTCCCTTATCATTCCTTACTCCTCTGTGTATAATTTTGTGTTATATTTTCAAGCAGGGAAAAGGATCAGAAGTTAAAAACATGAGGTTCAATGCATAAGTTAGAAACCAAGGAAAATAAGCTAATATTAGGGAAGTTCATAGCAACTTATAGTCATCAGCAGCTATGTGTGAGATACCTCTGACAGCAAAGTGGGGTGAAAACCTACTATACCCACAGTCAGTGACTTGAGAAGCAACAATCTAAAAACAGAATGGCCTGCCCGGCGTGGCTCAGTGGTTGAGTGTCAGAAGGTCATGGTTGGATTCCAGTCAGGGCACATGACCAGGTTGTGGGCTCAATCCTTGGTGTTGGGCATGCAGGAGGCAGCTGATCAATGATTCTTCCTCATCATTGATGTTCTATGTCTCTCTCTCTTTCCTTTACTCTCTTAAATAAAAAGAAATATATATATATAAAACAATAAAAACATAATGTGTACAGATATTCTTAAAACAGAAGTGTTGTTGTGGAAATACAAATGAACAGACGTAATTAGATAGATCTTATGGGAGAAAAACCCTGAACAATAACTGTCTGAAACTGCATTCTTGTTGCATCATTTAGAAACCAGACATGCAAATTTTGAAAGGAAATGTTCAGAATTTTTTTACAATTAAGTAGAAATCTTGGCTAGTAGTAGTACAGTAAAAAGACCAATGAAGTGAGCAAAGTCAAGTTCAGTTTCTAAAATTCCTTGAAAGTAAAGCAAAGCCCACCTACTAAAAGATTTAA
This sequence comes from Vespertilio murinus, assembly GCA_963924515.1. Classification (NCBI taxonomy): domain Eukaryota; kingdom Metazoa; phylum Chordata; class Mammalia; order Chiroptera; family Vespertilionidae; genus Vespertilio; species Vespertilio murinus. The sequence goes on from OZ004709.1 coordinate 56,015,132, forward strand.
TAAGCCAAAGCCGGTTTGGCTCAGTGGTAGAGCGTCGGTCTGTGGACTGAAGGGTCCCAGGTTCGATTCCGGTCAAGGGCATGTACATTGGTTGGGGGCGCATCCCCGGTGGGGGGTGTGCAAGAGGCAGCTGGTCGATGTTTCTCTCTCAGCGACGTTTCTGGCTCTCTATCTCTCTCCCTTTCTCTCTGTAAAATATCAATTAAAAATATTTTTTAAAAATAAATAAATAAATAAAAGATTTAATAAAATCTTGTACTGTAGATTTGGCCAAGTTTGCTTAATGTCAAAATGAGACAACCAGGTTGAAAAAAATGCTCATATCAAATTACCAAATTAAATGGACAACTTCTTAAAAGACCGTTATTAACCCAGTTTTGGTGTGTGTTTTTTACCATATAGGTAGTTCTAAAATATGAATATATGAATGCTGTAACTCCACTATTAGTTTTTTATCTATCTTTACATTAATTTATAAAATCCTTGGTGGTTTAAAGAGCAATTTTTTCGACAATATATGTGATGGTTTGGTGTGTTTTTTGTTTTTTTTTGCCATTATGAATTGAAGGAGGGGTGGGTCTTAGGATTGGGATTATGCTCAATCAGATAAACTAGGTAACCTTTAGGAACATGCTTGATTCACAGCCTGAAGGTACCTAGAATTCCTTACTTTAAAGGGTTTGCCTCTAGATTCTCTTATTATACTCAATGGAGTTGTAAAAATGGTAACATTTTGTTGAGAGTATAAAATTGAATCACAAAACAAAAACTCATCTTTTCAGACAGATTTATAAACACATTAAAAATGAGTTTGTTCTGTGACCCAGATTGGCTAGATTTATCCAGGGAAGGTGATAAGAGACTTCAGAATCAGGTCAATATGTTTTTTTCCTCATGTTATCTTTTGTTTATTTTTTTCTTCAATATTTTAAAATAATTTTTATTAAATTATTATCTGTGTACATATATTACCATTGCCCCCTCCTCCCATACATCCCCTCCTTCCCCAGAGTTTTGTGTCCATTGGTTATACGTATATGCATGTATACAAGTCCTTCGGTTGATCTCTTATCTCCCCCAGTTCTCCCGACCCTCCCGGTTGTAATTTGACAGTCTGCTTATTGCTTTACTGTCACTATATCTATCTTTTGGTTCATCAGTTTCCTCATGGTATCTTTTAGATACCGTCCTCTACCTGTATCTAAAAGATTACTTTTTTTTTTGTTTCTAGCACAAATCAGTTGTTTACTCAGGGTCCCACTCATTGATTCATCCTCAGGAGCAGAGGCAGCCTGCCAGATTTTGGGGTTCTTTGGAGCAATAACAGATGGAAGGAGATGGGGAGGGAAAGCCTGAGATTGCATACCCAGGTCTCCTCCCTACACACTCTTCACCTCTTCTCCCAGCCACATATGTGTTTCTCAGACACACCACTGATCCGTCATATCACAATAAAAGAAAAGCTTCCAAAGTTGACCTAATTAATATTTTTCTAAGGATGAATATTCCGTCAAGACAAAACTGTATATTTTTACTGCAAATGACCAGCTTGCTACTGTGACAATGAAGCTTAAATGTTTAAAGTAAAAGAATTGATTAAGGGGAATTTTGGTTGTGTGAGACTCTAAATTACATGCGATTAAAATGAACACCATTATCAGCATTCTGTCAGATTAACTGTCCTCTGATTAGCAAAAGACTAATGAGAAAACAGAGACTGATTCTACCCCATAGCACCAGTAACATGACCTTCCAGCAAAAAATATACATATATATTCAATTTCAATATGTGACATATTGAAATTTCCAAAAACACTGCACAGGTCACCTCTTGGAAAGTCACTTCTTAGCATTAATACTGCTTTTTACATCTACCTTTTTAATCTGGGTTTTCAAAATATTATGATACAAAAGAGAAGAAAAATTGCTTAGAGCACCTAATATAAAATGCAGCATCCAAAAATTCAGCCTAGTTTTCAGAAATAGATAAATATGATTCACTTCACACATTAATGAGTTAGAAAATTTTTTTCTCCTTGATAGGAAATAAGTTTAAAATACTTTTTTCATATTAAAACCAAAATATCTATGTATCAGCATGAAGAATGAGGGTGAATTTTTAAGATCAATATGAGATTTTAAATGTTTACATTTGGAGAATTTCAAACTATTCATTGTACTCTGCTCTAAGAAATTTGTGAGGGAAAGTTTTTTAGAAACAATTTAAATATGAGATAAAATTGAATTGATTGATGTAAGACACTATGATAATACAAAAGGAATTAAAGGAATTATGTCACTATTACCCTGTGTGTAAATCACTCAGTTTGTGCACCTCTTCCTTGAAGTCCTCAGGCTCACCTGGGCTCAAGTAGGCTGTGGCTTGCTCTGAATTGCTTATATGCCTGTATGTATCCACTTGTTGACCAAGGGTCATGGCCATGTTATTTAGAAACTTTGGCTATAGCATCGCAAAATAAGTTCATTACTGCAAAACAATCGCTTGGCTCCAAAAGGATCCAGAGACTTGTTTTGCACTCAGGCACAATTGACCACTTGGGGGTGTTGCATCATTCATTGATTTGTCATCAAAAGCACTGTCATGTCTATCCATCATTTCTTTGGGTGATGGAGATTGTGGGGTTAATTGCCTGGCTAAAGAAGCTTTCCCCTTCCTGCCACTTTTTCCAACCAAGTATGTATGCTTCATCTCCCATCACCTGTATCACATTTTCCCAGTTGCCAGGTTCTAGTACACAGAAGCCAGAAACCCTCTTCACTCTGAGTGCCCCTTCTGAGGACCTTAGACCAGTGGTCGGCAAACTCATTAGTCAACAGAGCCAAATATCAACAGTACGATTGAAATTTCTTTTGAGAGCCAAATTTTTTAAACTTCTTCTAACGCCACTTCTTCAAAATAGGCTCGCCCAGGCCATGTTATTTTGTGGAAGAGCCACACTCAAGGGGCCAAAGAGCCACACGTGGCTCACGAGCCACAGTTTGCCAACCACAGCCTTAGACTGATTCAGAGCCAATAGGGCTCCAAGTAGGTTAATCTGTGATCTTGTGGACTGCCTAAAAGGCACTGCTATAAAAAGTTGCCTAGCTGAACATGTATGTCCTTCCTTTCCCCCACAGACATAACCAGTGCGGTGCAATCCAAGCGAAGAAAATCCAAGTAAACAAGCTGGACAGCGACTTGATACTTGTAAATGTGTATGAATTTTACAAAAAGCAGTTTTGAGCTGTGACTTTTTAAAATCACTTTCTGTACAGCTAGTCATTTTAATAATGTGGCCCTTTTCCTAGTCCCTGCAACCTGTTTCATAAAGTACAACAAGAAAAGCAGACTTGTTGAACCCTTTTGGTGTTGATGAAGTTCAAGGTTTCTAAAATGTTGCCATGTATTGAGAGGAGCTAATGTGATTATGTTACTAGTTTTCACATTTCCTTAAGCAGCCTAGAGTACAGGGTGAGCATTTTTAGGTCTAATGATGTACTGTGCTGTGGAAGTACTGTGTGAGTAGCAGTAGTGGGGACAAAAGGAATTTTCTCATTTGGAAATGTTGTAAATAATTTTATTAAATAGTGTTTTGGATGTATTTGTTGTAGAAATGGACCAGTGAATAAAAAGAATCTAAGGATTTGTACAATGTGAAATATTGAATGTGTTAAATAAATGTAATTGTCTTAGAACATAAATGTATGTTATTGATAGGGGATTACTTGGTGAGCAAGTGCTTTTCTTTGAATCATAAATGAAGAGGAGCAGCCCTCTTTGTGAATTAGAATCCCATCTTGTCCTGATTGCACCTGAGCTGCAAGTTGAGGAAAATGCAGTCTTGCTCACTCAACTCATTCTTGGCTTTGAAGAAACTAGCTCCTTACAACACTTTATATGTTGGTCAAATCTCTTTTTATTGCAAATAAAGATCAATTTAGAGAGGATCTAAGGCCACCCAGGATTTTCTAGAGACAGGAAGTCATCTGCAACCCAGATAGCACTTTTCTCCACTTCATACAACTGCTTCTCTGAGCACATGCTGGATTGCTCCAAGACAACCGTGTTTACACCTCCTCCGTTCAAGATCAGCCCCGCCTGACCAGCAGGATCTTTTTAACAGCATCGAGAATCCGGCCCAGTTCAGGTCAGCTTTCCACCTTCATTCCAGTTCTGTGGTTAGATGAGCAGTCCCCAAATAAAAGCAGTTATTTTGTGCTATGTTCTTCAGAGATGCCCATTCCATTCCACTCTTTGGCTGCCCTCTAACTCATCTGCATCAGGCTTAGTGGTGATTTATCATCAACATCCCCTGGTTTTTCCCTGGCTTAATTCTTACCTAAACACTTATATTTACAAACCAGCTGCTTCTGCTCCCACCCTCCTCCCTACCTACCTTCAGGAGACTCAGATGCTTGGGGCCCTGTCCTAGTCTTGGTCTGGGTCTCAGCCTCCTGCTCTGTCTCCTAACAGCTAGACATACACTCCATCCTTCCCCCTGCAGTAGTTCCTTGCCATTGCCATAACTCAGTGCCTGAGATAAAAAGGATGAATTGGTGACTCTCTGTCGTGCTCTTAGCCTCATCTCTATTTCAACTGTCTTATTATATATATCTTACATTATAAGGATCCTCCAAAAGTAGTTATTTATGAGTCAGACCCCATGCTGTCTGACTCTGTTCCCAGCAAGCTTATCTACCCTCTTCCTTCTCTTATGACATTCACGAGAACCAAAGCCAGCCTAGTAATAATACCCTGTCAGTACTGTGGTTGAGATTACGAAGTGCTTCTCAGACTTTACTTCTATTCAGACAGAAAGTATAATGTGCTTTAAATAGATTTTTATTTGTTTTTCTTTATATTTTTCTCTCCCATAGAGGAATAACATTACAATCTAACAATCAGAATTCTGTTACACACATACACAGGCATGCCACATGACCGTGTTGAGGTGGTTGCGTCCTTGAGTCTGTTGAAATGTCACAACATGGTCAAACAGAGTCTCCTCGTTTCAGCCAGTCTCAACACAAAACATCCAAGAGGGATGCACTCTACTTGGTTCCCTTTGGAACTAGGTGGTAGGACAAGTGGGAAGATATAGGGGGTATAGTGTGTCTGCATTCGGTCCCCACATAAAGCCACATGGATCTGAGGAGGCCTCCAAGAGCTCTGGTGGGGTCCTTATTGCACCTAAGATATTAGGGGTCAGAGCAAATTGATCAGGGTACCGGCAGGAGTTGGGAGCAGGCATACTTCAAAACGGCAGCAAACTGCATTCATACACACGTGATACCCTGCTGGGGCCAGACTGGCAAAGGCTGGAAAGTGACACCCAGCTTGAAGAGAGCATTCAGACACATTGGGGAGTCACTGTAAGTCACCCTTTGATGTAATTGGGACTCACTCTAGAAACGGGTCCCTCTGACAAACTCAGTTTTGGCAAAGTGCTGGTAGTATTGACATGAATTAATACAAACTGGAACAAACTTCTCCAGGGTTCTCCGAAAATATCAGTCAAGACAGACTCTCTAGCCCCCCACCTGTCTTAAGGTTGCATAGGACTTTTGTGAATTCTGGTTCCCTCAAATATTCAAGTTCTGTGGTTTTAAAAAAAAGTCCTGAAGCATGCTCAAGGTGAAAGGCACATACACAGTCAATACAGTATGATGCTTCAGGAGTTAGACTAGCAGGAGACTGAGTAATGTTGGTTCTTAGAAATCTATACACAATTAAAATATTGCCACACTCAAATACTACGGAATCTATAGGAACGTACAAAAACCTATGAGCATTGCGATCAGCCAGGTGATGAGATTGGAAGGTTCTAGAACTATAGGAGCTCCAGAAATATGGGTGAGGGAGGGGCCGTTTGAAATTTGAACCTAATGCCCTATTACTCTTCCACCACAAGAAGGAACTACCCGGGACTGAGCCCAGGCCCCAGCTGGCAGCAAAGGCGTGGACAAGAGGAGTTGGAGGGAATTTCAGCTCTTAGAGGAACTGAAGACCCTACACTGGCTATGAAGTGACCAACGGGTAGCTGGAAGGAAAATGTGCCTAGGTCACAATTGAAGGAGAAGCCTGGGGCCAGGAACAAGGTTGCCAACTACTGGGGCCCTAATGGACTGGCGTGGGGACTTTGATCTGTTCTTAGTGTAGATGTGGCTTACTTCCCTTGGATAGGAGACCCCAATAAGGCTTCCTCTGTCCCCATCCCGGTATCCATGGGCCCACCCTCTCCCTTACCCATCCATCCCACATGAAGCTTGGGGCTACAGGGTCAGGAAGGGCCTTTGCCCTCATGGGAATGCAGAGTTATCTCCACGCCTCCACTTGGCTGTGAGACCTAGGAACCTGGAATTAGGGTGAGGGGGAAGACCTATGTTTAGTTTCTAACAGGAAGTCTTAAGTTTCGAGGAAGAAAGAGCACACACTAGTAAAGGACAGAAGGGGGAAAAAAGGGAAGCAACTTGGGGCATCCCAAGAGGCTATTGCTGGTGTCTGAGCCCAAAATTCAGTCCCACCATGAGAAGGGGAAACTCGGCCACCCCTGCTCCCTCTGTTTCACCCCGGGGTTCAGGTTCCCTCGTCCAGGTATTTACTGGGAGAGAAGGGGAGGGGAACCTTAGGGCACCCAGTTCTCCCCAGCAGCCTAGAAAGGAAGAGCGCACGCGGGAAGAAAATGGAGCGTGGCCCTTGTGGCCCAGAACCCGGAGAGGGGCTTTGGGGATCTGGACAGTGAAGCTCCCGGCCGCCCACCCCGGCGTGTTCACGAGCCACCCGGGGCAGGGTGTGAGATACAGAGCCAGAGACCAGCTGGACACTGAGCTGTCAGTCCTGGGATGGCTTCACCCACAGCTCGCCCTCCTCGGCATCATTCTTCTGCATTCTCACACTGGGGCGTGCAGTTTCCCCGCCTCGAAGCCCTCTGGCCTGCATCTCCCCTAAGCTAGTTCTAGCACCTTGGACATGTGAGTAGATGGCCAGGATGGCAGGGCCTCGCCCAGCCTCTGCTCCTGGGGTGACATGGTGGGGACGGGTTTAACTAAGCCTTTCAGACTCAGGCCTGCAGAGGGGGTAGATATCGGGAAGAGATTTGGGAGGTGAGATTACAGGAAAGGGAAGTGGGCGCAGATTCCAGGCTCCAGCCTGAGCGCAGGGTTAGGCCAATCTCGGAGCAAGCACACAGTACCAGCTCCCATGGTGCCCTGCTTCCTACAGCTTCTCAACCTGTCCTGTCTACACTTCCGGTAAGCTGCCTCTTTTCCCCCAATTCCCTCCACCTCCTCCCTTTAATTCACATCCCGCAGCCCTCTTCTACATACTTTACCTTTCTAGGGCCTAAGCCACTACAGGGAGCCCAGCCCCGCCCCGGGTGAGAGGGAAGGGTGAGACTAAACACAGAAACCTTTAGTCTCAACCTCCCTCCCCCACCCCACCCGTTGGGAGGGGATTATTGGAAATGAATAATAAGGAAGCAGGAGCGAGTGTAGTGCCAAACATGAGATAGGGTGAGGCTTGTAAAGTGGGAATTGCAGGTAAGGAAACAGTTTTTCTGGGACTGGAAAAGGAGACTCTTGAGAAATAGGGGTGGGAAAGAGGTTGAGGGGTGGAGGGTAAAGATACAGGGGACTGTCAGGGCAGAACCGAGGACAGGGGCCAGAAAAGGAAGGATGGAGTGTCAGTATGGGAGATGGGAGGTTAGACAGGTGGTGAGGATGGGAGCCAGGAGAAAGAGAGTTAAAGGGCAGGAGGAGGTGCGGAGGTGGATTAGAGCATCAGAGGTGGGAACATCAAGGGGATTGAAAAAGGGGCTATCGCCCCACCTCGCACACACGTGAGGGAGGTCGTGTAATGGGCCCACCTGCGGGCGCTGCCGCAGGGGGGCCCGGACAGCGGTGGCGGGTCGGCCAAGGGCTTGCGGGTGGGCCGGCGGGCGCTCAGTAGTTGAACTGGCGCTGGCACGGCTGGTAGATGAAGCTGCCCTGGTGCTTGGGCCGACGCGGGTGGCTCTCGCGGGCGCGGTTCTGCCGCTGCATCACCTTGGCGCTCAGGGCGTGGCGCTCGGCCCGCTGCCGGGCGCGCTGCAGCCGCCGCACCTGGCCCGCCCGCTCCTGCAGCGCGGCCCGCGCCGGCAGAGGGGCGGCGGCGTGGGGCGGCGCGCGGTGCTCGCGGCGGACCGGAGCCAGCTCCCTGCGGGGACAGAGCGGGGCCAGGTCAGGGCCGGCCGACCGACCGACGGACCGACCGACCCAGCCAGCGAGCAAGCGGAGCGAAGGCGAGCCCGGCCTCTTCCCACCGGCTGCCCGCACCCAGCGCTGGCGCAGTGCTGTCTCCGCTCAGAAGGGGGCGCCCAACGCCCGCCCTGAGGGCACCACCCCTTCCTCCAGGCTAACCTGGGGAAACCTCCGTGGTTCTAAGCCCCGCGGCAGGTAAAAACCGGACCCGAGGGAGGATTCGACTCCAGACTCCACTGCGGCTGGGCCCGTGCATTTGTAAAAAGCCGCTAGAGGGCGCTCTGGCCTGGCCCCTCCACCCCCAAAACCCGCCCCAGGGCTCTGAGCCCCGCCTCCTGGCCCTCAGGCCCGCCCTAGCCCTGTCCCCGCCTCCGGCCGGCCTGACCCTTCGCCTCCAAGGCTCTCCCCTCAAGCCGCCCCGTCCCCGCACCGGGGCCGCTCCCCAGGCCCCAGGCCCGCCCCGGCCCGCGCCCCGCCCGCTCACCCTTCGCTGAGGTCGCCGTCCGGCAGGTCGGCGTCGGGGAGCGGGGACGGGGGCGCGGGCTCCAGCACTATGGTGCTGCCGGTGACGTAGACGGACATGCTGGGGTGCTCGATGAGGAGGTCCTCCAGGGGGCTGCTCTGGAGGAGGGCGGGCCCGAGGCCGGGCCCCTCCGCAGTGAAGCAGGCGGGAGGGGTGACGAACCAGCTCTCGTCCATCAGAGAGGGCGCGGGCGGAGGGCGGCCCGCGGGGGCCGGCGCCGGGGCCGCCCCGGGACTGGGCGCAGCCGCGTAGCTGTCTAAGGGGGGGCGGGAGGGGGAGCCATGGGAGGGGACACACACACACACACACACACACACACACACCGGACACAGGGCGGGGGAGAGAGAAAGGACATCGTTAGTCGGACCCGCAGCCCTGCCCGTCGCGCCCCCGGGGCACCCAAGGGCCCGAGCCAAGAGCCTCGCTAGGGCCCCAGCACTGCGCCGCCAGAAGACGGCCCGGCCCGGCTTGCATGGGATGGAACCCTGCACCCCACCTCCCAGGTCAACGTCTCAGCCCCCGTTTGCCCAGCGGGCCTGAGGGATCGCCCCCCATGGCCTTAGCAGCTCCCTTCCCGCCGCCGCTCGGCCGTCTGACCTTCACAGGGCCGCCGGGGTTAGGAGTCCCGGGCCCGCACCCAGGCCTCACCAGGCAAGTCAATGATAAGCCAGCCGTCCACTTCATCCTCCTCCGAGACGAAGGCTCGGGGGCAGTCGAGGTCCTCGGGGGGCGGGGGGTCGCTGAAGAACAGGCTGGTGAGGCGCTGGAACATGCTGGGAGAGTGGGGCGGCCTCGGGGGGGCGCTCTAAAGCAGTGCAAGAACCTGGGGGGGGGGCGGAGAGGGGAGCCAAGAGTCACCGCGGACAGAAGCCTACCTGCCTCTGCTCCCCGGTCCTAACCCCAGTCCCCGGACCAGGGCAGAGCGCAGCAGGGAGGTGGGGGGGAGGTTTGCAGGGTGGGGGCTTTCTGGTAGGTCAGCCTGCTCGCAGGCTTTTCCTATTCTCTGTGTGACCTTAGGAAGCAATTTAACTTAGTACCTGTGCTTTAGTTTTCTCACCTGTCAAAGGGCACTGAAAACAGTACCCTCCTCTTGGCCCTTAGAAGAATTAAATGAGCTAATCATAGTATTATTCTCCTCGAGGGTCTAATAAGAATTAAAGGAGCCACACACAGAGAGCTTAGAACAGAACCTGGCCAGGGTAAGCATTCCATACATTAATCACCTCGTTATTATTGATGCTATGATATGCTTTAGGGGCAATGGAAAGAGGGGTATGGGTGACCAGACTCTGTCAAGGAAGGCTTCCAGAGGACTGGACAGCCAAGCTGGATCTTGAAGGGTAAATAGGAGTCCTCCAAGCAAGGAAGAAATTGCCCAATGTTGTGATTATTTATCATCATCATCATCATCATATTGCTCACATTCATGTGCCAGGTACTCTACTAAGCACTTTGCCTCTATTACCTGATGTAATCCTCACAACAACTCTAGGAAGTGGGTGTAATTATTATCCCTCTTTTACAGGTGAGGAAACTGGCTCAGAGAAGTAACTTGCCCAAAGTTCCACAGATCGTTAGACAAAGAGGTAGGATTTGAACCCATGGAGTCAGATGCCAGAGGCAGCACCATAATCGCGATATTCCATTGCCTCTGCTGGGTGTCTGTCTGAATGGGGCATTTTTCAACGTGGTGGCCAAAGGCCACGGTTCATGTGTGTTTTTCTGGGAGATTACTGGTGTGGCTGGAAAAGGGCTGGCTCGCAAAAATCTCCCAGCACCGCCACCGTGTGATTGCGTGGACCTCCGTTCTGTCTGTGAAAACGAGCTTGAAGATCCTATTCCCACCGGCCCTCCCCCTCCTTACCCCCCATGCCCAAACCTCTGCTCAAGGGCAGTATGCCTGGCTAGGAAGAAGATCGTATTGCCTGGCCCAGGGAGACAGCAGGTCAGACGGAGGTGATAGTGGAGGGAGGGACATATCACACCCCGGGAGCCCTTAAGGATTAGCACTGAGGGTTAGACCGGGATCCAAGGCCTCCATCAGCCCTTCCCTGGGTGAAGATGAGGAAGGAGACCTCTTCAGGAATGCAGACACCGAGGAGGTGGCTATCGATCTGCTCCTCATTCCACCTCAGCCTCCCTCAGGACTAGACCTGGGCTTGGGGTAGTCTCTGGATGTCCCTAAAGCTTGACCCTCCGCATCTGTCCCCTGAAGATGACCAGTAATGTTGCTATCGGGCCATTCGTCACCTTCCTTGAAGGATGTTTCCACACTTCCTACAGAACTTTCCGGGGCATGTCCACACTTCCATTCCCTAAAGGCATTCTGCTCTAACTGTTAACCCACCTGGGATATGTATGTGCTTGTGACTACCTCTCCTATAACCTGGGAATGTTTTCACACTTGCCACAGAATCCCCCAAACTGGTCCACATCCTGAGAGCATTCCCACATGTGCAGACCCACAGTCGGCTCCAGAAGGCAGTGCTCCCCGGCCGCTGGCTTCCCTGGTGGGGGATCTACGGGGATTATGAAAGGCTGAGCCATCCCAACCGGTACCTGCCCAGCACAAGCCACATATCCCAAACCACTCGGAGCCACAGGAAGGCCTTAGTGACTCAGTTACCAAAAATACAGAAAGTTTGACCCTTCCTGAAGAACCGGCCCTCCCCCCTCCTTCCATTGAAAAGGTGAAGAAGAACTCTTTCAGGGTCTATCATGTTCATCCAGTCCATTTCACAACCCGAGGATTAGAGGACATACCTCTCAGGCAGGACAAGTCTCTCAGGCAGGCCTAGCCCCAGGTCACTCACGGAGCATTCAGCCCAGAGTGTACATATAAACACCTTGGTTTAAATGGTGCCCCGAAATAATCATTATGCAGAAGAAATAGAGGGGTCAGACCTTGATCAACTCACTGCTCCCCTCGGACCCCCCTGCCCAGCTGTAAAAGGGTGTGGGGTTCCTGACACCAAGGTTTATCGTGCATTTTCCAGAGCACCCACTATGGACCAGAGCCTGCTCTGAGCCTCCTCAAATTACAGACAGATTGAGGGAAGAAGGCTGGGGTGGGGGGAGAGCCGCCTGCCCGAGGTCACACAGCAAGCCAGTGACAGAGCCAAGAGCAGCAGCAGCAGCAGCAGCAGCCGCAGCCAGCCAGCGCCCGCCCCGCCCCTCTCATGACCACTGGGGAGTCTCCTGAGTTTTCTTTCCCAGCCCTGCCAGCTTCCTGGTTCTCACATTCCCAGCCCTGCTCCAGGGAGAACCAATCCCTTTAATAACTGCAGCAGCTGTGCCCAGAATAGCACTTGAGCAACCTCTACCCCAGCCCATCCTTAAGCTAAGCCCATCCATCCAGCTACGGGCCCATCCACTCAGAAAGTCAGCAGCTCTCTCCTGCCCTTTCTCCCGCCTCTCCCCAAGAGCAGAGAGGGGCCACACAGACCTTACATTCACCAGCACTAGCCCAGGCCAGGTCCTTCCATTGGGGAGGTGATGAAGGGCCAAGCTCGCTCGCTCGCTCGCTCTCTCACTCACACACACACACACACACACACACACCCGACTCCAACATCAGCGCTGGAGACACCCTGGTACAGCTAATGACAGGTGGTCAAAACAGCTGGGAGGCAGCAATTTTTGGGGGGCTGTGGGGCTCCAAAGTATAAAGTGAGGGGTCAGAGCCACAAAATGGGGGACCCCCACCTCCAGAGAACCTCTGGAAAAAAGACCCAGGAGTGAGGAGACCTAGGAGCCCTATCAAAATTGAACGGTGCCGGGTCCAAAGCAGTGTTCTCAGTGACAGGAGGACGTGTAACTTGTTACTTGAGTTCCTACTAGGCATGGGGCCCGGGCTAAAGCGTCTGTCACTCCCTCAGTAGGCATGACGGGGGAACAAGCCCCTTCCTTTCTCTGGGCCTCAGTTTCCCCTTCCGTGAAGTGGGATCGAAGAGCCCAGGTTTCGGGGCTGGGAGTGGAGTCGGATAAAGCCCACACGCACACGCACGTCAGAGCTTAGGAGGAGGATGTGATGTTTGTCCCGGAGGAGCAGGGAGGGGATTCCGCCACCGTCTGGCGCCGCCCCAGGACGCGGGGCTGGGACTCCAGGGCTCCCTTCAGCTCCGTCCACCCCCCCACCACCACCCCCACCAACCTAGACCCGGCAGCCTTCTCTGAGCCCCTCTCAAGTCACAAGGAGAAAGCAGGGGGTCAGAGGCATGAACCCCAACCCCTGGATTAACCCAGGAAACCGCCGCGGCCCCTCCGGTCCCCACTGCTTTTCGGCGGCGTCTCTCACCCGTGGGCCCAGTCCCAGCCCAGCGACCACCGGGTCAGGGGAGGACGAGCGACCCGAAACGGGGGGATGGGGGCGGCGGCGGCGGACGGGGGCAGGAGGGGGAGCCGGGGGGGGGGAGGGCGGGGCTGGCCTTAGTGACGTCTCAATGTCAAATGCAAATAGAGAGACGTCACGGTCTACCGGGCACGCGGCAGCCAATCGGGAGGCGGGAGTGCGGTCCCGGCGGCCGCCGCCGCCGGAGACAAACAAAGACCCCGGCGCCGGGCCGGGCCCGCGGGGGCGCCTCGGGGCCGGAGCCGGCGGGGACTCACCGGGGGGTGCCCGGGCGGCGCGGCGGGCCGGGCGGCGCTGAGGTAGTAGTTGTCCGGCGGCGGAGCGGCGCGGTCGGCGGGCGGGCGGCCGGCCGGTCACAGGCCGGTCGGCATCGCGGGGGCCGGGCGGGGAGGCGGCGGGGCTGGGCGCGGGACTCCCGCGGCTGCTGCGCTCGCCCGCGGGGCCGGAGGGAGTGCGCCCGCCGCTGCGGGGCTCGCCGCCCAAGCCGGAGCGCTCAAACAGCTGATTGTGACGTCACAAAGGGGCCCGCCCGCCGCGTCACCGGCGGGCGGGGCGGCGGCCAATGGCCGGCCGCGGATCCCCCTCCCCGCCCCCGCCCCCGCCCCCGCGGACCGGTGCTCCGGGCCGGGAGCCCGGCTCCGAGCCCCGGGGCGCCGCCGCCGGCCTGGCCGGCGCGACCGCGGGGAGCCTGGGTCCCCCGCCCCAGGGTGACCCACAGACCTCTGCAGCAGGAGACCCCAACTCCCTCCTATGGCGCCCCCATCTTCCTGCACCCCCCTCCTCGTATCCCGGCGCCCTCGGCCCTCCCTCTGCCCCCCAGATCCTTTCACCTGCTTACTACGTCCAAATCCACCGACCTGGGCTCCCCCATTCCACACCCCGGCCGTGCACCGCCGTCCTCCCCGCCACTTGTCTTCTTGCTGGCCCTCCTCCCTTTTGCAAGTCTCACCTCCTCACCCCTGCACAGTCTCGGTTTTCTCACTCACTTTGCATCGGCTGGGCAGGGGGGGGGGGGCGGGGAACTTGCCCCTTTCCTAGTTCTGGGACAGCGCCTGGGAGTGCAGAGGAGTTGGTTTGCCGAGAAGAAATGTTACAGAGTAGGACTGGGAGAGGAATTGCTCTGGGCTGAATAAACATTGACCCGGAGACTGCTCTGCACTGGAAGTTTACACACCTTATTTAATCCGTTGCTACTCGGGGCTGGACAGAAAAGTGACAGGACAGGGATTATTAGTCCCAGATTTACACGCAGAGAAAATGAGGCTCGAAAATCTTACTGTTACGATGTGGATGCATATTCAAGAATGCAACATTTATTGAGTACCTACTGTTGCCGCTGCCAGACCACTAGCTGACATTGCATGAACACTTGTGTGCTGTAGCACCGGACGTATGTATGTGTTTTGATCTTCACAACAACCCCCAGAGCGCTTCAGCCTCTTCCAGGAGACAGGGCCCTGTCCTGACGTCCCCAAACTTGCTGTGTGACCTTAAATAAGTGATGTTACCCCCTCTGGGCCTCCATTCTCTTATCTGTAAGCTTAACATGTCCAAAGAGTCAAACTTTCCTCCCTCAGGATTCTGCCAGTCCCCATGCCCTAGGCTCCCAGATCTCCCAGGGGCTGGAGAGAGACCACAAATACCAATCCTCAGAATCTCCAGGGCCCTCTCTCAGGAAAGCAAGGTTGGTGGGTGGGTCTGAGAGCCGCCCATCTGGCCCAATGGAGGGGAGGGACAGGGGAGGGGAGGGACAGGGGAGGGGAGGGACAGGGGAGGGGAGGGACAGGGGAGGGGAGGGAGGAGCTAGGCCAGAGCTTCATGCTCTGGTGAGAAAGTCCCGTCCCTGCCTAGTCTGAAACCCCAGAGGGACTCCTCGGCCCTAGCAACTAGGAGGAGGAGCCGGGAAATAATACCCAGAGGTTTCCAGAGGGAGGAGTTTTGGCCCCTGGAGTGGTATTATCAGAGTATCCTCATTCAGCGCAACCCCGAGTCTCTGCCCATCACATCCACTTCCTGTTAACTTCATACCCTCTCCTGACCTCCTTGTTGACTTAAACTAAATAATCCCTAGCATGCCTTTCCTGTCACACTACTTACCTCTTCTATGGCTCTCAAAATACCACATTCCTTAACGCAGCATAATTATGATTCTATTGGGATTTCTATGTGCTAGATGCTATTCTGATCCCTTACCTGTGTTGATAACTCATTTAATCTTCCTAAGAATCCCCTAATAATAGATAATATTTTTTCCCATCCTACTGATGAAGAAACTGAGACAGAGGTGGGAAGAAGTTGAATTGGCAAAGCCACCTAAAGTAGACATACTCACAAATTCCCCCAACAGATAAGCCTATATTTTTAACAAGGGGCCATCTCTACTCAAAAAGCTTTGTTATTCAACCCAGAGATGTCTGAATTGAGGCAACTCTGTGTGTGTGTGTGTGTGTGTGTGTGTGTGTGTGTGTGCGCACCATGAAAAAACATGGTCTGATTGTCAGTAAATCCGGATTTCAATCACAGTTCTGTTAATCCCGGGCTCACTGCCTGGCCCTGTGCAAGCCACTCTCTCTGAGACTCAGTTTCCCATCTGCAAAATGGCTGGCTCCAGGCTTTCTAAACTGTACGGCACTCCCAACCTCCAAGCATCTGTTTTTGTTTGTGTGAAATGTGCCTACTGCCCCTGACGGTGAAGTGATGGGGTCAGGACAGGATTCATTTCAGGAAGAGGAGGCAGGTGGCAGGAAGCCAAATGCCTGTCTTAGTTTGAGCCCATCTGTTCATAGTGTGAGGGCGGGGTGGTGACTTTGGTGTGCCGTGGGTGGGCTGGGAGTGTGGACAAGTACCCATGTGAGCTGCTCCGGTGTGAGTGCCCGCATGAATTCACACATTTGGAACTTCTGAAGGGACATGGTTGCATTCCCTCCAGCTTTGAGGCTGGGGAGGAAAGAATGGACAGCAGGGTTCCCAGCCACTCACTCTTCTAGGAGCAAATGGATTCCCCTAAAGCTCAGACTCCCCTATCCTTTTCTGCTCACAGCCTTTCCTCGCCTCCCTACCACTTCCAGATGCAATTCACACTGCTGGCCAGGCCTCCTCTCATGGTACCTGGTACACAGGAAGCATTCAGTAAGTGACAACAGGAGGCATAATTGAAGCTGCCCTCACCCACTCTGTTTATCCTGTCAACACACACACACACACCCTGTGCAAATGATCACACACTAAACCACCACCAGCCTTCCTGCTGATGCAAAAATCCTCCTCCTTTGGAACCCTGTCCACTTACTTCCCTCATCTCCTGCGTCTATACCCTCTCTGTTCAGAACTAATCAGCAGCTTATATTTATCCAGTATTTACTTTGTACCTATAACTCTCCAAGATGGACTCTGTTGTTATCCCCATTTTACAGAAGAGGAAATTGGGGCTCAAACTGCTGAGGTCCAAGATCAACGAGCTAATAAGAGCCAGTGCATATGTCTGTACCTTTAACTGTGCTTAGAAACATAGTATATACACGTGTGTGCAATAATAAATAGCATAAAAGTTATAAAGCCTACATGTGAAAAATATACAGGGTTTTTTTTGCCCAACACGCCCATGTTAGCCTTGAAGGAACAAACCGCCATGTCGTTGAGGTGGCCACATGGCAAGGATTCAGGAGGGGTCTCTAGAAGCCAAGAGCGGTCTCCAATAGAGAGCAAGAAAATGGGGATCTCAGTAACATGGCCGCAAGAAGATGAATTCTGCCAACAATCTGAGGAAGCCTGGAAGCCAAACTTTCCCCAGTTGAGTCTCCAGATGAAGACACAGCTGGCCAACAAATTGATTTTAGCCTTGTGGGTCCTGGAGCAGAGAATTCAGATAAGCTATGCCTGGACTTCTGACTTATAGAACTGTGAACTAATAAATACGTGTTGTCTTTCTTTTTTTTAATACTTAATGTGGCACATCTTTATTTAAAATTTTCAGTTACAGCCAAAACCGGTTTGGCTCAGTGGATAGAGCGTCGGTCTGCGGACTGAAAGATCCCGGGTTTGATTCTGGTCAAGGGCATGTACATTGGTTTCGAGCACATCCCCAGTGAGGGTTGTGCAAAAGGCAGCTGGTCAATGTTTTTCTCATCATCGATGTTTCTAGCTCTCTATCCCTCTCCCTTTCTCTTTCTGTAAAAAAATCAATAAAATACATTTAATTCTTTTTTTCAGTTACAGTTGATATACAATATTTTTATTGGTTTCAGGTGTGCAACATGGTGGTTAAACATTTATATATCTTATGAAGTGATCACTTGTGTTGTCTTAGGCCCCTAAGTTTGTAGAGGTTTGTTACACAACAATAGAAAACTGCAACACATGTGTTGAAAAAGTTTTTTTGCATAAAAACTAAGAGGCAGCTTGAGTTACTAAACTTACTCTAGTATATTTTGTCTTAGGGCAAATATTTTTGTGAAGCTCATTAAAAGTATTATAAGTTGGAACAATGATTTTAAAAAAATACATTTTATTGATTTCAGAGAGGAAGTCAGAGGGAGCAAGAGAGAGTAACATCAATGATGAGAGAGAATCATTGATTGGCTGCCTCCTGCACACCCCCACGGGGAATAGAACATTTACCGGGAATCAAATAGTGACCTCCTGGTTCACAGGTTGATGTTCAACCACTGAGCCACTCTGGCTGGGTGGAACGATGATTTTTTCTATCTTGTTTCTTTTGCCAAAGTCATGTAGTTGAAATTGAATAATTTGAATTTATGGAACATAACTCCAGGATATCTATTAGCCAAATGGCACTTCCTCTAGGAAGTTCTCGAAGATCTCTCTGGGAGAAAGTAACCTCTCTCCTGAGAGGTCCCCAATCACATTATTTTCCTGTCTCTTCGAGCACTACCTGCTCTCAGTCCACCACACACTCAGGAATGCCTAGTTACCTTCTGGGAGACAAACCTTTTCTGTACTTGAGAATCTCATTCAGTGTGAACAGAAACATAGGGACATAATACAGGGAGATTTATATATATATATATATATATATATATATATATATATATATATATATATATAAAATTGATTTTTTACAGAGAGGAAGAGAGAGAGATAGAGAGTTAGAAACATCGACGAGAGAGAATCATCATCGATCAGCTGCCTCTTGCACACCCCCTACTGGGGATGTGCCCGAAACCAAGGTACATGTCTTTGACCGGAATCGAACCTGGGACCTTTCAGTCCGCAGACCTCTATCTACTGAGCCAAACCGGTTTTGGCAGATTACGTTTAGAAAAGTAAATACTAAGCCCAGGTGCTAGGGGAATCTAAAAAAGTGGGGGTGGGGATGGGGGTGGGAGTGGGGGTGGGGAGATTTTCCCTGGCTAGTGTGGCTCATCTGGGTGTTGCCTGGGCACCAGGAGGTTGCCTGTTCAATTCTGGTCAAGGGTGCGTGCTCAGTTGCAGCTTTGTCCCCTGTGGGGGGCTCCCTCTTTGCCCCTCTCTCTCTTCTCTAAGACTCCATGACGTTGAAGGTGGTGAGCCTGAGCATGGGGGACCCTGGGATTTATGTGGGTAATGGAGGTGTCTAGGCTCGATGGTATCTTTCAGGGATTTGGATCCATTCTCTGGATCAAGCTGTTCCCCTCATCCTTTCCCTGGGTTTTACTTACCTACTACCCTCTGGGCCCAGAACGGCAGCCTCCGTCTTCGCCATGGCCTGCTCTCTGTCCTCAGAAGCCCTCCTAGTCTATGAAATTCTATTGGTCCAACTCCCTCGATTCCAGCCAAGAGTTTTTTTGGCAGAAAAACCAGGGATAGAGGTTCTGAATAGAGTGTAAATATCTATCAGTTCCTGGGGTTGCCTGGAGACTCCCTGCTTATTCTCCATTGCTTGTCTGTCTTTCTGTGGACGCCGCCCGCCCTTTCTGCCAGAGGGGTTCCCTGGGCCTGCTTTGCTCCGGGGGCAGGACCTTCCCTGTGAACCTTATTTAAAAAAAAAAAAAAAAGTGCCGAAACCGGTTTGGCTCAGTGGTAGAGCATCGGTCTGCGGACTGAAAGGTCCCAGGTTCGATTCCGGTCAAGGGCATGGACCTTGATTGTGGGCACATCCCCGGTTGGGGGTGTGCAGGAGGCAGCTGATCAATGATTCTCTCTCATCATTGATGTTTCTATCTGTTCCTCTCTCTTCCTCTCTGAAATCAATAAAAAGTATTTTTTTTAAAAAAATCTAGTATAGCCGAAACCGGTTTGGCTCAGGGGATAGAGCATCGGCCTGCGGACTGAAAGGTCCCGGGTTCAATTCCGGTCAAGGGCATGTACCTTGGTTGTGGGCACATCCCCAGTAGGGGGTTTGCAAGAGGCAGCTGATCACTGATTCTCTCTCATCGATGTTTCTAACTCTCTATCCCTCTCCTTTCCTCTCTGTGAAAAATCAATTATATATATATATATATATATATATATATATATATATATATTTAAAAACCTAGTATATAGAGTTAACAGAATTATAGTATATTCAGCCAATGGACTGTACTCAGCATTTATAAAAGGAATAAGCTAACACCTGTAAAAAATATGGATGGACCTCAAAACGCAAGGCTGAACAGAAGAAACCAGATGCAAAAGAGTACACACCATACGATTCCATCTGTATGAACGTCTAGGACAGGTAAAAGCAATGTGCACGAACAAAGCAGACCAATAGCTGGCTGGGGGTGTGGGAGGACTGGCTACAAAGGGGAACGGGCTGTTCCGCGGTGACAGGAATGCTCACTATTTCCTGTCTGTACGCTAAATCTATTTGAATGGGTGCGTACACAGGGCGTCCCCCCAAAATGTGTGCACACTTTAACAGCTGGTAGCTCCATTTTAATAATGAAGTGTATTTTAATAAACACTGCCTGTATAATTATTCAAAATTTGTGTATACGTTTTGGGGGACACCCTGTATTTGTCAAAACTCATTACACCTCAACTAACTTGGTTTAAAAAAGAATAAAAAGGCAACATGAAAGTATACTTACTCAATTTAGTTAAGAAAATACAATATAATCACTGACCTACATGCACAAAATCAACATTGACCAACTCATTTGAGAAGGGCAGAGTCAGCAGTTGATAAATTCCCAGGTCAGGTGTTTTTTCCATGTTTGAAATGAAGTTGTCAGAGATTTGGGTCAGAACATCATTTTCCTCAGCTTTTTTTTTGTTTTGTTTTGTTTTGTTTTTTTTGTTCAAGAACTTCCTTTGTCATCACTATTCCTGATTTGAATCAAATTAGAAAGCTAGTGACTAATGCCTCGATGTTTAATACAATTGATGTATTGACTTGCCAGATTTAATTTTTCTTCTGAAGGAGCCTTCCAAGCTTTTGAGCGCTGTCCTTTAAAAAAGTATTTGCATAGCCCTAACCGGTTTGGCTCAGTGGATAGAGCATCGGCCTGCGGACTGAAGGTCCCAGGTTCGATTCCGGTCAAGGGCATGCACCTTGGTTGCGGGCACATCCCCAATAGGAGTGCAGGAGGCAGCTGATCAATGTTTCTCATTCTCTCTCATCGATGTTTCCAACTCTCCCTCTCTCTTCTTCTCTGTAAAAAAAAATCAATAAAATGTTTTTTTAAATAAAGAGTATTTTCACAGGTATTAATAACCATGGCTAATATTTACTGATTGCTTTCTACGTTCCAGGTGTTCTAAAGGTTTTTCATGTAACCTCTCATTACAGCTTCACAATAATCCCGACAGGGAGCCACTCTTATTGTCCACATCTCGCAGGTTCTGAAACTGAGGCACAGAGAGATGGAGTTATCTGCCAAAGGTTTGACAGCTCCTGAGTGACCGACTGGGATCTGAGTCCTGTC
Source organism: Vespertilio murinus (assembly GCA_963924515.1). Taxonomy (NCBI): domain Eukaryota; kingdom Metazoa; phylum Chordata; class Mammalia; order Chiroptera; family Vespertilionidae; genus Vespertilio; species Vespertilio murinus. Next base: position 56,036,094 of record OZ004709.1, read on the forward strand.
AGCCTGGCTCCAGAGCCCTTACACTAAACTCCTGCCTATCTAGTTGGATGTGTTCTTCAGATGACCTCTTTCCACTGAATGGACTGAGAGAGAAATTTATTTTTGGAGGTGGGAGAAAGAGTGGTGGGGTACTGAAGGGGTTGAACAGAGAGAGAGAGGTAAGAGGTTGGAGCCAGCTGTCCCAATTTTCCTGGGCTGCCTTGCTCAACCTCCCATCGATCAGGACTTCTGGAAATATGACCCTATGGTCAATTGACTCTGGTTCTCAGCCCAGAATATCAGGGACAGGGAGCCAAGTAGGTGAGAGGTGACAGACGAGGCTCTTTGGAGTGATGCCAGGAACAGCCCAGGTGCCTCCTCCTGAGCAAGGGTGTCCTTCGGGAAAGCAGGCGAGACAGAGGGCATGGCATGAATCCTCCTTTCAGAAGGAGAGTCAGCCTCACGCCTTTGCCTGGGGATGGCTGTACTATCCATCAGGAGTTGATTTTTAAAAATTAAAATGTAGTGCCGGCCTGTTTGGCTCAGTGGATAGAGCACTGGCCTGTGGACTGAAGGGTCCCGGGTTTGATTCTAGTCAAGGCACATGCCTGGTTTGTGGATGTGCGGGAGGCAGCGCATTTGTGATTCTCATCATTGATGTTTCTATCTCCGACATCAATAAAAATATTTTTTAAATTAAAATGGATTTTATTTATTTTTTTAATTCTGATGATTTTTTAAATTGATTTTTTACAGAGAGGAAGAGAGAGGGATAGAGAGTTAGAAACATCGATGAGAGAGAATCATCGATCAGCTGCCTCTTGCACACCTCCTACTGGGGATGTGCCCGCAACCCAGGTACATGCCCTTGGTCGGAATCGAATCTGAGACCCTTCGGTCCAAAGGCTGATGCTCTATCCACTGAGCCAAACCGGTCTTGGCGGCGAAACCTCATTCTTTTTCACACCTGCATTGTATCCCATTGTAGTATGCATAGTATTTACCATTCTCCTACTCAAAGAAAAGTTGTTTCCAATATTTTATTACTACAGATAATACTGCAATTAATATTTTTATCCATTACTTTGAGTATTTGCATATAAGAATATCTATCAGTAGGGATTAGTAGGTTGAGATTATCTAAAAAATTTAAGGAGCAATGTAAAGTTGAGAGATATTGCCAAATAGCTCCCAGGATGTAACAACTTATACTACTTGTAAGTTATTTTGTTTCTACATAAATATATACTCTGCCCTACAAACTCACATTTTTTACTCAGCAATATGACTTAGGGTTCTACCTATGTCAATACATGTAGATATACCTCATTAAAGAAACACTGTCATACAGCTTCCCATTGTATGACTATAAGGTAGCTTATTTGGTTGATCACTTATTGATGGACATTTGGGTGGTTTTCAATCTTTTTGCTATCACAAACGATGCTCTAGTGACTATTCTTGTATGACTAGAATAGATTCAGAGAAGTGAATTGTAAGATGATAGGCATACATATTTCAGTTTTAAATAGATGCTGTTGAATTGCTCTCCCAAAGTATTGTGCCAGGTTAGACTTCTACTAATCCTATATAATAAAGAGGTAATATGCAATTTGACTGTCACACCCTCATACAAGATGGCTGCCACAAGATGGCCGGCAGAGGAAGGAAGTAGTGGGTGATCAGGCCAGCAGGAGAGGGCAGATAGGGGCAACCAAGCCAGCAAGGGAGAGAAGTTAGGGGGGATCAGGCTGGAAGGGGAGGGCAGTTGGGGGCAACCAGGCCAGCAGAGGAGCAGTTAGTTGTTGATCAGGCTAGCATGGGAGTGGTTAGGGGGTGATCACACTGGCAGGCAGAAGTGGTTAGGAGCAATCAGGCAGGCAGGCAGGCAAGAAGTTGGGAGCCAGCAGTCCCAGATTGTGCAAGGGATGTCCGACTGCCAGTTTAGGCCCGATCTCACAGGTGGTCCCAGATTGGAAAGGGTGTAGGCTGGGCTGAGGGACCCACCCTCCCCCCAGTGCACAAATTTCATGTACTGGGCCCCTAGTGGTGCATCAGAGCTTTAGGTTTACATTTAGGACTAGCCCGTGTACTTCCTCCTGAATCAAAATTCAAAGTCCCAGTTATCACTGGGATCATTCAGGCACTGATACCCAGCCCCCTATAGAATCTGAGTAGACAAGCTGAGTGTTGGGAAGGATGAACAGACATGAGGGCCAGGCTGTCCCCCATTAATCAAGTGGTCACCCAGATAGCACAACCCTTTCCAAAGAAAAGGCTACTTTGGGAGAAAATGAGCTCTCCCTCTCTCTAGAAGTGTCTGAGTGGAGGTTTGGTATCAACAAATGCACTGAGCAAATTTTCCTGTGTCTAGGGTCATCATCTTTTTTTTTTTTTTTTTTTTTTTTTTTTTTTTTTTTTAGGGTCGTCGTCTTGACCCAGAGATGAAACAAAACCAGATCCTGCCCTTTCAGAGCTTGATACTCATGGGGAAAATAGAAAAGTAAACAGACAATGACATTCTGTCTACTCAGTATTGAGTTAGATTTCCTTTTCTGAAAATATCTGGAACTTCCTGCTACACACATGGAAATGCTGGAAATAAACACAATAAACATCCTTTTAAATGTTCAACAGGACTTGCAATCGTTTGGATTTTAACAGACAACTGGGGAGATGAAGCCTTGAGCTTACATGAAATTTGGAGGCTCTTGATAAACTGGGACCCTTGGAAGGTCTATACTCTCAGTGAAAGAGTGGACTAGGGAGAAACAAACAAACATCTGACTACTAGCAAAGGAGACAAAAATCCGTGTCCTATGTGTTTGTCTTGACTTGGTTTTTAGGTGGGGGATAAAACTATTTCTTGAGAATTTGAAACCACATACCTGACCTCAAGGTGTCTGGGGTTCACATTTATATCACCTGCATGGCTGGGAATCTCTGAGGCTGATTGTGATAGCTACTCCAGAACTCTCTCAGATGCCTCGCCAGAGACAAATGCAAATCCACCCCCATCCCCCATTGCAGACTACATAGAATTCCTACATATAAAACTCTTCCAAACATAACTAATTCAAAAGGAAAAAAACTAATGAAATACACAAGGAAAAAATCTACCACTAGTAAGATTTAACTAACGGAAGAAGCACACTCCCAATAACTTCAGATAACAGAATTATCAGATAGTGGTCATTAATGTAGAATAGAGGTAGCTGGTAAATGCTTTGGAAGCACAAAGAAGAAACTAACTCCCTGATGGAATCCAGATCTTCATAAAGAAGGAAACTTTAAGAATGGGCCTTGAAGGATATGTAGGACTTTGCCAGGTCAGGACAGATACTGTTGGGAGTAGCCAGTGGGGCGTACATAGTGGAATGTACCAAGGGAATGGCTACTTATTAACTTACTAGAGGCCTGGGGCATGAAATTGCTGCTTGGGGGAGGAGGGTCCCCTCAGCCCGGCCTGCACCCTAACCAATCTGGGATCCCTCGAGGGATGTCGACCGGTTAAACCAGCAGTCGGACATCCCTCTCACAATCCTGGACCACTGGTTCCTAATCGCTCACCTGCCCGGTCACCCCTAACTGTCCTCCGCTGCCGGTCAGGTTGCCCACAACTGCCCAACCCACCAGCCTGGGCGCCCCCAACTGCACCCCCCTGCCAGCCTGGTTGCTCCTCAGAGCCTTTCCCCACCCCCCACCCCCGCTGGCCTGGTTGCCCCATACAGCCTGCTGTTCATTTGTTTGGTCATCCCTCACTAACCCCCCTGCCGGCCTGGTCACCCCACACAACCTGCTTATTTAATAATTTGGTCATCCTTCACTAACCCCCCTGCCGGCCTGGTAGTAGGCAGTTTGTGAGGGCATGGTGGTCAATTTGCATATTACCTCTTTATTCTATAGGATTTTCTCAGGTGCAAAGAGGGCAGAAACATAGAGGAAAAGGAAAGGGAGGTAGTTAGGGGGATAGATCATGCTGGCCCTTCCTTTGCAAGCCATGTTAAGGACTAGCTCTTTCTTAATATTTATTTATTTATTTATTTATTTATTTATTTATTTATTTATTTCAGGCAGGACGAAGGAGATAGAAACATCAATGATGAGAATCACTGATCAGCTAGCTCCTGTATGCTCCAGCCACCTGGGCATGTGCCCTGACTGGGAATTGAACTATAACTTCCTGGTTCATAGGTCAACGCTCAACCATTGAGCCACACTGGCCGGACTGGACTTGGTTCTTAAATAAGGTGACCAGATGTCCCGCTTCTGGCGGGACAGTCCCAATTTTTAACAATTTGTCCCGCATCCCGCGGCGTTTTAAAAAAGTAAAAAATCGGGACTTATTTAAAACGCCGCAGGACACGGGACAGATTGTTAAAAATCGGGACTGTCCCGCTAGAAGCGGGACGTCTGGTCACCTTATTCTTAAACTAAGTGCGAAGGAAAGCCAGTGAAAGGTTTTAAGTGAGAGGTTCATTCATTCACTCAACAGTGGGTGTCAGGGATAGAGAATGGGTTGAGAATGAAGAGTGACAACAGAGACTATTCAAGAGAGGATAACAGAAATCTAGATAAGAAATCGTGGTGGCTTAGACCAGGGTGGTGGCAGTGAAAATGGAGAGGAGTAGATTAATCTGAGTGATATCTAGGTCAAGGTTTGAAGATAGATTGTATATAAGGGATGGGGAAGTGGGAGATACCTACAATGATTCCCAGGTCTTTGGCTGAGCATGTGAAACATTGGTGGTGCCATTCACAGAAATTAGGGATTAAGGAGGAAGAGTGAGTTTTCAGAAGAAAGATCATGAGCTCAGTTTTAGATATTTGGAATTTAAAGTAGTTTTGGGATATCCAGGTGGTGATGTCTAAGAGGTAGTTTCATATATATATATATATATATATATATATATATATCTTTATTTTTTCATTGATTTCAGAATGGGAGGAAGGGAGAGAGAGAAAGAAACATAGATATGAGAGAGATACATTGATCAGTTACCTTAACCAGGGGGTTAAAACCGGCAACCTAGGTATGTGCCCTGACTGGAACCGAACCCACAACCTTCTGGTGCATGGAACAAGGCTCCAAGCAACTGAACCACACTGGCTAGGGCACCTTAACTTTTAAAATGTATTTATTGATTTCAGAGGAAGGGAGAGAGGGAGGGAGGGAGGGAGGGAGGGAGGAAGGGAGGGAGGGAGGAGAGAGAGAGAGAGAGAGAGAGAGAGAGAGAGAGAGAGAGTTTTGTTGTTCCATTTATTGTTTCTTTTTTTATTATTGATTTCAGAGAGAGAAAGGGATAGAGAGAGATAGAAACATCAATGATGAGTGATTGATCAGCTTCCTCCTGCATGCCCCCCACTGGGGATCAGGCCCACAACCCGGACATGCATGTGTCCTGACCAGGAATCAAACCATGACATCCTGATTCCTGAGTTGATGCTCAACCACTGAGACACATTGGCCAGGCCATTTGTTGTTTCTTGTTTGTGCCCTGACCAGGGATTGAACCCACAACCTTGGTGTTTAGGGACCACACCCTAACCAACTGAGCTACCCAGCCAAAGCTCACTTAGTATGTTTTCAAAGTCATCCATATTATAGTATGTATCAATACTTCATTCTTTTTTTTTATTGCCCAGTTATAGTCCATTGTATAGATATACCATATTTTGTTTATCCATCCATGGGAAATAAAATGAATATTTGTGTTGTTTCCACTTTTTGACTATTATTAATAACTATAAATAAGCTATGAATATTTATATACGTTATTTTTATTATTGTTACTATATTCAATTGTTTATTGATTTCAGAGACACCCCCTAACAACTAAGCTACATGGCCAGAGTGGCAACTCTATGTTTAACATTTTGAGGAACCACCAAACTATGTTCCAGAATGGCTACAACATTTTGCATTCCCATCAGTATGAGGATTTCAATTTCTTAACATCCTTGTCAACACCTGTTATTGGTCTTTTATTGTAGCTATCCTAATGGGTATAAAGTGATACCTCATTGAGGCAGGTTTTTTGTTTGTTTTGTTAATCCTCACTTCAGGATATTGTTTTCTCAAGGACATTTCCCCCCCATTGATTTTAGAGTGGAAGGGACGGGGAGACAGAGAGAGAGAGAGAGAGAGAGAGAGAGAGAGAGAGAGAGAGAGAGAAACATCACTGAAAGAGACACATCAATTGGTTGCTTTCCACATGTACTCTGCCTGACTGAGGTACATGCCCTTGGCCAGAATCAAACCCAAGACCCTGCAGTCTGCGGGCCAACGCTCTAACCACTGAGAAAACTGGCTAGGGCTCATTGAGGTTTTGATTTATATTTCCCTAATCACTAATGATGTTGAGCATCTTTTCACATGCTTATTGGCCATTTGTGTACCTTTGGAAATATACCTATTAAAATCATTTGCACATTTTTAATCAGGTCATTTGCCACTTTATCATTGAGTAGTTAGAGTTCTTTATATTTTCTGGGTAACTGTCCCTAATCAGATATATGATTTGTAGATATTTTCTCCCATCCTGTGGTTTGTCTTTTTATTACCAGAGAGCCACCCAAGTCAAAGGGGCTGGCACTTTGCTCCACGGTTCTTGTCATACTCGTGAGAAAGAATTCAGACGAGTGACAGAAAGCAGTGGTGAAGTAAAGCAAGCAAATTTATTAAGGAAGCAAAGCAAGGAAACTTATTAAGAATACAACTAGCAAATCAGAAAACAAAAAAATAAAAAAAAGTAAAAAAAAAGAATACAACTGGCATAAAGCGCAAGTGGACAACTCAGCTAGTCTGAGCATTCCAGGCACCTGGTGGGGGCTCAAGGGTTTTATCACTCCCCCGCCACACACACACACACACACACACACACACCACATACATACACACTCACACACATACTCTCTCACACACACACACCACACACACAACACACATACATACACACTCACACACCACACATACACATACCACACACACACCACACACACTCACATACACATACCACACACATACACACCACACTCACACACCACACACACACTCACACATACACATACCACACACATACACACCACACTCACACACCACACACTCACACACACTCACACACACACACACTCACACACACTCACACCACACACACACCATGCCACAATAGATTTCAAGCTTTTCCTTTTACATTGTTGCAGCTTTTCCCAGAATTTATAAGAACATCTTGCGATTTTATCTTGCTGACTTCTTTGTTCAGTGGGTGAGATAAACCCCCCCTTTTTCCATTTCCCCTCCTCCTGCCCTAGCAGCTGTCTTTCCTGCCTAACATCCCTCCCCCCGCCTCAAGTGATACCATCCAAATGCTCTGGGGGTTTTGGTATTTGTCCCCCAGACTTCGTCTGTCCTTGATCTTGGGTTTAGCTGGCACAAATGTCATTAGGTATTTGCTTTTATCTTTCCAGGCCGGGGTGATTGAAGCTATGTACTTTCTGGTTAGAGAAGATGACTAGCAAGCTGGCTGCAAGCTGCCCAAACTGTTTGGCTTTGTTTAATTTTCTTCTTTCAGTTTCCCCATTCCAGTTGCCCAGGAATTTTCCTAGCTTCTTACTATCCTGTCACATTTTCTTTCTTTAAAAAAAAATTATATATATTGATTTCAGAGAGGAAAAGAGAGGGAAAGACAGAGAGAAGCATCAAAAATGAGAGAGAATCATTGACTGCTTCCTACACTGCATCCCACACTGTGGATTGAGCCTGCAACCTGGGCATATGACCTGACCAGGAATCGAACCATAATCTCCTGGTTCATAGGTTGACACTCAACCACTGAACCATGCTAGCCGAATCATTTTCATTTCTTTTTTAAAAAATATATGTTATTGATTTTTTACAGAGAGAAAGAGAGAGGGATAAAGAGTTAGAAACGTCGACGAGAGAGAATCATCGATCAGCTACCTCTTGCACACCCCCTACTGGGGATGTGCCCACAACCAAGGTACATGCCCTTGACTGGAATCAAACCTAGGACCTTTCAGTTCGCAGGCCAATGCTCTATTCACTGAGCCAAACCGGTTTCGGCCCATTTTCATTTCTTGATAGTGTCCTTTGGAGCACAAAAGTTTGTGTATATATATATATATATATATATATATATATATATATATATATTAGTGATTTTTTACAGAGAGGAAGGGAGAGAGATAGAGTTAGAAACATCAATGAGAGAGAAACATCCATCAGCTGTCTCCTCTACACACCCTGCTGGGGATGTGCCCGAAACCAAGGTACATGCCCTTGACCAGACTTGAACCTGGGACCCAGGCTGACACTCTATCCACTGAGCCAAACCGGCCAAGGTGAGCACAAAAGTTTTTAATTTTGATGAAGCTAGTTATTTCTTCTTTTGTTGCCTATGCTTTTGGTGTTATAACTAAAAAACCATTGCCTAACTCAAGGTCATGGAGATTTATTTCTGTGTTTTCTAGGGAGTCTTCTAGGAGCTTATATTTAGGTCTATGATCCATGCACGCTCACGTTTAAGAACCACTGGTTTGGATTACGTTTTCCACCTATCATGGCTAATCACTGTTCTCCCCAAAGACAATCCAAACCCTAAGGATTTTTAAGTCATTGGTTAGGATAATACAAATAATAATAAACCAGCTAACAATGTGTATTGAGCACCTGCTATGCGTTAAGCATTTTACATTTACATAATCTTGCTCAATCTTTACTATGTTACCTAATCTTGCTCAATCGCCTCCATTTTTCAAGGTGCAATATACTTTGCCCTAAGATGAGGTAACACATGCCTCCTCCTTTTATGCAAAAGGAAATAACAACACTTGTGTTGTACTGGCCTCAGCCTGCCAATAACCAGGACTGTAGCCGGGCCAGCCCTTGTGGTTCTTACTATGATTTCAAGACGCCTTTCAGCAATAACCATTAGGAAACTTTGAAAAGATAAGGTTTATTACTTACAAGACCTGCAAGACCTGAAAATTACACAGCACACCTGGGGCCACAGAGCAAGGTTAAGGAGAGAGGAGAGAGAGAGAGAGAATACACACACACACACACACACACACACACACACACACACACAGGTCACGTGACGGGCCTGGTTGGCTGCTTTTAACAGGCAGTGGCCCAGAATTTGTAGGCGAATTTAAAACTTTCATGGGCTCACACTCTATTGGTGAACTTAAAAAGCAGGAATTTAAAGCCCCAGGAGAAAGCAAAGCAGACAAGCAGCCCAGATGATGTTATTTAAATCAACCAATAGCTCTGAAACAAAGGAGCCTCAACAAGGGGAGGCCACCTGGCTGGTAATCTCGTTGTGTGCGGACAACCTGTTTATTCAAGATAGCCGTCTTTGAAGTGGAGGCGTTGGCAATCAGAGCTTAAGATAGGTATTTGCGTAACATAAAAGAAAGAAACAACAACAACCCCAATGTCAAGGCCTACACTTCACATTTACATCTTTAGGAAAGAAGGCTGTACAGACTGAATAAGCTATTATTCAGTGTTAAAAGTGTTAAAAGTATGGCACAACGCTCAGCGGAGAGGGGCTCAAAGGATGAGAGTGCCTTTATTCCTTCACCATCCCCTCCCCCAATGCAGACCTGCTCCTCCCAATGGTCAAGAAAGCTATCTGTCCCAGGGCTGATTTTTGCATTCTGCTAGCATCCTGTTCTTTCTTCCTTCTCTCGTCATGGCTTGAGATTTTATTTCTATTTGTGTTCTTTTTAAAAAAAAATTTTTTTTGATTTTTTACAGAGAGGAGGGGAGAGGGAGATGGATAGAGAGTTAGAAACATTGATCAGCTGCCTCCTGCACAACCCTACTGAATGTGCCCACAACCAAGATACATGCCCTTGACCGGAATCGAACCCGGAACCCTTCAGTCTGCAGGCCGATGCTCCATCTACTGAGCCAAACCAGTCAGGGCTGTGTTATTCTTAAAACTATCACATCTCTGCAACTGCTAGGTTCCATAAAAGCAAGAAATACAACTTTGTCATTGCAATATTCCCCAACTCCCAGGATAGCTCCTGGGGATGTAATGATCTTTAAATATATATACACTTTCTTGTTTAAAAATTCTCCAAAGGCACATGCATTGCACTTTGAATGAAACCCAAGTTCCCAACCATGGCGAGCAGGTCCCTACCTGATTGGTTCCTATCTGCCTCTCCATCCACACCTTCTGCTATCTTCTTTTTTTCTGACTCGGAGTCTGTGCCCTCCAGCTTGGAAGCTCTGATTAACTTATCATCTTTTCGGTGTCAGCTTAAATGTCACCTCTTCTCAGAGCCTTCCCTGACCACCCTGTCCAGTGTTAATATTATCATTGTAATTCAATAGCTAATATTAATAACAGGAAGAAAGCAAAGGGGAGGCCAGACATAAGCGTGGTCATCTGGGTGGCTTCTGCAGGAAGCTACAGCCTCAGGCATCCCAGGGAACCAGTGGTCTGTCCCCTGCAGATCAGTGGGGGAAGGGATGGAACACAGTGGGGCATGATGGGAAGGGGTGCGAAGTCTGGGTGACATAGGAAGGCGCTTGCCTATCAGTTTAGCCCGGGGAACAGCGGGTTGGCTAAGGGGCAGACCCCATCAGAAAAGTGCAAAATCTTGGAAGGTCCTAGGTAAATCCCCAAACAAAAAGTTCCCTTCTCTTGTCTCTTGTTCTCCCTTTGCTCCTGACCTGCACTTACCTGTGTGCTCGCCTGCTGTGTGGGTTTAAGCAGCCTCACGGCTCATGGCTGTGCAGACCCCACACACAATGTGGGGACCCCACACACAATGGATTGCAGCTGGGAATGCAAGCTAAACTAGCCAGTTGCTGGACTGGAGGGGACTTTAATATGGAATAGAAATTCTGGGCTGCTGAAAACAAGACTGGGCTTTTTCCATGGTGGGACCTTGGAGGGGAACCTCCTTAATTTTACATAATCTATAAAGCTTTTAACAAAACCCACTGGGGGGCCCTGGGAAATTCTTTTCCTCACAGCACCCGCTTCCATGGATCACATTACCACTCTCCCCTGCCACCAAGTTATTCTTCATCATGCAACCCGTTTCATTTTGTTTACAGATCTGACATTTCTTCATATATTTAATATTATTGTAGCTAACATGTAAGCACTCACCATAAGCACTTTTCACACACTAATTAATGAAGTGGCGTGCTTCTGAATTCTTGTCAAAGGGCTCTCCAAACTATAAAACCCTGATTTGAAGTGTGTGCTCACTTCTGTGGTGTAAACACTCCCATCAGGAGGGATTCCAAGCTACCACGGATTTGGGAAGGGCAGGGTAGTAGTACACAATATTATACAATATTTGCCATAGTGAAATACCAGTGATAAACAACCTTAAGAGCACAGTTAAAGTGTAGTAAAAACAATTAGGGAGTGATAAGTTTTGAATAATTATTCAAAAATAAATATTACCTTGCTTTTACTATAATTTATTTTTTTTATAATGGCTGTGTTTAAAAGTGACTGGGAGAATTTCTAAGCATTCTTCAGTTGTTTCTAGCAGGCCATAGGAGCCAACAGCCAGTACATTTTTCAGATGAGAGCTCTGAGGCACAGAAAGGTAAAGCCGCAGGGCTAACAAATCTGTCTACTATGCCAAAATGTATCCTCAGAATCCAGTATAGTGCCTGGGGATAGCTGTCGTCCAATACACAATTGCAAGTACACGACTACATATTTAATAATCTTTAAAAACATAAAAAGAGAAACATTTAAGCATTAAAAACATACACACCACAAGAGCGAAACTAACATCTCTTTAAAACTCACTCACAGCCCCACGAAGATAAATTCCTAATTTGATTACTTTCAGCAGCACTTCAGCCCCTGAGCGCTTTTACAATTCACCGGCTATCACCGGAGGCGTCGCCTAACCCCCCTCGCTACAAGCTTGACATACTCGGCTTTCCGTCGTCCCGCCCCGCCGGGCCCGCAAGGCTTCCTGGGAGTTGTAGTCCCCCGTCAGGCAGCTACGGCAGCAGCGGCCGCGAGGCGCCCGGGCCCGCGGAACTACACAGGTGCCGCACGGGCCGCGAGGCTCTTCCGCATCTCCTTTCCCTCCCCGGCGGCGCGCCGCCCCAGCTATCATGGCGGCTCCCTTGGCGCTGGTGCTGGTGGTGGCGGTGACTGTGCGGGCGGCCTTGTTCCGCTCCAGCCTGGCCGAGTTCATCTCCGAGCGGGTGGAGGTGGTGTCCCCACTGAGCTCTTGGAAGAGAGGTGAGGCCACCGGCTCGAGTAGGCGGCCAGGTCCCTCCCGTGCTCCCCGGGCCTCTGAATGGGAGAGCGGGGCAGTGGCCGCGAGCGCCGCGTTCCGAGGGCGGGAGGGCGGGGCCTAAGGACGCGTCTGCCGGGGGGAGGGGGCGTGGGGCTGTTCGGCGTGGGTTGGGTCCCGGAGCACGGTCCCCTGAGGGATGGAGATCTGAGGGGGTGTGCCCCATTGGGGCCTTGAGCCGGGGGAAAGGGTCTGAGGAAGGGATGCTTAGAGGGCGTGCAAGCTGGGGTGGAAATTGAGGGGGGCTTGGGATTTAACCCGGGATTTCTAGTGGTGCTCCCTGGAGTATGTATGGGACGGTGTGTGGGGGAGGGGGTGTCCCAGGTGAGGTGTTCAGTTGTATACTCTCAGTCTAAGCTCGCCGTGCAGCTTTTCCTGCAGTTTTTTCTTCTTTTTTTTTTCTTTTTAAAAAAAATCTTTATTGTTAAGATTATTACAGTTGTTACTCCCCCCTCCCATAGCTCCCCTCCACCGGGTTCCCACCCCATACCATCACACCCCCCCTCATCCATACGTACATGATTTTTGTCCAGTCTCTTCCTGCACCCCCCCCCACACACACCCCCAGAATTGTCAGTCCACTCCCTTTCTATGCTCCTGATTCTATTATATTCAAGAGTTTATTCTGTTCGTCAGACTTTTTATTCACTTGATTTTTAGATTCACTTGTTTATAGATATGTATTTGTTTCACTTTATTGTTCATAATTTTTATTTTTACTTTTTTCTTCTTTCTCTTCTTAAAGAATACACTACAGCGGTTCATATGATACTGGTTTGGTGGTGATGAATTCCTTTTGCTTTTTCTTGTCTGTGAAGCTCTTTATCTGCCCTTTAATTCTGAATAGCTTTGCTGGGTAGAGTAATCTTGGTTGTAGGTTCTTGCAGTTCATCACTTTGAATATGTCTTGCCCCTCCCTTCTGGCCTGCATAGTTTCTGCTGAGAAATCAGCTGACAGTTGTATGGGTGCTCCCTTGTAGGTAACTAACTTTTTCTCTTGCTGCTTTTAATATTCTCTCTTTGTCTTTTGCTCTTGGCATTTTAATTATGATGCTTCAGGTATTTACTCTTGACTGGGAATTGAACTATGGGTGCACAGGCATCCCTCTAACCACTGCACCACACCAGCCAGGACAATCCCATAAACCTTTTGGAATGGGAAATGGTGTGATAAATCAGTGTTTAAGAATATTAGAGCCCAGCCAGCCTGGCTTAGTGGTTGAGCAGAGACCTATGAACAAGGAGGTTATGGTTGGATTCCAGTCAGGGCATGGGCTCAATCCCCAGTGGGGGTGTGCGGGAGGCAGCTGATCAGTGATTCTTTCTCATTATTGATGTATCAGGCATCACACACAATAAAATCTCTCCCTTCCTCTCTGAAATCAATAAAATCTAATTCTTTAAAAAATAATGAGTTCTAAAAATACTATATATCACTGACTGACATATTTCACTTAGCATAATATGCTCCAGGTACCTCCATGCTGTCTCAAAGGGTAAAAGATTCTTTCTTATTGCTGCATGGTATTCCTTGGTAATAAATGTACCACAGCCTTTTCATCCACTCATCTACTGATGGGCACTTGGGTTGTTTTCAGATCCTAGCTATTGTAAATTGTGCTACTATGAACATAGAGGTGCATACATTCTTTTTGATTGGTGTTTTGGATTTCTTAGAATATATTCCTAGAAGTGGGATCACTGGGTCAAATGGCAGTTCCATATTTAATATTTTGAGGAAACTCCATACTGTTTTTTGTAATGGCTGCACCAGTCTGCATTCCCACTAACAGTGTAGTAGGGTTCCCTTTTCTTCACATCCTTGCCAGCACTTGTCATTTGTTGATTTGTTGATGGTCGCCATTATAGTATCACATGATCTCACTCATGTGGAATCTAATTAACAAAATAAACTAATGAATGGAGTGGATCTGGAGACATGGAACAAAGTGTGGAATCTCGGAGGGAAGGTGGAGGAGGGTGGGTGGGTAGGAGGTAATCAACCAAAGAACTTGTATGCATGTATGTATAACTGACAGGGTGGTGAAGGCCTGGGCCAGGGGGTGGGGGCGAGCTTGAGGAGGGTCAATGAAGGAAAAAACAGGGATATATGTAATACTGTCAACAATAAAAAATTTTTAAAAATGTATTTTATTGATTTTTTACAGAGAGGAAGGGAGAGGAATAGAGAATTAGAAATATCTGTGAGAGAGAAATTTTTTAAAAATATATATATTTTATTGATATTTTACAGAGAGGAAGGGAGAGAGATAGAGAGCCAGAAACGTCGATGAGAGAGAAACATTGACCAGCTGCCTCTTGCACACCCCCTACCGGGGATGTGCCTGCAACCAATGTACATGCCCTTGGCCAGAATCGAACCCGGGACATTTCAGTCCGCAGACCGACGCTCTACCACTGAGCCAAACCGACCTCGGCAAGAGAGAAAAACATTTTTCAGCTGCCTCCTGCACACCTCCCACTGGGGATGTACCCACAACCAAGGTACATGCCCTTGACCAGAATCAAACCTGGGACCCTTTAGTCCGTAGGCTGATGCTCAATCCACTGAGCCAAACCAGTCAGGGCAACAATAGAGATTTTTAAAACCCTACCTAATAATAGAGCATATGCAAATTAACCATCACTCCGCTACACCCACCAGCCATGCCCACCAGCCAATCAGAGTGAGTATGCAAATTAACCCAAACAAAGATGGCAGTTAATTTGCATACATGGAGGGAGGGAGGAGTGAAGACTGAAGACAGCATAGAAGGAAGAGGGAGGCAAAGTGGAAAGCAAGGTGGCTGTGGCTGCTGGAAGGAAAGCACTGGCAGCGTATGCGGGGTGGGGCAGGGTTAGGCGTGCAGCGGTGGTGGCAGTGCATGCACGGCTGTGGAAACGGTGGTGGCAGTGGCTGCGAGCTTGGTGGGGTGGGCAGGACGGGCGGGGCCCCGCCCTGCCTGCCACTGGGAGAGGTAGGGGGCAGGAGAGGTGGTGGTGGCGGGAAGGAAGCCCATTGGAAGTCTTTCGGGAATATTCCTACAACAGGTCCCTACTAAGTAAATAAATAAAAATACTGTATATTAGAGATTATGATAAACCTCATTTTATCCTCCAATTATTTTCTGTTAGATGATGTTATTTTCCTCATTTGACAGTTGAGGAAACTGAGATTTAATGAAGATAAATAATTTGTCCCAGTTCTCCAGTTGACAAATTATAATAAATATCATAGTAATTCATATGTGTAATAGTAAGAACTTAGCTTTGATATCTCTGCATATAATATTTGTGTTTAATATTTTGTTGAAGCCACTTGGTTCCTGCTTTCTTCTGGATAGTAGGAGACCCAAGGCAGTATTAGGCCCTCCTTCCTCTGCTCTCTTTATACATACCTCTATTAAGAGCATTTATTTTTTTTTATTTTTATTGATTTCAGAGAAGAAGGGAAGAGAGAGAGATGGAAACATCAGTGATGAGAGAGAATCGTTGACAAGCTGTGTCCTGCATGCCCCACACTGGGGATCGAGCCCACAACTCAGGCATGTGCCCTGACCAGGAATTGAACCATGACCTCCTGGTGTTCATTGTACTCTCAACCCAGGAGCCATGCTGGCTGGGCTTAAGAGCATTTCTCACTTTACATCATAATTCTTTATTTATATCTAGTTTCTCTACTGTAATACGAGTTCCTTGAAGGTTTGAGCTATTTAAGCCATCCCCGAATTCTTTGTGTCTGTCATAGAGTAATTACATAGTTACCTACTTATTGAACAAACTAGAGGCCTGGTGTATGAAAATTCATGCACTGGAGGGGGGTTCCTTCAGTCTGGCCTGCCCCTCTCACAGTCTGGGAGCCCTCAGGGGCGGGAGGTGACCCGGTGATCAGGGGAAGGCGATGCCCCATCACACCTCTGCTGCTGCCACTGCCTCAGCTGGCCCTGGTTCCCTGAGCCTCGGGTGGCCCTGGACGGCTGGGCAGCCACCATCCAAGGCTTGCCTGCACCTCAGGCCGGCACTGGGCAGCTGGGGGGCTGAGGAGATTGGAGCACTCCGGAGGCAGGTGCTCAGCAAGGCTGGGCCTGCTTGGGGGCAGGCCCGGTCTTGCCACGCACCTGCCGCCCTGGTGGGGCTGAGGGGATTGGGTGCTGCCATCTTGTAGCTGTGGGTACCGCCGTCTTTGAGGGCATGGCAGCAATTAGCATATCCCCTCCTTATTGGCTGTGGGAGCCGCCATCTTTGCAATATCATGAGGGTCAGTTAGCATATTCCCTCTTTATTAGATAGGATATTGAAGGAAAGAAACCATAAGATCTGCTTGCTTATAGGATTGACAGGGTGAGGGATCCACGATGAGACAATGTAGTATGGCCATTAAGAGCACAGGGTCTGGAATCTAAAAGAGGGTTTGAGTCCCTCTCTGCCTCTGCCACTTACTGTCTGTGTGATCTCCAACATCAGCTTTCTCATTTATGAAATCAGAAGTTATAATATGTACCCCATTAAACTAGATGATTCATGTTGAAGTTCTTAGCACAGTAATGAAAGTCAAAATGGCTAATGCTAAGATTTTGAGTTTTAATAGGAAGAATAGTGATGATACTGGCTGAAATAAGTGAGTCAGAAATGATAGAAATGTCATAATTAATTTAAATCTCCATTAATGGACATTGGTATTATTAATTTTTCCCCACTCTTGAGCATGATAATGAACATTCTTCTTTGAATAAATTGCCCTAAGAACAGTAATTTCTGGGTCAAAAAACAAACACTTACATTGCCCTGAAGAAAAATTAATGCAAATGTCAAATGAAGCACGTATTAGCGTGATTGCTCATTTCCCCACCTATGAGCACTATTTCTCACCAACTTCTAATTTGTTATCTTACTGTGTTTTGGAATGGAGCAAATATACATAAATTAAACACTTCAGAGTAGGTCGGAGTTACAAGGAGATCAAAGGAAATTTATAGTTAAATACAAAACGTTCCCATAATGAGTGGTTTGCCAAAGGGAATGGAATACTCTATGGAAGAAAACTCCCCATTATCAGAAATGTTCAAATCAAGACTCAGACCCACTTTCTGGGAATAAGGAGAAGAGGATTAGATAAACTATAAGACCTTTTTTGTCCTGGGAGTATCTGACACTGGCTATGGGCCATCTGCATATGTCTTTGAAATGAGAATGAACTTGGATGTCTTACTTTTCAGTGGTTGAAGGCCTCTCACTGTTGGACTTGGGAGTGTCTCCATATTCAGGAGCAGTATTTCATGAAGTAAGTGTTCTTGCTTTCTTTTATGGGTACTAAGAGTAATTTATAGCTACAGATACCAAAGCCTAGCCTCTAGTTATTTCAGACATTTAAAAAGATCTATTTTTGAAAATCATATTTAGAAATAGCCCTTTTTTATATGTCTGCATAAGAAGTTTTCATGTCCTGAGACCGAAACAAGATGGCGGCCTAGGTAGTCTCCTAAGCTGCCACCTCATCAACAATTTGGAAAAAAATAACAGCTAAAATCGAAAGGGATCACATCAGACCCACAGGAAAGCTGGCGGAATGGGATGGCTACAACTAGAGACAAAGAAAAATGCTGCTGCCGCCATGTGGAGTTTAAAACTACAGTGGAGCCAGAGCCGCTGCCATCGCCTCCACCGCGAGTGAGGGAAGCCCACCGAGAGCAGAACTCACTCCGCCCTGGGCCCAGGGAGTGGGCTGCTTCGGAGCCTGGCTTCTGCGTAGGCAGCCTTCCCGGCCTGCCCGCCATGGGAGCGAGGGAACCAATGCCGGGCCTCGGCCGTACCTTCCGCTCCCGCCCTGAACTAGACGCCTTGGAGAGCAGTCTCCCCGCACATAGCCATCTCAGCCGGGCCTCCGCGCCCGCAGCTGTCCCAGCCTGCCTGTCATGCTGGGGAGAAGGTGGCACAGCACCTTCCGTTGGCAACCCCAGCGCCCTAGGGGGGGCATGTGCCCCTGGAGAGCCGTGTGCCCCTGGGGGCCGTGTGCCACGGGAGAGCCGGGTGCCCCAGGGGGCCGTGTGCCATGTCCCGGGGGAGCCATGACCCCGGGAAGCCGTGGGACGGGAGGGGGGGGGGATAGGGGCCGTGTGAACCGGAGGAGAAGCGGATTCTATTCATGTGGTCCTGAGATAGTCACCGTAAAACAAACACAAAACTCTGGGGAGGGAGGGCATGTATGGGAGGTCGGGGGGGGGGGGGGGGCAATGGTAAGCTATGTACACATATTATACCTTAATAAATTAAAAAAAAAAAGAAGTTTTCATGTCCTGACTGGTTTTGCTCAGTGGATAGAGCATCAGCCTGTGGATTCAAGGGTTCCAGGTTTGATTCTGGTCAAGGGCATGTACTTCGGTTACGGGCATATACCCAGTGGGGAGTGTGCAGGAGGCAGCTGATCAATGTTTCTAACTCTCATCCCTCTCCCTTTCTCTCTATAAAAACTTAATAAAATATATCTTAAAAAAAAGTTTTCATGATTGTAGTAGAAATGATCCATATTAAGATTAGAGATTAGGGAAGCAGATGAGACTTCTGTAGAAGTTACCTTTTTTAAAAAAAATATTTTTTTTATTAATTTCATAGAGAAAAGGAGAGGGAGAGAGAGATGGAAACATCAATGATGAGAGAGAACCATTGATTAGCTACCTCCTGCATGCCAGCTATTGGGGATCGAGCCACAACCCAGGCATGTGCCCTTGACCGGAATTGAATTAGTGACCTTTCAGTCCGCAAGGTCTGAATGCTCTATCCACTGAGCCAAACCAACTAGGGCTAGAAGTGACCATTTTTAATGGCAAGTAAATTATTAACAGTTCCCAGTTTCTGAATAGGTTGTATGTTAATTGGCATGTAGTTGGTTCTTGGAACATGCTTTCCCATGAAAATTATGATACCAATGTTGTTTCTTAGAAAGCCCACAAAAGCCTATTTAACCCAGAAAATTAGTTCTTAAGAATAATAAAATCACTCTTAATTCACCATTCTTGTTTGGGTTACTGACAAATCTTTTTTTTTTAAACATTTGTTTTTAAAAATATTTTTATTTATTTCAGGGAGGAAAGGAGAGAG
Organism: Vespertilio murinus; assembly: GCA_963924515.1. Lineage (NCBI taxonomy): Eukaryota > Metazoa > Chordata > Mammalia > Chiroptera > Vespertilionidae > Vespertilio > Vespertilio murinus. The sequence goes on from OZ004709.1 coordinate 56,055,489, forward strand.
AGAGAGAGAGAGAGAGAGAGAGAGATCATTGATGAGAGAATCATTGATTGGCTACCTCCTGCACACTCCCTACTGAGGATTGAGCCCACAATCCAGGTATGTGCCCTGACCAGGAATCGAACCGTGACCTAGTTCATAGGCAGATGCTCAATCACTGAGCCACGCCTGCCAAGTCTTTCTGCATCATCTTGCTTCTTTATTCTGCAGTCAGAGCCATCTTTGTAAAATATGAATCTGATTTTGTCACTGTCCTGCTTAGTACCTGTAAGTGCTCACCACTGACCTCAGGATGAAATTCAAACACCTTTTGGGGCATAATGCCCGGTGGGCCCTACTTACAACATCAGCCACATTTCTTTCCACTCTACCCTGCCTGTTCTTTTTTCTTTCTTTTTATTGATTTTACAGAGAGGAAGGGAGAGGGAAAGAGAGTTAGAAACATCAATGAGAAAGAGAGACATTAGCTGACTCCTGCATTTCTCCAACTGAGGTTGGAGCCTGCAACCAAGGTACATGCTCCTGACCAGAATCAAACCCGGGACTCTTCAGTCCGCAGGCCAACCCTTTATCCACTGAGCCAAATGAGTTAGGACCTTCCTATTCCTATTGACCATATCATTTTAAAGTAGAAGTTTCTAATTTGACCATTTAATCCCAAATTTTTCAGGTGTCTCCTTAATACCTACTTTGAGCACTATTTTTTTTTCTCTTTTCATCTCATTTTCTAAAGCATTCAACTTAGTTCTCATGGAGAAAACTGTCTTTTGTATTCATACGTCATTATCTTTGTATTACTGTCTAACCAAACCATAATAACAAGAACTACTAGCAGAAGTAGGTTAGGAACAATTTAAGAGAATAAGCACACAGTTCAGTTATTGGAAACAAGTTGTATGGGCATATCAAAGAGTAGCTCACTAGCCAGAGGGCTCAGGGTGCTATAGGCCTTGGGCAGTATGTTTTCCAGACAGACTAGAGAATCCTGACATACTTTGATTATGTTGCAGCACCATTTTAGCTATGTATCTTTTTCATGCCATTGTCTCCTTAATGGAGAGCCATTCTTCCTTTCCTTTGTGGTTTATTCTCTATTCTGATAGTAGCTTAGGTTCTACCCTTCCAGGAGCCATCACTCATCACTTTAAACTAGATTTGATGTTCCTCCTATATTTTGCCAAGTATCTTGTGCTTATCCTTTTTATGGCTCATATCACACTCTTGAAATTGCCTTTGTAGATGGTTCACCCAATATAATATATGCTCGTCAGAACAAGTACTGGCACCTTTTCATCATTTATTTTTTAATACCAGTGTATAGCTCTATGTCTGCATGTGTATTCTAAACCCTCCCTACTTTCTCTCATCCTTTAATAAAAACTTGTTAAATATATACTAAATGCCAGCTATGCTGCAAGTTGCTGGGGATGCAGAACAAGATACAGCCCTTAGCCTCATGGTACTTATATTTCCGAGAGAAACAGTCAGTGAGTTTGTAAAAAATAAACATTTCAGAGCAAAGAATATCACCAGGGATAAGGAAGGTCATTTCATCACCATAAAGATAGCAATTCATCAAGAAAACAGCAATTTAAAATTTTTATGTATTTAATGGCAGAGTTTTGAAATACATGAAGACTAATAGACCTACAAGGAGAAATAGACAAATTTACAGTGATAGTCGGATATTTAAATATTCTCTTAATGATTAAAGAATAGAATTCTCTTAATGATTAATATTGAAAGACTTCTAAAACCAGGAAAGAAGTATTCATATTTATTTTACATTTGATAAATATTATTGTGGATACTGTGAGGGACATTGACTCTAGGGGCAAGAAGTGAAGCAAGGAAGAAATGGTGAGGATACTTATACAATAGTCTAAGCAGGATGATGGTGGCTTGGAACTAGAGTGGTAACAATCAATATAGTGAAAAATGATTAGATTCTTTAAAAAGTGATTAGATTCAAGTTATATTTTTAGAGATAGACTTGTTAATAGATTGGATGCAATATATGAAGGCAAGAGAGGATTTTAAAGATAGCAGTTGAGTGAATGGTGGTGTTATTTAATGAGATGCTGTTTAAGGAAAAACAGGTTTTAGTGGGATGGAAAAAGAGTCCAGAATTTACCATGTTACTTTTGAAGTGCCTATTAGAAATCCAAATGGCAGTGTTAAAGCAATTGACTATTCCAATGTGAAATGTAAAAAGACAGGTCCAGGCTGGAGGTATAAAATCGGAATCAATCTATAGATGATATATGAAAACATTAGACTGGATTACCTAGCATGATAGCCAGCTTCCATCCAAAATGTCCCCTAAAGATTTCCAACTTTTGGTATTCAAAGCATGTAATCTCTTTCTCATTGTACCAAAGTTGGTTTGTGTGACCAGTAAAATATGGCAGAAATGGTGGTATGTCACTTCCTAGATTAGGTTATAAAAGACACTGCAACTTCTGTCTTAGACTTCTGTAACTTTTTTCTCTCTCTTGGATCACTTGCTCTGGGAGAAGCCATGTCATGACTTTAGAGAAGCCTTTATGATGAGGAACTGAGCCTTCCTGTCAATAGCCAAACGAGTAAGCTTAGAAGCAAATACTTAAACCCCTTTAGAGACTGCAACCTCATGATAGATTCTGTGCCAGAACCACCCAAATAAGCCACTCCTGGATTCCTGACTCTCAGACACTGTGAGATCATAAATGTGTGTTGTTTTAAGATAAGTTTTAGGGTAATTTGTTACAGAGAAATAGATTAGTAGGACTCATAGGGAGTAAATTTACATAAAGAAAAATGCAGATATGTAGAACACTCCAATATATTGATGTTGGGAAGGGGAAGAAGAACTAGCGAATAAAGTTGAAAAGGAAGAATGTTAAGATGATTTAGTACCTGGAAGCCAAATGAAGAAAGTGCTTAAAGGAGGCAATGAAAACTATGTCAAATGTTATTGCAAGATGGGAAAATTTGGACTGAAGATTGATGATTGATTTGCCCAAATCAAGATCTTTAAAGACTTTGGCAACAGTATTTTCAGTGGACTATTGGGACAAGAGACTTTAGTGTACTAAAGTACACTGAGACAGGTACAATCTTTGTGAGGAGTTTTGCTCTAAAAGAGGCCAGAGAAATTGTATGGTAGCTAGAGGAGATATCTATGAAGACTTCCTCCCCCCCCCCTTCTTCTTTTTTTATTTTTTAATTGATTTTTTACAGAGAGGAAGGAAGAGGGAGAGAGAGTTAGAAACATTGATGAGAGAGAAACATTGATCAGTTGCCTCCTGCACACCCCCCACTGGGGATGTGCCCGCAACCATGGTACATACCCTTGACCAGAATCGAATCTGGGACCTTTCAGTCTGCAGGCCGACGCTCTATCCACTGAGCCAAACTGGCTTCGGCTATGAAGACTTCTTAAAAATTAGTATCTGCATATTTAGTTGCTACTGGGTATAATCCTATGGATCAAGAAATTGATGATGTATGACAGAGATGATAATTGAATGAACAGTGTCTTTGAGGAGGCAAGAAGGAATGGGATCCAGTCATAGGTGGAGGATTTGGCTTTATACAAGAAAAAAGAAAGTTCATAACTGTTAATATGAGACAGGTAGAAAATGTAGGTATAAAATACTAAGAAAAGTTAAAAAAAAAGAAAAGAAAATATAGGTAAGATACAGATATAGAAAGTTGGTCAACTGGGTAATAAGAAATAAGGTAGTTCTCATTTAATTGCTTCTCTTAGTGGAATAAGACATGAGCGTGTTGGTTGAAAGTGAGAAGTGGGGAGGGAGGTTGGTAGTTGAGGAGAGGGGAAGATATGAAATAGTTGTTTCAGAAAGAATATGTTGAATGAATAAATGGAAGAGCTATGTCTAACCACTTAACCAAGTTTAAAATGTCATTTCTCTAGAAAAATGCATTCTTAGACATAATGAAAAAGGCTAGAACACATTCTTATTCTTATTCTTTTTCAGGTGTGTGTGCATGAGCATGCACTTGTATAAAAGAGGATAAAGGCATGAGATAGTGATTTCTAGCTAGAAGAAACATATTAACTCATTCTTTGCATGTCTAAAATAATCCCTTTAAGACTGTTAATTTTTAAGAACTCTGAAGGAAGGGGCAAATCAGTTGCTTCCCTCAAACACAGGGAGGACAGCTTCTAACTCAGAGTCCTTTGCTCCTCACTCATGATTATGGGTTAATTTTCTTATAAGCTGGGTGTTCATAAATCTATAGCCAGCTGTATCTTATTATCTTGAAGTAATAAAATATAAATAAATAAAATTATGTCAAGCCAAATGAAAAGAATACTTTTGAAAAGAAAGTTCATCATTGCTTTGCATTGTTAATCTTCAAAAGACTTTAAAATCTAGTTCTTAGGGAAAGGTAAGAATAGGTGAAAGTGGAGAAGGAAAATCTGTACAGGAGAGAAAAAAGGAATTTAGCAACCACAGGTTAGATTTTTATGACTGCCATCAACAGATGTGGCTGTGTTCTATGTTTAGCTAAGTATTGATAGTTAAATTAGGAATTTAACAACCTTGTTTGGGAGTGTAGGCTTCTTTATAATCCTAATATATAAAAACCCAGAGTTTGTAATGACCGACTGAAGACTCAACTGAACCCTGGTAGTCAGCCCTGCAGTCAGTGCTGAGTTGCTGTGGTGACCTAGCACTGCCGCCTGTGTGGGTGTGGTGCGGGTGCGTTGACCCAGCACTGACTACTAAGGGCCTGTGGATCAGGCCCGGAGAGAGGCCTGAAGAGAGGCAAGTTCTGATCCACAGCCTCTGTTGCCTCTCTCTTTCTCTCCGGGTTTCACTAGCAACCATGCCTCTGTTTCTCTCGGGGCCTCTGCAGGGGCTGCTGATCAGCTGCATCTCTCTGATCAGGTCCGGAGATAGTCCTGTAGACGCTTACTGGTATAGAAATGGACCAATCAGAACCAAATCTGGGTGAACTGTGAGGAGCCAATGGCTGCCTAGGAGGCAGAGCTTTGATGCTGAGTCGCATAGAAACTGACCAATCAGAACCAAATTGGCCAGCAGGGGAGGGAAGTTGGGGGCAGATCAGGTCAGCAGTGGAGGGCAGTTAAGGGTGATCAGGCAGGCAGAGGCAGTTGGGGGTGAGATCAGGCCAGCAGGGGAGGGCCTTTGGGGTGAGATCAGGCCAGCAGGGGAGGGCAGTTATGGGCAACCATGCTGGCAGGGGAGGGCAGTTGGGGGTGAGATCAGGCTGGCAAGGGAGGGCAGTTGTAGGTAACCAGGCCAGCAGGGGAGGACCATTGGAGGAGAGAATAGGACAGCAGGGGAGAGCAGTAGGGATCAGGCCTCAACTGGCAGTTGGACATCCCCTAAGGGGTCCCCAATTAGAGAGGGTGCCAGCTGGCCTGAGGGAACCCCCCCTTTGGCACAAATTTTGTGCACCGGGCCACCAGTAGTATTATGTGCAATTAAACTACTGCATATATGTTAGTTCATTATGGAAACCAGCCCATTTACTGATAGACTTTTTGAGAACTATTTGTTCTGATATTTCTGAGACTAATTTAGAGCCATTCTAAACTATCTGAAGCATCAAAACACTTTGAAAGGAGGCTATTGGTAATATAAATATCAAGTTACTACTTTTTACTAACAAAGATAAATGGAGAAAAAAGAATCCATTAGTAGATAGTTGTAAAAGCTTACTTCTTTTAGAACTTTGAAAGGCAAAGCTGATGCCCCATTTTCAAAAAGAGGCAAAAAGTTTATCTCAGGCAGCTAATATATTGAGGTTTACTGTGTGATAAGTACTTTGTGCAAATTACACTTCATCCTTCCAAGAACATTACATTTCATCCTATCCTGATGAAATAGGTCACTATTCTTATTTTATAGCTGAGGAAACTAAGGTTCAGAGGGGAAACAACATGTCCAAAGGTACACAGGTGAAACCTGATTTTAATATACTTCTATTGATTTCAGAGAGGAAGAGAGAGAGAGATGGAAACATCAGTGATAACAGAGAATCATTGATCAGCTGTCTCCTGCATGCCCTGCATTGGGGATCAAGCCTGGAACCTGGGCATGTGCCCTTTAGTCCTCAGGTCAATGCTTTCTCCACAGAGCCAAACCAGCTAGTGGAACCTGGTTTTAAACCTGCGTCTGATCCCAAAGCTAGCTTGTTCTCACTACAAAGCCTGTCGATGACCTTTACAGTATTACAGGACACATTTTTGTGTGTGGTTGGGTTTAGGAAGAGGTGCTCCTGAGTCACCAGCCTGGACTCACTAAAACCAAGTCATGCACTTTCCTATTACAGTAGCAGACCAACCCTCCACCCTAGGGCAATTAGAAAAGCATGATGAATACAAAAATCATTTGCTTGAAGACACTGGAAAGTACCAAATAGTCAAGATTCAAGAGGCTGAGGTCCCAGAGAAGAAAGTACAAAAATGTGAGACTGACATTCTGAGCTGCTTTCTCCTTGATGCATTTACCAATTTATAAGAGGTACAGGCTGAGAGGCAGAAATATAGAACAGAAATTGGCTGGTTAAAGGTTAAGGAGTTATTGGTGATCTTATGGTGCTCAGAGAAATAGGAATTTGAGTGCATGGCTAACCAAGGTGGTAGGACGTGGCTTTCATTTGGAACCTCTGAAGGACTATACTCAAGAAGGGTAGATATTATTATAGACTAGTGGCCCAGTGCACAAAATTCATGCATGGAGGGGGTGGTTCCCTCAGCCCAACCTGCACCCACTCCAATCGGGGACCCTTTGGGGCCTGATCTTGCCCCCACTACCCTCCCTTGCCAGCCTGATCTTGCCCCCAAAGGCCCTTTCCTGATGGCTTGATTTGTCCCCAACAACTCTCCCCTGCTAGCTCTCAATCTCTCTCCCTTCCTCTCTGTAAAATATCAATAAAATATATTTTTTTATTTTATATATATTTTATTTTTATAATCTCTCTCCCTCTCTGTAAAATATCAATAATATATATATATATATATATTTTTTTTAAATATATATATATATTTTTATTGATATTTTACAGAGAGGAAGGGAGAGAGATCGAGAGTTAATATATTTTATAAAATATATATATAATTGATATTTTACAGAGAGGAAGGGAGAGAGATAGAGAGCTAGAAACATCAATGAGAGAGAAACATTGACCAGCTGCCTCCTGCACACCCCCTACCGGGGATGTGCCCGCAACCAAGGTACCGGCCCCTGACCGGAATCGAACCCAGGACCTTTCTGTCCGCAGACTGACACTCTACCACTGAGCCAAACCAGTTTCGGCAAAATATATTTTTTAAAAAAATAAATAAATAAAATTAAAAATTGATAGAATTTGTTGCCAACAGATTTGCATTAAAATAATACAAAAGGCAACATCAGAATTATGAGAGTCCCAGAAGAAGAGAGAGAGCAAGATACCAAAAACATGTTGGAAGAAATAGTGACAGAAAACTTCCCCCACCTGGTGAAAGAATTAGACTTACAAGTCCAGGAAGCGCACAGAACCCCAAACAAAAGGAATCCAAAGAGGAACACACCAAAAGACACATCCAAAATTCCAAGAGCAAAAGACAAAGAGAATATTAAAAGCAGCAAAAGAAAATCAGGTAGTTACCTATAAAGGAGCACCCATACGATTGTCAGCTGATTTCTCAACAGAAACCATGCAGGCCAGGCAGGAATGGCAAGAAATATTCAAGGTGATGAATAACAAGAACCTACAGCCAAAAATACTCTACCCAGCAAAGGTATCATTCAGAATCGAAGGCCAGATTAAGAGCTTCACAAATAAAAATAAAACTAAAGAGTTCATCACCGCCAAACCAGAATTATATGAATTGCTGAAGGGGGTTCTTTAGGAAGAGGAACAAAATAAAGATAAAAATTATGAACAACAAATACATAACTATCAACAAGTGAATCTAAAAACCAAGGGAATTAAAAAAAATTGATGAACAATATTCACTGGTGAATATAATAGACTCAGAGGTATGGAAGGGGAGTGAACTGACCATTCTTGGGGAAAAGGGGAGTGGGGGTGCGGAAAGAGACTGAACATAAATTGTGCACCTATGGATGAGGACAGTGGGGCATGGGTAAAGGGCAGAGGTTGGGGTGGGAACCTGGAAGAGGGGAGCAATGGAGCGGGGGGTGGGGAGGAATGAGGAAAATTTGTAATATGAACAATAAAGATTTATTTTAAAAAAAGAATTAGTAAGGAATAAAATAAAAATAATTAAAAAAATAAAATAATACAAAAGGGCAGGGTTATGTCCTTGACAACATCATGAAATACGGGAAGTAGTAAATAACAATGAAAGTGGTAAAAATGTGGGTAAATCTACATAAATATTTACTGTATAAAATAATGTCTTGTGAGTTTCATATATAGAATTAAAGTTGTAATAACAGTAATACAAAAGGCTAGAGGAGCTATATGGAGTTAAAGTGTTCAGAGGTCCTTATATTGTCTAGGAAGTAGGAAAAGTAATAATTTATATTATATTCTAATTAAAGCCAATGATTTACGTCATAATCTGAAGGTTTACTATTGAAAGAATAGAAGCTAAATATATAGGATGGGCAAAAGTAGGTTTACAGTTGTTTGTATGGAAAATAATAAATAATAATATAAGAATAGTCCAAGCCGGTTTGGTTTGGTGGATAGAGTGTTGGTCTGCAGATTGAAGGATCCCAGGTTCGATTCTGGTCAAGGGCACATGCCTGGGTTATGGACTCGATCTTCATTGGGGTGTGTGTGTGTGTGTGTGTGTGTGTGTGTGTGCAGGAGGCAGGTAATCAATGATTCTCATTATTGATGCTTCTATCTCTCCCTCTTCCTTCCTCTCTGAAATCAATATAAATACATTTTAAAATTTTTAATTAAAAATTTAATACAAGAATAAACTCTTACCCTGGCTGGTTTGGCTCAGTGGTTAGAGTGTCCACCCTTGGACTGAATGGTCACAGGTTCGATTCCCAGTTAAGAGCATGTACCTCAGTTGTAGGTTCCCCAGCCTGGTAAGAGTGTGTGGAAGAGCCGAAACCGGTTTGGCTCAGTGGATAGAGCGGCGGCCTGCGGACTAAAAGGTCCCAGGTTCGATTCCGGTCAAAGGGCATGTACATTGGTTGCGGGCACATCCCCAGTGGGGAGTGGTGCAGGAGGCAGCTGGTCGATGATTCTCTTTCATGGACGTTTCTAACTCTCTATCCCTCTCCTTTCCTCTCTATGGAAAATCAATAAAATATATTTTAAAAAATTAATAAAAAGAGTGTGTGGAGAAGGCAACCAATTGATGTATCTCTCTCACATCTATGTTTCTCTCCCTCTTCCCCTCCTTCTTCCCTTCCACTCTGTCTAGAAATCAATGGGAAAAATATCCTTGGGTGAGGATAAAAAAAAAAGAATAAACTCTGTTTCATATACTAACAACTGTAAACCTACTTTTGCCCACCTTGTCTAACCAACAAGCTAATAGAAGTGGAAACGGAATAATAAAAATATGCAGAAGCAAGCAAAAAAGGAGAGACAATAGCATAGAGAAAATGGGACAAATGGAAAATAGTAAGATTAAAACACAAGTAAATCAATAATTAGATTAACTGTGAAAAGACTAGAAATCTAACTAAAAGGTAATCATTGTCAGATAATGTTAAAGAAAAATAATTATATGCTGCTTCTAAGAAATACATCTTACATATAAGGAGACAAGATTGAAAGTAAAAACATGGAAAAAGATATATTATGTAAGCATTAACCCAACGATTCTATTATATAAGTCTTTTTTTTTAAATATTTTTATTGACATTTTTACAGAGAGGAAGGGAGAGAGATAGAGAGCTAGAAACATCGATGAGAGAGAAACATCGACCAGCCGCCTCCTGCACACCCCCGACCGGGGATGTGCCCGCAACCAGTGTACATGCCCTTGACCGGAATCCAACCCGGGACCCTTCAGTCCGCAGACCGACGCTCTACCACTGAGCCAAAACGGTTTTGGCCTATTATATAAGTCTTAAAACTAAAGTTCACCTATACCTGTAGTGTATTAACACTTCTTAAACAAATATTTATTGTGTTGGGTTTTGTTTATTCTCTTCCTTCAATTCAGCAGATATTTCTAGTGGCACAAAATTATCTAGTGATACAAAATTATTCTCCCTCATATGTACACTGACCAACTAGCATAGAACAGTATTCTAGGAAAGAAAGACATTGTTCCTGACAGGATGGCTTCTAACCACACCCCCTCCTATGGAAACTGATAATAGTTAAGATTTAAATTAATTTGCTTATTTATTTTTCTCCTGCAGACTCCATTAATAATATACCTCTTTCATTTCCTGATTGACTATGCTGAATTGGTATTTATGGTAAGCAACCTTTCATATAAAATGAATATGTATATATTTTAAATTTTATTGTCTTAATCTTCTTATTTTTAAGAAAATAATATATTTTAGGATCTCAGGAGTTTCTTTGAATATAAAAGCAAAAACCTGTTTTTTAATTTGGATTCATGGAACTGTAATTGTACATTTGACCCTTGAACAATAGGGGGTTAAGGACCGCCCCCCCCCCCCCCCCCCAGTTGTTCCCTGGTTTCCAGGTGTATTGGTTCCAGGACAACCTCTCCCCCTCTCCCCGCCACCCCATGGACATAAAAAAGTCCTTGGGTGCCCAAGTTCCCTATATAAAATGATGTTGATCAATGCATATAGTTGGCGTTATGCATCTGTGGACTCCCAACCCTGTATGGAAACCAGTACGAATATTTACTGAAAAATATCAGCGTATAAGTTGACCTATGCAGTTCAAACCCAGGATGTTCAAGATCAACTGTGTTACGGAATTATGAAGAGTAGTTTATGACATATGACCAGTTCTAATTTCTTTTACTTTTAAAATTTCATATGTGAACTGTGTAGCCTTGAATTTTCTAGCTCCGAGATTCTATGATTGGCTTTCATTATGGTGCCAGTGTTGAGGACATCCTCAATTTCCTAAGCATTCTGCCAAGAGGTTCTATGACAAGGACTTAGGCCTGGGGAGACTTTCAGGGGTAAGAAATTGGGAAGATAGGGCTATGTTTTGAGAGCATAGTCATTTGAAACACTTGCTTAATGTAGGGTTGAAAAATCTGGCTAAAATAGGAGGTCCACTGAGCTCTTCCTTAAAAGCAAGTTCTCCAGTCATACCTCCCTGAAAAGGCTTTCCCTTTGGGTAGTCAAAGTGAGGGCTGAGGTTCTGCCTGACTTTAAGAAGTCAGTACTGGATAGTCCACTGCCTTCCAGAAACTTCAGACCCTTGTAGCATTCCTTTACTCCCACACTAATTGAGTTCATTTCCTGTTACTATTCTTTCTCTTAACAGATAACTGATGCACTCACTGCCATTGCCCTGTACTTTGCAATCCAGGACTTCAATAAAGTTGTGGTGAGTAGTCAGTGTGTTGGACAAAACTTGTAGAATCGGGTAACCTGCTGGTATCTGTTATCAAAAAGATCAAAGGTCATGCATGTACTTAAGGATACAACATGTTTTAAGACACTAAGATGTGGGAGTGCAACTTCTGGCTTGTTCAGCCAGTCCTGGAATAGTTGAACTTTACTATTAGATACAGAAAGATTTGTTTAATCTTTGTAGCTTAATATCCTCTTACCTGTGCCAGTTCTGACTTTTTGGAGTAAGTGGAATTGAACTACAATTATATTAATGAGGACCCTTAAAAATTAGTCCATACCTTTCACCAGTTTTGTTTTTTTAACTCATTGTATTATGCCTATCTGAGGTAAAATCAGAATCCCAGTGTAGCTTCTATTTCTCTCTAGAGAGCAATCTTAATTGGAAAAATTGGCATATATTAAACACCTGTTGAAAGTGTTAATGCAAACTTTAGTTTTAACCCATATGTAATAGCCAAGGAGAATTGTATAGTGGGACTATTTTAATTTTCCTTGGTTCTGAGAGAGTTAACAGATTAACCATGTGTACTATCTATGTAGTTATTTTAAAAATTGGCTGCAGTCCTCCTTGATTGGCTGAGAGCCACTGAGACTTAGACCAGGGTGAGAGAAGGCTGCATCCCATTAGTGTTGTCTGTTTTGGTTCATTTTCACTTCTGTTACCAAGTAATAGAACCAGAAATAGCAGTCTGGCTTTCTGTAGCACTGGTCATCAGTAACAAATGATGTGGTGAATTACAGAATTTTAGACCTCAAAGACACTGTTAAAATATCTAGACTGAGAGTTCTTTACTTGGGGTCCCTTATTAGGTCTATAAAACCCTTGAGATGGTATGAAAATTTGTTTATGTATGTGCATATGTCATTTTATTTCATGTGGAGAGTTCATAATTGTTAACAGTGCTCAAAGAGTCCTTAATTCCTACCCTAAATGATTAAGTACTACATTTTAGATACTTGTTAACAACCAGAGGCCCAGTGCACGAAATTCATGCACAGGGGAGGGGTATATCCCTCAACGTGCACTGTCTCCAATTTGGGACCCCTCGAGGGATGCCCGATTTCCTGTTTAGGAGGGATTGGGACTAAACGGGCAGTCAGACATCCCTCTCACAATCCAGGACTGCTGGCTCCCAACTGCTCGCCTGCCTGCCTCCCTGCCTGCCTGATTACCCCCTAACCACTCCCCTGCCAGCCTGATCGATGCCTAACTGCTCCCCTGCCAGCCAGATTGCCCCTAACTACCCTCCCCTGCAGGCATGGTCCCTCCCAACTGCACTCCTCTGCCAGCCCGGTCACTCCTAACTGCCCTCCCTTGTAGGCCTGGGCCTCCCCCCCAACTGCCTTCCCCTGTAGGCCTGGTCCCCCCCCCAACTGTCCTCCCCTGGAGGCCTGGTACCCCCCAACTGCCCTCCTCTCCAGCCCATCAACTCTTAACTGCTTTCCCTGCAGACCTGGTTCCCTCCAACTGCACTCCCCTACTGGCCTGGTCATCCCTAACTACACTCTCCTGCTGGCCTGATTGCCCACAACTGCCCTCCCCTGCTGGCCATCTTGTGGTGGCCATCTTGTGTCCACATGGGGGCAGCCATCTTTGACCACGTGGGGGAAGCCATCTTGTGTGTTGGAGTGATGGCAATTTGCATATTACCCTTTTATTAGGTAGGATAAGAGCAGGGAGTACCGTATTTGCTGGCGTATAAGACGACTTTTTGGCCCTGAAAAACATGCCTCCAAGTGGGGGGTAGTCTTATACGGCGAGTATATAACAAACTCTGTATTTTTAGTGGAAATGTTAGGGGGTCGTCTTATATGCCCAGTTGTCTTATACGCCGGCAAATACGTATTTTTCAGGGCCAAAAAATCGTCTTATACGCCGGCAAATACGGTATATATCTTAAACTAATGGAGCATGTGATTATATAGATGCTAAGTGAAATAAGTCAGATAAAAAATGCAAATACTATATGATTTTATTTATATGTGGAATTTTAAAAAGGTAGAAACAGTAGGTTGGTGGTTGTCAGGGATTGGGAGTGGGGGAAGGGGATTGTTGATGAAAGGGCACAAACTTTTAGTTATAAAATAAGTAACTTCTAGGGACGCTAATATACCGTACTTATAGCTTAGAGACAGTAGTTAGCAATGTTGTATTGTATACTTGAAAGTTACTAAGAGAATAGATCTTAAATACTCTCACTACAAAAAGCACACAACATAATTATGCAAAGTGATGGATGTGTTAACTAACCTTATTGTTGTTAGTTAACTAACATTTTTGCAATATTTAAAGGTTGGCAAAACTAGGTTTCCTGTTGTTCATATGGGAAATAATACAGTAATTAATAAATAATAACAAGAATAAGTTTTCATGTACTCACAACTGTAAACCTACTTTTGCCCACCCTGTATATATATATCAAATCATTGTGTTGTATACCTTAAACTTACACAATGTTATATGTCAATTATATTTCAAGAAAGCTAGGGGGGAAAGTTTTGGGGGTGAGATGAAATGCTTTAATAAGATTCCCTGGAAGGTCAGAGATGATAAACTGAGCATGAGATTCATAAGCAGAGTTATTCAGAGACAAAGTAGCAATGATTATTTTCTTCTCCGGGATAAATTATGTATGTAAACCATAGTCTTTGTTCTTTGAAGTTATATGCTAAAATATTAGGGGTAAAGGGTCATAGTATCCACAACATACTTTCAAATGGTTCAGAAAAAAATTATGTTTGTGTCTGTATAGAGAGATTACAAAATGTGGCAGAATGTTAACAGTTGTTCAGCCAGAGTGGCTCAGATGATTGAGTGTTGACCGTGCACTGGTTCAATTCCTGGTCAAGGCCCTTGCAGAAAGCAACCGATTGATGTTTCTTTTTCTCTCTCTCCCTTCTTCCTCTATCTATTCCTGTCCTTGGGTGAATTTGTTTGTTTGTTTGTTTGTTGTTTGTTTGTTTGTTTTAAAGAAACAAAATGGTGAATATAATAGAATCAGGGACATAGAAAGGGAGTAGACTGACAATTCTCAGGGGGAAAGGGGATGTTGGGAGCACAGGAAGAAATTGGACAAAAATCTTACACCTATGGATGAGGACAGTGTGGGGAGCAGTAAAGGCATAGGGTGAGGTGGGGTGGGGTGGGAACTGGGTGGAGGGGAGCTATGGGGGTGGGGAGGAACAGCTGTAATAATCTGAAAAATAAAGATTTATTTTTTTAAAAAGAAAAAATGTTAACGGTTGATGGCTCTAGGTGTTTTATTTAATTTTTTTCAACTTTTCTGTAGTTTGAAATTTTTCAATGTAATAGACTAGAGAAAAAAAATAGATCCAGCCAAAATCGGTTTGGCTCAGTGGATAGAGCGTCAGCCTGCGGACTGAAGGGTCCCGGGTTCGATTCCGGTCAAGGGCATGTACTCTGGTTGCGGGCATATCCCCAATGGGGGGTGTGCACGAAGCAGCTGATCGATGTTTCTCTCTCATCGATGTTTCTGACTCTCTATCCCTCTCTCTTCTTCTCTGTGAAAAATCAATAAAATATATTTTAAAAAAATAGATCCATGTCTTTACCCACCAATACCTGTATGCATGTGTGTGTGTGAATTGAACCATGACCTCCTGGTTCATAGGTTGATGCTCAACCACTGAGCTACACTGGGCTGGGCGAGTTCACTAGTTTATGTGACAGAAAATTCAAGGAGAATATTATTGGCTTCATGCATTAGTAATTTGTTTCTTTTTAAAAATATATTTTATTAATTTTTTACAGAGAGGAAGGGAGAAGGATAGAGAGCTAGACACGTCAATGAGAAAGAAACATCAACCAGCTGCCTCATGCACACCCCCTACCGAAGATATGCCCGCAACCAATGTACATGCCCTTGACCGGAATTGAACCTGGGACCTTTCGGTTGCAGACCAATGCTCTATCCACTGAGCCAAACCGGTTTCAGCAGTAGCTTGTTTCCTAATTTATATGGAAACATAGAAGTTTTTTTATTTTTTTTCCTCTGTGTGATTTAAAGAGAGAAACAAAAAACCAAATGAGCTAATTGTCACTACCTTGTTTTTTGACACACCAAGACATTCTGTTATCATTGGCACTGACTTAAATTTTGGAATATTTTTGTTTCTTCATCCTCAGAATTCAGCCTATTGGAACATTTGGTTATATGGTCAGAATAAGAATTTCATTTAAACTATGTCAAAAATTGCCCTAGCCAGTTTAGCTCATTGAGCATCCATCGGCTTGCAGACTGAAGGGTCCCAGGTTTGATTCCAGTCTAGAGCCCGGGTTGCAGGCTCTTTCCCCAGTAGGGGGTGTGCAAGAGGTAGCCAATCAAAGATTCTTTCTCATCATTGATGTTTCTGTCTCTCCCCTCCCTTCCTCTCTGAAATTATTAAAAATATATTTTAAAAAATAAACGGTGTCAAAATTAACTCATTCTAAATGGCAGATTTTGGTGATACTAATAAACTGTGGTTGGTTTAGATAGAGTATTGGCACATGTCTTCCTCCAAATCTTCCCCACTTTTTCAGGATGAGCCCATATCATACCTCCAGCAAGATTAAATTGCTCCTATGTGAACTCCCTGTGTTTCCTGGATCTCACACCCTTCAGGTGGCCTTCTCTGTGCAATAGAACTCCAGAAGCCTTAGCTAGTGGGGCCTCAGTCCTACCACTGCCACTGCAGCTGTCCCCAGTGCTCCCTGTTTGCTGAGCCAGCCACCTTTTCTTTGATAAAAGCACCTTAGTCTGTATTTGTCTGTTTAATTAAACAACCCCAACTGTGCATGGCAGCATAAGTTTTACTGATGATAATTCCTACCACTTACCTTGGACTCTCAGAGATGATCAAAGAGAGGTTTTTGAAGTTTGACGTTTGTTCAGGGTTTCTGATTATGTCTCTAGCTTAAGTTATACAAGAAATCTGGGGTTACTTGTATTCCTGTGATGACCCTTTGATTTTCTTTTGAACTGAAAGTTGACTTTTTTTTTTACTTAAAAATTTTAAATTATTAATACCTAAGATATGAAAAAAAATATAAGGAATAATACACTCAGCTGGCGTGGCTCAGTGGTTGAACATCAACCTATGGTTTGATTCCCAGTAAGTGCATATGCCCTGGTTGCGGGCTTGATCCACAGTGTGGGGCATTCAGGAGGCAGCTGATCAGTGATTCTCTATCATCACTGACGTTTCTATCTCTCTCTTCTTATTAATCAATAAAATATATTTTAAAAATACATGCTATGACTATTTTGGCTTAAAAAATAAAACATTACACATATAGTTGCCTCTTTCTATACTTTCATCTCCTTACTTCCCCTCTCGCCAGTTACCACTGTTCTGACTTTTGTGTTTATTATTTCTACACACAGCCATGTGAATATTCCTAAATCACGTGTAGTGTTATTTTGTATATAAATGGTACAATGCAGTATATATTCTGTTGTCACCTGCCGTTTTCATCATTAAGTCTTTACTCACATAGTTAAGTGCCGGCTACTTTGGCTGCTCTGAATTACTCTATTTTATAATAGGTGGCAGCATTGATTTTATACGGTCTCAATGAGATTCTCTGATCATTAAATGAGCAAGGCTACCCATTTTGGGTTCAAAGACTTTTTCCAGTCTGACCCATGTTTACTTATAAGGTTGCCTAACTCTTTTTCATTCTGGAACACACCTGTGAACTTGTTGGGACATACCAGGGTAAGGCAAAAGCTTTCCACCCCCATCTCACTCCCTCTTACCTATCCACCTACCTAGCCACGCCCAGCCATGCCCAGCCCTCCTCTTCTTCATCCTGGCCATTCCCCACTTCCTCTTTGGAAGTCAACAACTTGAAACAAGAGAGCTCAGAAGAAAACTCAGGAGACTGTCACATTCAAGGGACCATTTCACTTTGCATGAAAACATTTCACTTTGCTGATGGGACTTTGCAGTCTTTAGGCCACTGATAATAACTTCCGAATGGCTAAGAACTTTGCTTTGCCACCTAGTCATTCATATAACCATTCAACAGGTGTTTATCATTTGCTCACTTTGCCAGGTATTGGCAATAAACACTGTCATTACCCCATGGAACTCATAGTCTTCGTGAGGGAACCACATGTTAGTCACATAAATTTTTAAGAAAGTTATAACTGAACAGTGCTATGAAACAATGTGCGTAATGGGGAGATTTTACCTAGTCGAGGTGGGGGTGAATGTGCCTCGCTGAGAAAGTGATTATTTTACTCAGGTCTATGTGGAGTTCACTTGGGTAAGAGAAGAGGTTGTTCCAGGTTAAATGTAAAGAAAGGCCTGGGAGCAGGAGGGCCATGGTGTGTTCATATATTTGAACTCGGAAAGTGAGAGGTGGGGAGAGTGGGCATGAGATGCGCCTGGAGAGGTGGGGCCACGTGGGTCATGGCAGGACTTGTGTTTTCATCCTAAAAGCAGCAGAAAGTAATTTGTTTCATGTGTTTTGTCATTCTTTCCAGTTTAAAAAGCAGAAACTCCTCCTAGAACTAGACCAGTATGCCCCAGATGTGGCCGAACTCATCCGAACGCCAATGGAAATGCGTTACATCCCTCTGAAAGTGGCCCTGTTGTAAGTATTCTCTGACAAAACAGGCCCAGAGCCAACAAATGCGAGGAAAATCTGATGAGACTTTCTCATGTTGTTTGTTGTATTTTTGGAGATTTGCAGTCTTAGTCATCAAGCATTTGCTGTAGTTCTGTTGCACAACTGGGGTTCTGGCCAGCAAAAGAGACAGAGCCATTCTTTCTCTGTTGGGACAAAGCCTCATACAGGAACACGCACAATCCACCCTTCACAGATTCTTTTTCACTCTGTGCCGATCTGAGCTCTAGCCTACTTGTTACCACTGTTTGTCTCTTTAAAAAATAAAAAAATAAATAAAAAGAAAAAGATCATTCTTTAGTTGTGATATGTGGATTAAATAAAATTCTGGTCTTCATGTGGTTGTTGTTTTGAGCAGCTTTTATCCTTCATGTACAACTTAGCCCCCCGTTTGTAGTTCAGAAAACAAGTACAATTCTAAACAGACCCATCCCAGATGCCTAAATGGGTGACCAGTATGGGAGAGTGAAACTACGGAGGCCCTGTGAAAGAATGCCTTAGGAGTGTTCAGTGCTGTCAGTAGTTTCTTTCAGGTTATTCCCGCTTATATTCCTGAGATAGGCAAATGTGAATAATTATCCAATTAACTAATAGTCATTGAATATTAATAATATACTAGTTTTAGGGATACTCATTAAACAAGTCAGACAAGTTTCCTCATGGAAAAACATGACCTTAGAACTTTAGAACTAGAAGGAGCCTTATGAGGACAGTTTATTCAACCCTCTGCCTGTGTGTGAATCTCCTGTTCAGTAGTCCAGATAGATGGCCATGTAGCTGCTTCTTAAACATCACCTTCTACTTAGAAATGGTTCCCCCCTCCCCCACCACCAGTTTTGAGGTACCAGTTCATATCTATGTATTTCAGAAATATTGCTGGGAACTATTTAATGGAACCAGAGGTTTAGAAACACTATGAATCCCTTATGGATTAATATGTCTCCTGAGGGCAGTTTTGTAATAGCAGCAGCCATTTCTTTAAAGGTTGTGTAATAAGCCTATCTATCATTGCTGGAAAAAAACACACCAACAATTTCTAGGCCTTTGTCTTTAGAACTGCTAGTGTTACAGCCCTGGGAGGTATTGGATTTAAGGTCTTTATTTGTAAATAATAATTATAATCTCCCTGAGACACTGGTATGTTTCTTCCTATCTGATAATCAGAATTATGTAACTGGTCTCCCTTTTCACACTGTCTGCCAGTAAACGCAGAGCCAGATTTGAAGCTGATTATTATAGTGCTTGTAGAAGACAAATTGGGTCTTCTTTCCCTGGCTTTCACTTTCTCCTTTTATTAATGTTTTCCCTGGTCTTGTTTCTTTATTTCTGTTTTTATTTTACTGCTATTTTTTATTCTCACTTCTTATTTGAGTCACCTCTAATCTTTTGTGGAAGCAAGATAGAAATAAGTAAAAGTAATAATCCATTATGACTATATGAGCTTTCCTTACTCATTTCAAATTCATTTTCTTAGTCCATTCCTTTTCATCTCAGGAAAAGACTACATGTTTCAGCTCAATCCCATCCTAGTGGAAGTTCAGGTGTCCTGTGAAGTTCTGTGGCAACTAGCTTGTCGAAGTCAGCAGATAACTTATTCCGTCCTTGGGATCTGGCTCGCGGATACTGTTTTACTACCAAGAGGGCTACATCTAAGCTGCTCTACCTTTTGAATGGGGGTAGCCTGTGTCATAGCTTAGGAACCTGACTGAGGAAAAAGTACTTTTTGGTTTTCAGAGATGCATGTAGCATTCCTAAGATATATGATTATGGGGAAATTGGTATAATTTTATCATTTTGAAGTTTTAGGTAGTAGAAAAAATATATGCTTTAGAGCTGGAGAGACCTAATTTTTAATATATTCATTAGCTTGTGAACCTTGGGCAAGTTAATTAATAACTGAGTCTCAGCTTCCTCATCTGTGAAACAGGAATAATGTTATTACTAGTTTACAGGATCTCTGTAATATATTATAAAAAGCCAGTGGCCCTAATACCGTAACGACCAAACAACCGGTCACCATTAAGTGCATGAGCATCTCCCCCGTGGCCCACAGGCTGGATCGCAGCAAGACGATGGATGGTGGGCGGGCAGGCAGCAGGCGGGTGGGTGTGGTGAGGTGGGCTCGGTGAGACGCTTATGGGTGGGTGGGACCACGCGATTTTGCATGCTGGGCCTCATGCTTAAATAAGACAGTTTCTATAGACCAGATAGCACAGAAAAAGGAGTGAAAGTTCAGTACCTTTTACGCATTGGCCTCAATTCCACTCCATTCTCTTTTACTTAGGAGAACTCATTTCTAAGAAGCTGCCTTCCCTTGAGTATGTTTTCAGTAAATCTCTTTAATTTTCTGGATATAGTGACATAGACTCTCTGGTCCTTTGACTAGGATTACTAATACCAAACATGTGTGTTTTTCCCCAGCTATCTCTTAAATCCCTACACGGTCTTATCTTGTGTTGCCAAGTCTACCTGCGCCATCAACAATACCCTCATTGCTTTCTTCATTTTGACCACGATAAAAGGTAAGACACCCAAAAAGTACAAGCCATGATTTTTGTAGGATTTCGTAACACATTGTGGATTTTTTAAAAATACAACACTTAAAAAAATTTTTTTTTAATTACAAAAGTATGGGTGGACAAAAAAGCTATGGTACATTTACAATAGAATACTACTCAGCTATAAAAAATAAATAAATAAAGGAAATCTTACCTTTTGGGACACTGTGGATGGACCTGGAGAGTATGCTAAGTGAAATAAAGCCAGGCAGAGAAAGACAAATACCATATGATTTCACTTATATGTGGAGTCTAAAGGACAAAATAAATTAACTAACAACCCATAGATACTTAAAACAGACTGACAGCTGTCAGAGGGGAGGAGTGTTGGGGGACTGGGTAGAAAAGATGAAGGAATTAACCAAAACCAAAACCAAAATGGACAAAAATGGTGACTGCCAGAAGGAAAGAGGTGTCGGGGGCGGTGGAAGAGGGCAAAGGGAGAATAAATGGTGGTGGAAAGAGACTTGACGTTGAATGGTGCTCACACAATGCAGTATACACATGATGTGTTATAGAATTGTACACCTGAAACCTGTATGATTTTGTTAAGCAGAGTCACCCCAATTAAGAAAATCCAATTAGCCGAAACTGGTTTGGCTCAGTGGTAGAGCGTCGGTCTGCGGACTGAAAGGTCCCAGGTTCGATTCCGGTCAAGGGCACATACATTGGTTGTGGGCACATCCCCGGTAGGGGGTGTGCAAGAGGCAACTGGTTGATGTTTCTCTCTCATTGACGTTTCTAGCTCTCTATCTCTCTCCCTTTCTCTCTGTAAAATATCAATAAAATATATTTTAAAAAAGAAAATCCAATTAAGAAAAAGAACTACCAAAAAAAAATTACAGCTTGCTGGTGTGCCTCAGTGGATGAGTATCAACCTGTGAAATAGGAGGTCAAGGTTGATTCCTGGTCAGGGAACACGCCCAGGTTTTGGGCTCAATCCCCAGGCGGGACATGCAGGAGGCAGCCTATCAATGTTTCTCTCTCATCAATGTTTACATCTAAGCCAAAATAAAGATTTATTTAAACATCTTGAGCCCTAGCCCAGCTGGTGGCTCATTGGATTGAGCATCATCCCATGGACTAAGAGGCCCCTGGTTTGTTCCGGAATAGGGGGCATGCAGGAGGCAGCCAATCAACGAGTTTTCCTCATCATTAATTTCTATCTCTCTCTCCCTCTCCCTTCCTCTTTGAAATCAATAAAAATATATTTAAAACAATAAAACAAAACATCTTGAGCCCTGGCCTATGTACTATGTAGCTCAGTTGGGTGTTGTCATGTGCACCAAAAGGTTGCTGGTTCGATTGATGTTACATTCTTACATCGATGTCTCTCTCTCTCTCTCTCTCTCTCTCTCTCTCTCTCTCTCTCTCTCTTTCTAAAAATCAAAAACTGTTCTTTAAAAATTTTCTCAAAATTCTATCATTCAGAGAGTTACTGTTAAGATTAGAAAAAAATATTTCCTAAATGGCTTATACCGTATTTGCCGGCGTATAAGATGACTTTTTGGCCCTGAAAAATATGCCTCCAAGTGGGGGGTAGTCTTATATGGCGAGTATATAACAAACTCTGTATTTTTAGTGGAAATGTTAGGGGATTGTCTTATACTCCCAGTCGTCTTATACGCCGGCAAATACGTATTTTTCAGGGCCAAAAAATCGTCTTATACGCCAGCAAATACGGTAATTTTCTAAATGAGATAGCAGCCCCTCTGCCTCTCTTCTCACCTGTAATTCAACTTCTTCATGGCATTTCTTCTGGCTTTTGCTAGTGTTTAATTCCATATTTCTAAATAAGACTTCATATTGCTATTTAATGAATTACAAATTTTAGACATCACTTCTCATGGAAGATAAAGATTTAGTTTTTTGTACCAATATCTCCACTTTCCCTTTATCTCATTTTATTCAAGTAGTTATGCCACAATTTTGATTAAATCAGTAATTGGTACCTGTATTTTATGACACTGTATATATTATTTACTGCTAGGCAAAATAGTAACCAAGATTACTTTTTCCTTCTTATACAATCTTTTATGTTTCCTGTGGTCAATAATTCTTTTTTCCCCCTCCAGTTGCTTCACTAGATCTGTCAAGTGCCTAAAAATAGTTTTAAAAAATGCTTAAAGACTTCAAATAGTCTATCGTTGCTATTATTTTTCTGGAGACTTCCCTCACCCATCCTCCATTTTGCCCCTAGCTGACCTGGTATTGCCCAGGCCTGGTGCAAAGCTGCTATTGTGGGACTTTTCTTTATAATTCTCATAATTCTCCTTATTTATAATTTATTTGTAATTCTCATAAATATTCCTTATTTCCTGGATTTCTTCTCTCCTTTATTGATTTTTTTCTCTTTGTTTTGCTGAAGTAGTTTCTCAAGTAGTTTTCTAAGAAAGGGTGTATTAAATACATATCTTGAGTCATTTTATGTCTGAAAAATGTTTTTGCTCTAGTTCAGCACCAAATTAATAGTTGGTGCAGAGTATGCAGTTCTAGAACTTGTATAGAGATTCAGAATGTATAGAGATTCAGAATTTTAAAGGCATTGCTTTACTGTCCTCTAGCATCCTGGTTGTTATTGAGCTGTTGGCTGCCATTATATTTTCTTTTCTGAAAGATTTAAGAATTTTTTTTTTTATCCTCAGTGTTTTGAAATTTCATGATACTATGTCTTGACATGGGTCTTTCTTAATTCATTATACTAGGCAATTGGTAGGTCCTTTCAATGTAGAGACTAGTGTCCTTAAGTTCCAGAAGGTATTTCTATATTATTTTTCCAAATTCTCTGTTTTCTCTGTCTGCTTATTTGTTCTATTAGATATTGGACTTTCTTGATTGATTTAATTTGCATATTTTATTTTCTATCGATAGTTCCAGCTCTTTTACTTTCTCTTTTTCTGGGATATTTATTTGTTTTTATCTTCTAACTCCTCTCTTGAATTTTTAAATTTTCTAATACATTTTAAGTTTTTTCTTGGTCTCAATTATTTTTTAAAGTAGCTTTTTTAAAAATCATCACAGTAGTCTTTCTTACCAGAGTTTTGGGTGTTTTTTTTTTGTTGTTGTTTGTTTGTTTGTTTGTTTTTTCCAGTTCTCATCTGTTTCAAGCATAGTCTTTTTGTCTTCTTGGTCATCCCTCCACCACTTTCTTTTCCTGTTTCTTTTGAGCTCTGTCTTTCATATGGGAGGATTTTCTCTCATTTATGGTGATCCTTGGCTGTCTGTTTATGTTTAAGAGTGAGGCACTCACATGATGCCTTGAGACTGCAGGAGCAGGACTTGTTAATGGATCTTTCTCGCTATAGGGAGATTGGGCATTGGGCTAGCCTTTTTGGTCGGAGGTACCCCTACATGTCATCATTTATAGGTTTTCTTTTTCTCTGAAACTATTTACTGTTTCCAGAGAGGAATTTTCCAATTTCCTTCCCAATAGTAACAGAGTTGGAGTTGCAGTGGGGTGGGGGTCGGGTGAGGTTCATGTGACCTACTATTGAAGTTGTGAGAGTAGGAACAGAGGAGGTGGCAGACTGCAATGTATGGATTTTATATAATCTCATTTCTCTTCAGCTCACACTTCTCCTCAGCCCATTACTGTGCTTAGTACACCCTAAACCTGTGCTTCTTCCATTAATATTCTCCAGAACTGTAGTCTCTGGATGGAGTAGAAAGTTGGAAGTTGGAGTGCACATAGTTAAAATGAGATCTGGAGTTCTGCCTGATCTGTATACAAAGTTTCAGCTTGATTTTTATCTCTGTACCTTACCTCACCTTCCATAGTATCTGATGCCTTCAAGGTGATGAATTTCTCAGAAGTTCTTTGGAGTGGGTTGGCTTTATTTTTATTGGTATTCTTCTCTGAGATCCCTGAATTGTAATTTCTTCCACATTGCTCAGTCATTTATCCTTCTTCTATCTGCTTTATGTTTCTACTATTTATTACATTTTATTTTGCTGTAATCTCCTTTCCTGTTGTTTGTGATTTAAGACTAGTTTTATTCTTTTATCGTAATTTTGAGTGAATTTTTTGGAGAGATGTGACCAATCTACCATTTTTAACTGGAAGGCTGTTAGCTTTGGGTTATATATTTCCATATTTTTTCTCTCCATTTTTCTTTCAAATTTTTAAATATTGTATCTATTAACTATCACCACAAAATGTTATTCAACAAACCATTTCAAATCTCAGTGGCTTAGAATAACAATAAGCAGTAGCTTCTATATTTGTAAGTCAACATGGGTCCTCTAATCTGGGTTGGACGTGGCTAGGCAGTTTGTTGGTTTCATCAGGGCTCATTCCTGCATCAGTAGCTAGCTGTAGTTGGTTAAACTAGACTGAACTCTTCTCCACATGTCTGTTATCTTCCAGGGGACTAATTTAGGTATGTTCATTTAAAAAAAAAATTATCTTTATTGTTGAAAGTAGGTATGTTCTTGTCACAGTGATAGCAGAGGCACAACTGTGAGCAAGCCCAGTCAGGCATACACTTTTTATGTTTCTTGTTGCATCACAGCAATCAAAACATGACACATGACTGAGCCCATGGGTGGAGACTTCCATCCTGCCCACAATGGAAGGGCACTGCAAAGTTACATGGTAAACGGCCTGGACGTAGAAAGGGGTGTAGAATCCATGCCAAAAATACAACCTACTGTATATGTCAAGAAACATCTAGTCTGTCGCTTTTTTTTTTTTAATATATTTTATTGATTTTTTTACAGAGAGAAAGGGAGAGAGATATAGAGCTAGAAATGTCAATGAGAGAGAAACATCGACCAGCTGCCTCCTGCACACCCCCTACCGGGGATGTGCCCGCAACCAAGGCACATGCCCTTGACCGGAATCGAACCCGAGACCCCTCAGTCCGCAGACCGACGCTCTACCACTGAGCCAAACCGGCTTCGGCTAGTCTGTCGCTTTTAATGGCTATATATTATTCCACTAGAGGCCTGATGTACGAAGATTCGTGCAAGAAAGGGCCTTCTTCCCTTGGCTGCCAGCATTGCCTTTGCTCCAGCCCAGACCTACCTTTCTGACCTTACTCCGACCTGGAGCCCCCTTTCCGCCTTCTCACACTGCCCAGAGGCCCAGAGCGGCTGGAGCAGTGTGGAATGCCTGTGTCGTTGCCATGGTGACGATGCAAGTGTCCTGCCCACGGCTGCTCGAGGCCTGTGTATGCAAATTAACCCACCATCTTTGTTGGGTTAATTTGCATACTCCTGCTTGGCTGGTGGGCGTTGTGAAGGTATGGTCAATTTGCATCTTTCTCTTTTATTAGTGTAGATTATATGGATGAATGTATAGAGATTCTTTTACCTACTTATCTACTAATTAAGTATTTAGCTCATTTTCTAGTTTTCAGATATTTAAATAATACTACAAATTAATTTGTTAATGTACAATAATTTTCATGTCACGTTCAATTACTTTCTTATAAAGACCTGAAAATGGAATTATTGTCACTAGATATGTACCTTCTTTAGGATTTCTGAAATTTATTGCTAAATTGCCTCCAAGAGTTTTACCAATTTACACTCTGGTAAGAAGTGTATGAGAGTCCTTATTTTTACATTGTTGCTAAATAGTTTGCACACTCAGGAAATAAAGAATTACAAGTTTTCAATAGAACCTTTTACTTGCACTTTACTTAACTTTTCTAGAGTGACATATAGGAATGACTTAGGTCTTTTGGTAAGCCACTTAGTATTAACTTATTATTATCAGGTTACTTAATATGACCTGAATTGTCTTGTTCTGAAGATTGTGCTCTGAAATAGTAAAGACTGTTTACTGTTTGCAGAGCACCAGGCTCAGGTAGACTCATTTATCAAGGTATTTGGTATCCATTAAAATACTCATTATATGATACAGCTGGGCAGAAGAGACTGAGCTTTGGCCTTTGGAAATGTCACCTTTAAAATAGTCATTGACAGCCTAGCCGGCGTGGCTCAGTGGTTGAGTATCAACTTATGAAACAGGAGGTCACGGTTCCATTCTTGGTCAGGAACATGCCTGGGTTGTGGTCTCAATCCCCAGGGTGGGGCGGCAGGAGACAGCCACCAATTGATTCTCTCTTATTGATATTTCTATCTCTCTCTCCCTTTCTCTCTGAAATAAATAAAAATATTAAAAATAAAATAAAACAGCCATGCGCAAAGCTAGAAATACTGAAGATATGCCTTCTGAAGATGCAGTTAATAGGAGACTTTACACAAAAATGTAAATTATACCATTTTAAAAACATCTTTTATATAACCTTTTAAGTCAATGGGAAGGTTTTGTTGGGGGGGGGGAAACCTGTAAAAATTTACATGTGTTTTATTTTGCAGCTATATTGTTTTTGGTCACCCAGAGCAAATATATATATATACCGTATTTGCCGGCGTATAAGATGATTTTTTGGCCCTGAAAAATACGTATTTGCCGGCGTATAAGACGACTGTGCGTATAAGACGACCCCCTAACATTTCCACTCAAAATACAGAGTTTATTATATACTCGCTGTATAAGACTACCCCCCACTTGGAGGCATATTTTCAGGGCCAAAAAATCGTCTTATACACCGGCAAATAAGGTATATGTGTGTATATATATATATATATATATATATATATATACACACACACACACACACACACACACATGTATACACATATATATGTATACATATATACATATATACATGTATACATATATATGTATACATATATATGTATATATAATATCACTTCAGATTTCTGTCAAATGAATTTATAGACATTTTTGTAATTATATACATATAGTTTTGCTTTACTTTTATCACTTATTTCATAAGAATCATGTGACGTTGGTCACATAGTTGCAATTACTTTCAATCTAAATTTAGTTTTTAAAAATGTAGGAGTTTTAAGTACTTGGTAAGAAAAAAAAGATATTGAAACATAGAAAATGAGAAGTAAGTCTGTTATCACCCCTCCCTAATTCCTCTCTTTCTTAAGTATATTTGTCATGGGGTCCAAAGCCTTCTCTTTTGCTGGACATTTGTTATTTTCAATGTTGGCAGCTGTAGAGGGCATCACAAATAACATTTCTAACCTGGTAAAATATTTGGAGAATTCTTTATTTAGTTAGGTCTCTGAACTACTCTTAACTCTTTGAATATATTAGTAGTAATTCCTACAAAAGTAGATACAGGAGGTTAGTTCACTTATAAAATCTACAAATCATATTTTTCATTTCATATTTATTCCACATACTTTAAATATTTAATAAAATTAATAAAGAAATAATTCACTATTTAAAAGAGAAAACAGTTGGGAGAATTCACAAATAGAGGAATTTTATATTGAAAAACATGAAAAAAATATTCAACTCCATAGATAATTAATAAAGAAAAGCAAATTGAAATAACAGAGAAGTGGCTTTATTTTTCACATTTCAAGTTGCCAAAGATTTTATTATTTTTTATTATTTTTAAATATATATATTTTATTGATTTTTTTTACAGAGAGGAAGAGAGGGGGATAGAGAGTTAGAAACATCGATGAGAGAGAAACACTGATCAGCTGCCTCCTGCACACCCCCCACTGAGGATGTGCCCGCATCCAAGGTACATGCCCTTGACCAGAATCGAACCCAGGACCTTTCAGTCCGCAGGCCGACGCTCTATGCACTGAGCCAAATCAGTTTCGGCAAGTTGCCAAAGATTTTAGAAGAAAACTTTCAGTGCCAACAAAGGTGCTATCCAAATAGGCATTATCCTACAGGGCAAGCTGACTTATATCCTAATATATAAAAATCCTGGGTCCATCATAACTGGAGGCTCAACCAACTGGAAGTCAGACCTGCAGTCAGTCTTACAGTACTAATTGCTGTGGCTGCAGGTGCAGTGACCCAGCACTGACTGCTGAGGGGGCTGTGAATCAGGCCTAGGGAGAGGCCTGAAGAGAGAAGTAGGGTCTGATCCGTAGCTTGTGTGGCAGCTGTTGTTCAGCACTTGCCTCTCTCTTTCTCTCCAGGCTTCACCAGCAGCCGCACCTCCACTTCTCTCCAGGCCTCCACCAGGGCTGCTGATCAGCTCACCTTTCTAATCAGGCCCTGTTGATAGGCCCAGAGATGCTGACTGGCATAGAAACCAACCAATCAGAACTAAATTTGGGTAAAGTGAGAGGAGCCAATGGCTGCCTAGGAGGCAGAGCTTTTGATGCTAACTGGTATAGAAACTAACCAATCAGAACCAAATCTGGGTCAACTGTAAGGGGCTTTTGACACTGACTAGCATAGAAACCAACCAATCAGAACTAAATTGGTTGGCAAAGGAGGGCAGTTGGGGGACTAGATCAGGCTGGCAGGGGAGGGCAGTTGAGGGCAGGATCAGGCCAACAGGGGAGGACAGATGGGGGAAACCAAGCCAGCAGGGGAGGATAGTTTGGGGCCAGATTAGGCAGGCAAGGGAGGGCAATTGGGGACAACTAGGCCTGCAGGGGAGGGCAGTTGGGGGCGAGATCAAGCCGGCAGGAGAGGGCAGTTGGGGGCAACCATGCCAGCAGGGGAGGGGAGGGCAGTTGGACATCCCCCAAGGGGTCTCCAATTGGAGAGTGTGCAGGCTAGGCTGAGGGTACCTCCCCACCCCAACACCCCATGCACAGATTTCATGCACCGGGCCACTAGTATTAATATAACGCTATTGGCAAGCAGTTTGACAGTAGTCTTTAAATGTTTGTGCTTTTGGTTTATTAATTTCACTTTTGAGAATCTATTCTAAAGGAATATAGATATACAAACAAAGCTTTATGATGTGAAGTCATTAAATGCAATTATTTATGATGACTGGAAAATACTTCAAAATAGAGAAAAGACTAAATAAAACACCGTTTGTTCATATAGTCAAATACATTGTGCCCATGCACATGATATTTAAAAATAGTTGCAAAATAATTATATGACAATATTCTTATTTTTAAAAGCAGATTATAAAATTATATATTTTAATAAAATATAATCTCAGCTATGTTAAAGTGCAAACAAAAAGAGAAAATATATTCTGAAAGAGTAACTTGTTTCCATATAGTAACTTTATGGGTAATTTTAATTTTTTTCTATATCTATTTTTCCCCAAAGTTTCTTCGGTGAGCACATAATAAAAAGTAAATTAACTTGATGAACAGTAAGACAGGGACAGTGGAAGCACACTTCGCAACTCTCTCCCCACACTGCCAAGTAGCAGGTGCCCCGCAGAAGAGAGTGGCCTCAGTTGCTCTGTCTTGTCTCCTTCTATTTGTCCTACCTTGGCTTCCTTTGTGGCAGTCCTGGGTTTCCTGGGACATACTGAGGACAGGCCAGGACAAGTCCAGGCCATTCTATCGTGATGTCCTGTTGGGGAGTTGGCTGGGAAACACAGGTCTGTGGGCAGGGTTGATATTAGTTTAGTAGAGTAGCTTGGGTTTCACTTCAAAGGTAGGGGCTTTGGTCTAGAATTCTCAGCCTCTCAGTGAGTTAATGAAAATACTCCATCCTAGTCTTCATTAGGCTTTAAAAAGAAAAACAGACAAATGTTAATAGGTACTCCTGTGCATTGTTGGTATTTACCAATAATGAAATGTTCCAGACTAGAAATTCTCAAGGTTTGCCACCTAAGGACCCTTACAACTCCCCTTATTATACTAACAGAGGCCTTTGCGACAAGACTTGCTTCCCAAGGAAAGAGAAGGGTTGCTATTGAGGCAGCTCAGCACGATTCGGAGTTCAGGCTGCTCTGATGTCAGACAGATCAGGTAGCCAATCCCAGCTCCACCACTTCATGGCTACATCACCTTGAGCCAATCATTAACTTTTTGGGGCTCCATTTTCTTATTTATAACATGGGGATTCATACAGTCCCTACTGCATAGAGTAAATGAGAATGTAAATACATATACATGCATTCAGTGTAAGTGCATGTAAAACACTTAGCATGGTGCCCTGGCTGGAGTGGCTTGGTTGGTTGGTTCAATTTCCAATTAAGGACATAGTTGGGTCGTGGGTTTGATCCCTGGTTGGGGCATGTGGGAGGCAATAAATAGATGTTTTTTCCTATCTCCCCCCCTCCCACCCCCCCACCCCCCGCTTCCTCTCTCTCTCTTCCCCCATCCTCTTTCTCTCCTCTCACTAAGCATGTTCTCGGCTGAGAATTAACAAAAAAGCAAGCACTGCCCAGTCCGTGTGACTCAGTGGGTGTTCACCTATGAACCAGAAGGTCATGGTTCGATTCCCATTCAGGGCACATGCCTGGGTTGAGAGCTCAATTTCCCTTCCTCTCTGAAATCAATAAAAATATATTAAACAAATAAAAATAAACCAAGCACTTTAGCATGGTGTAGGGTCATGTACTCAGTGCTTAGTAAATGGTGGTTACTTTTAATAATATCCTTTTTAAAAAAATGCTTTTACTTATTTCAGAGAGGGAAAGGGAGAGGGAGCGAGAGCTAGAATCATCAATGATGAGAGAGAATCATGGATGGGCTGCCTCCTGCACTCCCCCTACTGGGGATGGAGCCCACAACCCCGGCATGTGACCTCCTGGTTCATGGGTCAGTGCTCAACCATTGAGCCACACCAACCGGGCAATAATATCCTCCTTTTAGAAAGATCACTCAGGATTGATAGACTCCCTGAGGCTTTTGGGGGAGCACTGGGAGGAGGTTAAAACAAGAGCTTTTCTTCCTGAAACCCAGCCCTGGAAAAACAATGGCAGTGATGGTCCTGAGGCCTGAGGATTCCATCACTTCCATCTGAGGTTGCTCTAGAGCAGCGGTTTTCAACCTTTTTCATCTCATGGCTGACATTACTAAATTACTAAAATTCTGCAGCACACCAATATACACTAAGTGGACAGATTATTATGATCTCTGAATGCATAATAATCTGGCCTCTCAGTGTGTGTGTGTGTGTGTGTGTGTGTGTGTGTGTGTGTGTGTGTGTGTTTTAAGAGGCCCGGTGCATGAATTTGTGCATGGGTGGGGTCTGGCCAGCCTGGCCAGGGGGAGGGGACATGGGCGGTTGGATGGCCTGCCTGTTGGTCGAACTCCTGGTCGAGGGGACAATTTTCATATTAGCCTTTTATAATATAGGTTATACACTGAGTGGCCATATTATTATGTGTTCAGAGATCATAATAATCCTGCCACTCAGTGTATGTGTATTTTTTGTTGACCTAACAAAAATAGTTATAATTTTGATTTATTTATAAAATAATAATAGTAATTCCTATCCTTTTTGCTCCAAAGTGATGTTTTAAAATATCAGGTGCCAATACTTGTATATAAAGAATTTCCGGTACCAAGAATTAACCAATCAGAAGCAACGTGTCTAATAAGATGCAAGTCTGCTATAGGATCTATATATTTATGATTCAAGATGGCATTCACAGCTATTGTTGTATTGGCTGTCATTATCATTATTATTATTTACAATCTAAGGGAAAAGAAGTCTAAATATTCAGGTATTGCATGTTTTAAAAATTCTTGAGGCACACCAGTTGAAAATCACTGCTGTAGGGTAAAGCCCTTCCTATGGAGAGAGTCATAGAGGAGCCAAGGACCCAAGTGTAAAGCAGCCTTGGGTAGAGTTTTGTCACATTAACCCAGCTTCAAAACCTGCTTGTTCTAGTTACCAGCTTTTTAACCTTAGGCAAATTACCCAGCCTCAAGAGTTTCAATGTGATCACAGATAGTGTTTGCCTCCTGATTAGTGGAGGAATAATGAGAACTATAAAATGCTTAACACACTTCCTTACCAGAACTTGCTTAACAAATAGTTGCTCTGCTTATTGTGATTTTTATGGTACAGCAAGATTGAGAAGGTAGCACATTGATGCAATTTAAGAATGTGGGATCTGGAATGAGACTCTCTGGGTTCAAACTCTATTTCTATTATTCACCAGTGTTGTCACCCTGGACAAATAACTTCTCTGTTCTTCAGTTTCCTTGTGTGTAAAATGGGGATAGTAATAGTACCCACTCATGGAGTTACTGGAAGGACTGAGTGGGGTGACTAGTTCTCCTTTTAGAAAGCACCGTTAAGAGTATGTCTGTTATTTTCATTGAACAGTTGACCCCACACTAACAAGAATGACCGTGGATACTGTCATTTAGTGAAACATTATCATTATATAGGGCACTAGCCTTAGACCATCAATTACACTCTACTGACTTCTAAGCTACTTTGAAACTTCTGTTGTAAACAAGACCTTTCTAGCCAAGGCTTTAAGGCAAGCATGTCAAACTCGTGGCCTACGGGCTGCATGCGGCCCAGCCAATGTAACAGTATGTAATAAATGTTTTAATAAAAGTTTTGTAACTTAATTTTTGCAATATCTTATTATGCATAATTATTAATAACAAACCACAATGTTCACTAATGACTGATCACTATAATCCTGTTGCATTCATTTCCCTGAGGCGCCTTATGTGCAGGCGCACCATTTCTCTCCACTGATACCAGCAGCGAATATTTTAGCAGCCGATTGCCCCGTCAATAGTCCTGTACTGACTTGTTTGGTGTGAAATGTTTCACTTTCAGAGAACAAGAAAAATAGGTTTGTTTTCAGTACGCTTATTAATTTG
Source organism: Vespertilio murinus (assembly GCA_963924515.1). Classification (NCBI taxonomy): domain Eukaryota; kingdom Metazoa; phylum Chordata; class Mammalia; order Chiroptera; family Vespertilionidae; genus Vespertilio; species Vespertilio murinus. The sequence continues at coordinate 56,088,743 of OZ004709.1, forward strand.
TGCAGTTATTCAGTGTCTGATCAGTTAATGGTCATGAAAATATATACATTTTTATTCTATTATTTTATGTTAACGATTACTCATTTATTTCAGTGCTTTGTATTCATCATGTCTCTATCGAGATAAACCTATGTTTCTATGAAAATTGAAGCTTTTGTTTTTATGCAGCCCACATAAACTTAACCCTTGTTTATGTAGCCCATGTTAGTCTTTGAGTTTGACATGCTTGCTTTAAGGTAGTCTGTTATCTTAAACCATCTGAAAGGGAATAGCTATGTGTTTTGAAGAAGAAGAAAAAATCAGTTTTTTCCTTATGGCAATCACAATGCATGTTCATTATAGAAAATTTGGAAAATACATAGAAGCAAAGGTATGAAAAATCATCCATAATTCCACAAGACAGAGATAACTACTGTGAACTTTGCTGCCTAGCCTTTTAGCCTTTTTAAACAAGTTTGTTTATACATATATTTTTAAAAATTTTTATAATCTTTATTGTTGAAAGTATAATTTTTTATTTTTATTGATTGAGGTAGGATTGAGGTAATTGTTTATGCTTTTTTGTTGTTGTTGATTCTTACCCAAGGATATTTTTCCTTTTTTTGTTTGTTTGTTTTTGTTTTGTGAGAGAAAGTCGAAAGGTTGGGGAGAGACAGAGAGAAACATCTATGTGAAAGAAATTCATTTATTGGTTGCCTCCCACATGCATCTGGGCTGGGGATTGAACTGCAACCAGTACGTGCCCTTCACTGGAATTGAACCTGAGACCCTTTGGTCTAAGGCAGCCATGGGCAAACTACGGCCCGTGGGCAGGATCTGGCCTGTTCGGCTGTTCTATCCGGCCCACAGAGCCGAAAGAGCGTTCTCTTGCTCTCCCCTCCGCTCCTTCACCAGCAGCCCAAGATGAGAGTGCCAGCATGATCCCGTTTAAGAACCCATTGTAGCCCTCGAGTCAAAAAGTTTGCCCACCTCTAGTAGGGGCTAATGCTCTCTCCACTGAGCCAAACTGGCTAGGACTGTTTATGCATATTTTTAAAGAAATCCTAGTATATATCTCTTTTGTAGCCTTCACTTAATGGGATTATAAACATCTTTCCATGTCATTGGAAATTTTTTATACCATCATGTTTAATGATTCCATAGTGGTTCATTTTATGTAGAGAATGAAAACATTATTAATAAAATTAATATAATTTAAGCACAGGCTGGTGTTGTTCTGTGGTTAGAGCATCAGCCCTTGTACCAAAGGATTTTGGGTTTAATTCCCGGTCAAGGGCACATACCTGGATTGCAGGTTTGATTCCTGGCCCTGTTGGGATGCATGAGGGAGGCAACCAATGGATGTATCTTTCTCACATATGGTAGATGCTTCTCTCTCTTTTTCTCTCTTGCTCTCCCTCCCTCCCTTTCATTCTCTCTTAAAAAAAAAAATTCAATGGAGAAAATATCCTTGGGTGAGGAGAAACAATAAATAAACAAATAAATAAATATTAATTTGAAAAAGAAACACGTCTTGAAGATAGTACATAAAGAAGGGTGTTATAAAAATAGTGCTGGGAATGTGCTCGCCTTAGAGCACGCCTGTATCCCTCCTTTTCTTGGGAATTAACTCTTATTCTCTTTTTCCTAAACTCTAAGGTCCCCACATGACTTGCAACCAGGGGAGCAGCAGCAGCTCATCCTGGGCTAACCCCCTGAACTTATCTCCGAGGCCCCCTTTTCTCTGACTTTCCAGTAAGCTAAAAGCAGCCCTGCCTTGGCCCACTTCTGTCACGTGATGTTTACTTTTAAAGGAGTCCAGGAAGCCTGGTGTGGCTCACGTCTTATAAAGTTTCTAGAGAGCCAAGGAGCACCGCCCAGGTTCTCGTCTGTTGCTCTTCTATCCTAAGCTCTCCCTTTATTTCACTGTCCCCAGCTTTAATAAATGTATGCTAAAAACAAAATAGTGATGGGGTTTTAGAACATCCAAAGGGATAGGGTCCTCACTCTGAATAGCTTAAGCAATAACTGTAGGCATCATCCGTTGGTAACTTAAATAGGACATGATGTTAATAGACTTGACCCCTTTATTCATCTTTGGGCTGAAGTGTCTTTTTGTTTTTAATTTTTAAAAATTCTTTATTGTCGCCGAAACTGGTTTAGCTCAATGGATAGAGCGTCGGCCTGCAGACTGAAAGGTCCAGGTTCGATTCCAATCAAGGGCATGTACCTTGGTTGCGGGCACATCCCCAGTAGGGGGTGTGCAAGAGGCAGCTGATCGGTGATTCTCTCTCATTAATGTTTCTAACTCTCTATCCCTCTCTCTTCCTCTCTGTAAAAATCAATAAAATATATATTTTTTAAAAATTCTTTATTGCTGAAAGTATTACATATGCCTCCTTTCCCCCCCTTGACCTCTCCCCGTTGCTCCTCCCTCCCAGCACAGGCCCTCACCCCCACTGTCTGGTCCATTGGTTATGCTTATATGCATGCACACAAATCCTTCATTGATCTCTTACTCCCCCACCTCCCCTTTGGGCTGAAGCTTTATAAAATCTTTATGGGTCTGGAATTGTTACAGTAAATATTCCCGTGATATTTCAGGTTGCTAAAGGTAAATGGTTTTGACTTCCTTGTTTTCTATCATTGGAATTCAAGCCAAGAGGCTCTCTGTGAGTTTTCCAAAGCACCTTGTATATCAGGGGATATTTGACAGGTGATTTATTTGAAAAGTTAGAGAATGTTTCTTGATTTGGGGGCCCTCCAAATCTAATTCTGACTGATAAGGCTGGATTATTCCATACATTTATTTCTTTTTACAGGTAGTGCCTTCCTCAGTGCTATTTTTCTTGCCTTAGCAACGTACCAGTCTCTGTACCCACTCACCTTGTTTGTCCCGGGACTCCTTTATCTCCTCCAGGTAAGCACTCGCTGGTCAGAAGCCAGTACTCAAGTGACATTTGATACATAGCCTGGCCTCTGCTTGGGGGCAAGGAGGGCATGGCTTAATCATGGCTCACTTCACACTTACTTTCTTCTACTTACAAAGCCATTGTTTAAAGAGAAACATTTCTTCGAAGTGTACAGGGGGCAGTGTTAGGATTCAAACCAAGAAATGTCTAATTTCAGAGCCATTGTTCTTAAGTATAAGCACTGTTGCTAAAACCATTTATTGAAATAGGCTGTATGCTTATCATTTTAACTGACTTTATAATATATTTTGTGTTGATGTCATGATGATACATGGTTAGCTTGGTCTTCTACTTGGTTATTTTGAGATGTGATCTAGTTGTCACTAATAAAAATAGTGTAGAAGTCTGGTTTTCTTTATTTCCTTAAAGCATGTTTCTCCAGCTGAATCATTGGACCCAAAGGTGAGAGAAGTTTAATAGTTCTTATTATGCAAGCCCAGATTGTTCTGAAATCCTGGGCCAATTTGCAGTGTCACCATAGGTGAAATGAACCACTTCCTCTCAGGGTGCCATTGGCTTTTTGATGTTGTTGTTAATCCTCGCCTGAGGATATTTTATCATATTTTTAGAGAGAGTGGAAGGGAGGGGGCACATACAAGAAACAATCAATGAATGCATAAATATATATGCAACAAAAAAATTGATGTTTTTCCTCTCTCTCTAAAAATCAATCAATAGATAAAATGGTATCACTATTTAAATTTTTAAAAAATATATTTTATTGATATTTTACAGAGAGGAAGGGAGAGAGATAGAGAGCTCAAAACATCGATGAGAGAGAAACATCGACCAGCTGCCTCTGGCACATCTCCTACCGGGGATGTGCCCGCAACCAATGTACATGCCCTTGACCAGAATCGAACCCAGGACCTTTCAGTCCGCAGGCCGACGCTCTACCACTGAGCCAAACCGGTTTCGGCACTGTTTAAAATTTTTAAATGTATTTTTCATATACTGATTAAAGGTTTTTATTTTTTTAATTTTATTTATTTATTTTTTCCCCTCACATGAATTTTATTAAGGTATTATATGTGTACATATCTCACCATTGCCCCCCCCCCCCACCTCCCATTCATGCCCTCCCTCCCCAGAGTTCTGTGTTCGTTGGTTGTATTCATGCATACCAGTCCTTCGGTTGTTCTCTTATCTCCCCCCAGGTCTCCTTCCCCTCCCTGCTGTCATTTGACAATCTGCTTGTTTTATGGTGACTATCTCAGGATCTCATGAATAGAATCCGCTCCTCGTTTGGCAGTCTGCTTGTTTTATGGTGGTTATCTCAGGACCACCCGAATAGAGTCCGCTCCTCCTCTGGTTCTCACCACCCCTCCCCCTGGGTCCCACTGCTTCCCAGGGACACACAGCTTACCCGGGGCACACGACCCCCTGGGACACACGGCTTGCCCAGGGCACAGGGCCCCCTAGGACAAACGGCTCACCTGGGGCACATGGCCCCCTGGGACACACAGCTCACCGGGGGCACAGGGCCCCCTGGGACACACGGCTCACCCGGGGCACATGGCTCCCTGGACATATGGCTCACCCGGGGCACACGACCCCTCTCGGGTGCTGGGGTCTCGTATTGGGGGGGCCGCGCTAGCTCCTTGCTAGCACGGCAGGCAGGCTGGTACGGTTGCAGGCGGGCTGAGATGGCTGCAGGCGGGTAGACCGCCCTCTAAGGTGTCTCGTTCGGTGCGGAAGCGGAGCAGCTGCGGACGCGGAGGCTAAGCTCTGAGGCCGCCCACTCTCTGAGCCCAGGGCGTGGTGAGCTCTGTTCTTGGTGGATTTCCTTTATTTGCAGCGGTGGTCGGGGGTGGCGGTGGCTGGTGCGGCAGCGAGGGTCGCTCCTGTGGTTCAATTTCCACTGTAGTTTTAAAGTTCACATGGCGGCAGTGGCGGGAGCTTCGGCCCGGCCATGCGGCAGCTGAGGGAGGACTCGCTGGGGCCGGTAACGGAAGGTGCCGTGCCGGCTCCCCACCCGCACGGCGGGTGTGCTGGGAAGGTTGTGGGCGGGCTGAGATGGCTGCGGGCAGAGAATTCCCCCTCAATGGTGTCTCCTTTGTTGTGGAAGGGGAGCTGCTGTGGACACAGAGGCTAATTTCTGAAGCCACACTCTCTCTGAGCCAGGGGCGTAGTGAGCTCTGATTTCGGTGGATTCCCATTCGTGGCGGCGGCAGCGGGTGCAGCCCGCAGGCCAGATCCGCCCATTCGGCTGTTCTATCCTGCCCACAGAGCCAAAACAGCAGAAGGTTCTCTTGCTCTCCCCTCTGCTCCTTCACCAGCAGCCCAAGATAAGAGTGCCAGCATGGTCAGGTTGCTTTTGTTCTGGCCCTCCAGTCCAGTTTAAAAACCCATTGTGGCCCTTGAGTCAAAAAGTTTGCCCACCCCTGGTCTAGCCTCTCCCCAGAAACTGGATTTCAGAGAGATCGGGTGCTGTCTCTCTTCAGGTTGAAGGAAGCCCTGCCCTCTGCCAGCCGGGATCAGCTGCCCCCTGCCCGTATTGTGTCTGCACTCCCCTCCCCCCTCAGTTTTTCAGTGCTTATGCCCTGGATTCTCTTTCTCTTTTAATCTAGTTGTAGGGCTTCCTCTCAGCCAGTGTTCCCTTGGTTTTTGGGAGATAGATGTTTGTTTTATAGTGTTTTGTTTTTTTTAATTGTTGTGCACAGCAGCCGTTTAGGTGTGTTTACCTACACAGCCATCTTCATTCCCCCTAGGATATAGATTATTGACTGTGTTCCCTGTGCTGTACTTGACATCTGTGTGACTATTTTGTAACTACTAATTTGTACTTCTTAATCCCTTCATTATTTTTCACTCAGTCTCCCAAATCCCCTCCCTTTTAGCAACCATCAGTCTGTTCTCTGTATCTCTGAGTCTGTTTCTGTCAAATTTGTTTGTTTATTTTGTTCTTTAGATTCCCCATATAAGTGAAATCATATGGTATTTGTCTTTCTTTGTCTGATTTATTTCACTTAGAATGCTACCCCCTAGGTCCATACATGTAGTTACAAATAGGAAAATTCTATTATTTTTATGGTACAGTAATATTCCAATGTGTGTGTGTGTGTGTGTGTGTGTGTGTGTGTGTGTGTGTGTGTATGTATCAACTTTTTTATCTACTCATCTATTGATGGGCATTTGTATTGCTTCCATATTTCGGCAATTGTAAATAATGCTTCAATGAACATAGAGGTGTTAGTACTTTGGAAGAGTTTCTTATGTTAATACCTTATTTAAAGAGTTTCTTTGAGTTTATTCTGATAATTGTCTTTTTTCTTTTCACAATATTGTCCTAGGGAGAAAATTATTTCTGTTTAGAAAAAGCTTTTCTCCCCAGTGATTTAGAGAGTTGGGGAGGAGATAATTATACATCTCTCCCCTTTCTTATTATAGTTTGTTTTTTCTTAAAGCAATCTGAGAATCCTCTTATACTTCCCTAAATATTTTTATGTACTAAGAACAATGTGAATTGGGGGATATAATTAGAGGTTAAAATTTTAGGTTAAGAGTGCATATAGTCCATTAACCACATCTGGCCCACAGATGTTTTATTTGACCCTAGTGTTTAATTATTTAAAATTAGTTGTCAATGTTTTTTTAAATTTATATTAAAAATTTATATTTCCAGCTTCTTTTGAAAAATTTGAAGATTTGTCTAACTTAGAAAAAGTATGTTCTCTTTATTTCACCAAAATCCCATATGCTTCATCTCTTTTTATTTGTTACCTCCCTGGTCCCTGTAAGTATTTGAATATTTGTGTGCATGTATATTTATGTTTACAAAACTAGAAACAATGACCTACTCAGTATCAATGAGCATCCTTGGGACCCAGACTGTGATCTTAAAATGTCATTTACCCATCAAAAGAACCCAAGGCTTCTGAGAGAAATGGCTGATTGTAAGTGTGGGGCAGGCAATGTACAGGATAACCCTGGAACATTGTGATACCAAGTAACAAGGAAGCTATCTATCAAAGAGTGGCTGCTGGGGTCATCTCAAAAGGACTCAGGATCCACCTTGGAGATGCTTCCAGGGATAAGACGTGGGCAACTTGAGCACTGGGAAAAGAATTGCAATGGATTGAAACCCATCAATATATTTAAATTTACAATGATATTTATAAGAAAATCCACCACATTGTCATTTTGGTTTGCATCTCTCTGATGATTTGTGACTTTGAGCATGTTTTCATATGTCTCTTGGCCTTCCTTGTGTCTTCTTTTGAAAAGTATCTATTTAGGTCCTTTGCCCATTTTTTGATTGGGTTATTTATCTTCCTTTTGTTAAGTCGTATGAGTTCCCTGTATATGTCGAAGATTAAACCCTTATTGGTGATAACATTGGCAAATATGTTCTCCTGTGCAGTGGACTTTCTTGTTGTTTTGTTGATGGTTTCTTTTGCTGCACAAAAGCTTTTTATTTTGGCCAAGACTGGTTTGGCTCAGTGGATAGAGCGTTGGCCTGCACACTGAAAGGTCCCGGGTTCGATTCCGGTCAAGGGCATGTACCTTGGTTGCGGGCACATCCCCAGTAGGGGGTGTGCAAGAGGCAGCTGATCGATGATTCTCTCTCATCGATGTTTTTAACTATCCCTCTCTCTTCCTCTCTGTAAAAAATCAATAAAATATATTAAATTTTAAAAAAGAAATTCAATGGGAAAATTAAAAAAGAAAAAGAAAAAGCTTTTTATTTTGATGTAGTCCCGTTTGTTTATTTTCTAATCATCTGAGACATGCAAATAAAAACAACAATGTGGTACCATCTTACATTTGTCAGAATGACTATCATCAACAAATCAATAAACAACAAGTGCAATCAGTAGAAAACAGTATGGAGTTTCCTCAAAAAAATAAAAATGGAACTCCCATATAATCGAGTGATCCCCTTCTAGGAATATAGCCCAAGAAACTAGGAACACCAAATAGAAAGGATATATGCACCTCTATGTTCATAGCAGCACAATTCACCATAGCTAAGATGTGGTAACAGCCTAAGTGCAAATCAGCAGGTGAGTGAATTAAAAAAACTGTGGTACAGCTTAGGTCTGTTTGGCTCAGTGGTGGAGCATCGGTCTGCGGACTGGGAGGTCCCGGGTTCGATTCCAGCCAAGGGCATGTGCATTGGTTGCGGGCACATCCCTGGTGGGGGGTGTGCAAGAGGTAGCTGGTCGATGTTTCTCTCTCATCTACGTTTCTGGCTCTCTATCTCTCTCCCTTCCTCTCTGTAAAATATCAATAAAAATATATTTTTAAAAAAACCACAAAAACTGTGGTACATCTATATGATGGAATACTATGCTGCAGTAAAAAAGAAGGAATTCTTACCATTTGCAACAGCATGGATGGAACTGGAGAGCATTATGCTAAGTGAAGTAAGCCAGTCAGAGAACGATAAATGTCACATGATCTCACTCATTTATGGAATATAATGAACAACATAAACCGATGAACGAAAACAGATCCAGAGACAGAGGAGCATTGATCAGATGGTCAAACCTCAGAGTGAAAATAGGGGAGGGTGTGGGTAAGGGGAAAGATCAACCAAAGGATTTGTGTGCATGCATATAAGCATAACCAATGGACACAGTCACCAGGGGGATGAGGGCATGAGTGGGGGTAGGGGGTGGGGAGGCAATGGGGGAGATAAGGACACGTATTTAATGCCTTAATCAATAAATAAAAAATTAAAAATAAATAAGTAAAAGAATCTAATTGGTCAAATTAAGAGAATTGACAGAACAATTTATTATCTTGAAAACTGGATAAATAAAAGAAAAAAATTAAGCATTTATCCTGCCTTTTCTGTATCATGAGGTAACCATATAGTAAGTGAGAGGAAGCATCTCTTTATGAAATTATTCCAGCTTATAAATAGAAACAAAATGATAGGATAGAATAATTCTGCAACTCCAGTTGATCTAGGCATAGAGGATTAACATAAAAAAACAAGCCCTGGCCAGTTTGACTCAGTGGATTGAGCGTTGGCCTGTGGACTGAAGGGTCCTGTGTTCAATTCAGGTCAAGGGCACATGCCTGGGTTGCGGGCTCAATCCCATGTGGGGCGTGCAAGAGGCAGCCGATCATTGATTCTCTCATCACTGATGTTTCTACCTCTCCCCCTCTCTTCCTCTCTGAAATCAATAAAAATATACTAAAACAAACAAAAATAATGCCTCCTGATGAAAGAACACACTGCCACCAAAGTTTTGCCCAAAGGAATCAAAGCCATACTTGATCAAGCCTCTGGATCCAGCTGCCAATTTGTAAGAAATACTGAAGACAAAGTATGTAATAGCAAAAACACAGATTGTAGGACATTCCAGAGGTTAAATGATTCAGTTACTTCAGATGAATTCTAAGAAAGAAAAAGCAATGCATGGGAGTAAGGAGGGATATAGGACCTGTGCATTTAAAAAGGACTTAAAAGTTGAATCAGATTTTTTTTTTAATGGCCAAGACTTAACTATAATGTAAAGGGATGCACATTTATGTGGAAAACCATAAAGAAATACAAGGAAGTGATATTTTTCTCCTAATATAAAAGCCAGGATAAATGTGGTTACTTTGGAGGGAAGAGGGGATTGTGGTGGGGACAGGACACAGAGAGACTTGGGGAGTCACTGGAAATGTCTTTCTTTTGACCCGAGCAGTGGTTATAAGGATATTTGCCTTATACTCATTCACTAAGCTATATCTTTTACATAGTTTTCTGTATTTTAAAATAAAAAGGTTTAAAAATTGATCAGAACATTTAAGCATCATTCTTTCAACACTTCTACTTGCACACTTCATTTTCAGTTAGCATTTGCTATTGAGCAAAAGAGGTTGTAAATGAAAAGAGGTGGGTAAACGAATCCCCATCTGTTCACTGTGAAATTTGCAGGCTGGACTTGTACATTAAGTTTGGCTCTAGGGTTTATAAATAACATTAAGTTAAAGGATTCCTTTAGTTTCTTTTTAAAAATATTTTTGTTTAATAGACGTTGCAAAATATGCCAGAATCTGCTCTGGAGCTTGCTTTCCTTTTTGTAGAGGAGGATCTATTTCTCACCCACCTCAAACTTCTTTCAAGATAGCTGATAAAGAACCTATGCATTATACATGACTAAAATGGTCACCAAATTACACACTTTAAAATGGTTAAATGTACGTTATAGGAATTTCCCCTTTAAAAAATTGGATACTATCATTAGCTTACTGCTCATATTTTTCAAGCTTTGACCAGGAAGAAGTCCTTGAGGTTCACGCCTGTGTTATTTTGACAAGCCCCGACTATTTTGAGCCTTTCCTTCCCTTTTTTCCTGATATCACAAGATGTTCCAGGCTCATCTTGTATTTTTCTCGCCCAGCCCTGAAATCAGTACTTCTTCAGGGACGCTTGGATTCCTTTTATTGAAGAATATTATTTAGAAGCCAATGGTTTTAGGTATGTTTATTGTTAAAAGGGAATCATTGCTTCTAAGAGACAGAGCTATGAAATAATACATGTATGCTAGCATATATATATATATATACATCTGTAATTCTTCTTAAAAATATATATATTTGTATTGATTTCAGAGAGAAAGGGAGAGGGAGATAGAGATAGAAACATCAATGATAAGAGAGATTCATTGATCGGCTGCCTCCTGCATACCCCCTACTGGGGATCAAGCCTGCAACCCTGGCATGTGCCCTTGACTAGAATCAAACCTAGGACCCTTCATTCCTCAGGCAGACACTCTATCCACTGAGCCAAACCAGCTAGGGCCATCTGTAATTCTTTACCTTTCTATCCGTTTATATTGATACCTGTGATTCCAGCCAACACCAGAGGGTTCACTTTAGTCTCTCCCTTTTCGTTATAACTTCTTTCTCTTTTTCTTAACAGTGAGAAATCTAGCTTTCATTGTCTGCAATATATTTTCTTGTTTGTTTAATTCTAGTAAGCACATAAAGTAGTTCTAGAATTGCTGTGAGAATACCGTCATAGAAATACACTTACTGACTTTATTATAACGTTCATATATAGTTCTTGCCTTTAGCCTTATAGTATTCTATCAACTTACTGTTTCTCATAGTCAGTTTAGTTCTTTTCTACTCCATATAACCATTCAGTGTGGTTATGTTAATGATTTGTGACATAGTTAGGTTAATTTATTACTGTTTATATTCATTTTGGATTTCCCCTATATCCTGGTTGATTTTAATTGTTTGTTTATTTGGGGGTATGTGAAGGGATTTAAATATTACTATAATTTTAAGAGTCAGCTATACAAAAAGATATATTCAGCAACTCTAAGACTGACACAGTGTCCCAGACCCACAAGGAAGTGAGACAACAATCTTTCTGCTTTTCTAGTCTGCTGTTATCTCTGGGAAACTCTATGTAGCTCATCCATGACTTGTGTTGTCAAATCTTCATTGCACCATTTTTCCTTGAACCAGTATTCTGACAATGTCAGATCCTCATTTTCATTTCAACTATTAGATTGATTTATTGCTCAGAATTCTGGTATGTTCCTGTTTTTTTGGGGTTTTTTTATAAGCAAAATGCCCTAGTTGCAAGATAAGATTTCCCAATGGGGACATTTGAGGAGGTCAAATCAGGTTGATTCAGACCATGTCCAACTCAGAGTCGAAGAGTGACTAAGATATGCTTCTTATCTGAGTATTCCAATATGATGTTTTTAATATAAACCACATGCAGAAATAGATATCATATATATATATATATATATATATATATATATATATATATATATATATGATATATTCAGAGAATTCTTATTCTGTCCTCATCTCTGCTATATTTTTTAATTGATTTCAGAGAGGGAAGGGAGAGGGAGAGAAAGATAGAAACATCAATAATGAGAGAGAATAATTGATTGGCTGCTTTCTGCATGCCGCCTACTAGGGACTGAACCCACAGCCCAGGCATGTGTCCTTGATCGAACCTGGGACTCTTCAGTCCACAGGCCGACACTCTATCCACTGAGCCAAACCAGCTAAGGCTCATCCCTGCTCTCTTGGTCTTTGCTTTCTACCTTCCCTGTCACCCCACATAATTATTCTCTAGTTTTCAGTTTATCTTTCCTGTATTGCTTTTGCACAAATTAACAGGTCCATGTATCCATGTATTTTTCTCCTTTTCTTTCTTCTTTCTTTCCTTCCTTCCTTCCTTCCTTCCTTCCTCCCTTTTTTCCTTCCTTCTTCCTTTCCTTCCTTCCTTTATTTTTTTAGAGAGAGGGAGGAAAGGAGAGAGAAAAAAAGAGAGAGAAACACACCGATGTGAGAGAGAAATATTAATTGGTTGCCTCCCATAGATGCCTCCACTGAGGATCAAACCTGCAGCCCAAGTATATGCCCTGACTGGAATCGAACCCATGACCTTCCAGTCCACAGAACAATGCTTCAACCAACTGAGTCAGAGCACACGTATATTATCTTACATCTTCCCCTTTTTTTCTTATATGAAGGATAGCACACTCTAGATACTCTTTTTGTGTTCTACTTTTTCCATTTAACATTATTTCCTGGAAATTATTTAAACAGAGAGATAGTCCTTATTGTTTTGTTGTTGTTTTTCTACAGCTGCATAGTACTTCATTCTGTGACCAGGCTGGCAGGGGAGGGCAGTTAGGGGCAATTGGGCTGGCAGGAGAGCAGTTAGACGTCAATTGGGCTGGCAGGGGAGTGGTTAGGGGGTGATCAGCTGGCAGGCAGAAGCAGTTAGGGGCAATCAGGCAGAAAGGCGAGCATTTGGGAGCCAGCAGTCCACTGGGATTGGGCCTAAACGGGCAGTCGGACATCCCTCAATGGGTCCTAGATTGGAGAGGTGCAGGCTAAGCTGAGGGACATCCCCCTCCCGTGCACGAATTTCGTTATAACATACTTGGGTTGCAGGTTTGATCCCCGGTGAAGGCATATATAGGAAGCAATATGAATAATGCTGCTATGAACATTCATGTATAAGTTTTTGTATGAACATACATTCTCATTTTATTTATAGTGATTATAGTGATTTTGTTGCACAGAACTTTTCATTGTGATGTAACCAAATTTAAGCAGTCTTTTATTCTTCTGGATTTTTTAGCTTTCCCCTACATCATAGTTAAAAACAATTTTACCATGCTTTTTCTAGCATTTCATGCTTTCATTTAAAAAAATATTTACATCCCTAATTACTTTGGAGATTACTACAACAATGGTGTGAGATATAGGTCCAATTTTAGCGTCTAGCAACCAGTGACGTTACTCGGAGTCTTGAGGTCACTGCTATGTGGAGGCAGAGCGGAAGTTGGAGTGAGCAGTGAGCTCAGGGCGGGAGAGAGGAGGAGACTTTCGCAGATGCGTGTAGAAGAACAGGAGGATTAGAGCGGACGGGAGGCGGCGAAGGTGGTGAGTGCTAGTCTGTCTCTGGTGACACTACCTAATGCTCACGCCCACCTTCATGATGACTGAAGGTTCTCAGTCAGTGGCAGACCCTGCTCCAGCCCAGATCCAGGCCCCAGCAAGCCCAGTGACAGTCCCCACACAGGCCCCAGGGGGTAAATGTCTGATAAAGGGGTAGGGGATATGTCTGGTGAAGGTGTTCGGTGGCACAGGGGTGGGGGGAAGGGGATCACTTAAAATGACACAGGAGGATCAGAGGGGACAATCAAAATGACACAGGAGGATCAAAAGGGGTTACTAAAATGGTAATCCCCCCTCTGATTCTCCTGTGCCATTTTGATTCCCCCCTCTGATCCCCGCTGTGTCATTTTGAGTGATCCCCCTCCCCCCGCCTTGATACCCCAATTCCTTTTTTTTACCCCTAGAAATGAGCGCAAAAAGAAAAAGCTATTCCGTGGAGTACAAGAAAGGAATCGTGGAAGACTCTTGGAGCCAAAATCTTACTGCTTTCTGCAAAGAGAAGATGTTGAGTATCCGATTGGTCCGAAAATGGCGAGCAGAGTATGGTAACCTCATTGAACAAGTGGACAAGGAAAATGCTAAAAAGTACAAGTGTGGATCAGGTCGGCAACCATTATTTTCTGAGCTGGAAGACCTGATCTGTGAGTGCGTTGTTGACAGGAGAGCAAAGGCTTTGGTTGTGAATAGGGCTCAGATTCAAGAATTTGCCCTTGCAATGGCACCACAGTTTGTCATAGCCCCCAAAGACTTCAAAGCATCACAACACTGGCTGGATAATTTCCTTCAGCGAAGTGAACTGTCTTTAAGAAGATCTACAACATTGTTTAGGTTGGAAGATACTCAAGTTATTAAGCGAGCACTTGCATTCAAGTCCTTTATTGATGATGCTGACTTCTCTAAATACAATCTTTCCAACATGATTGCTATGGATGAAACTTCAGTGTTTATGGGTCAATCATCTCAAACAACAATTGAACAGCGGGGTGCCTCCTTAGTGTACATTCCCTCCACTGCTTACAAAAGTGCATGTGTTTCCTGTATTTTGGCAATCCGTCTGTATGGCACTAAAACCCCACCTTTAATCATTTCTAAGGGCAACAAGGAAAAGATTGAACATGTTTTTGGTGTTTTTATTCTTGAAACTGAAAAGGCCTAGGCCACACAAGCAGTTATAAGGAAGTGGATCGATTTAATGCTGCTACTTGTTATGCGAGGGAGCCAAAGAGGTCTGCTAGTGCGGAATGCAGCCAGCACTCACCACGCTAAAGACATGAAGACATTTCTTCACGAAAGAAAAATAGATCAGATAATGATTCCCGCAGGAATGACAGCCTATCTCCAGACTCTTGATATTGCAATAAAGAAGCCATTCAAAGACAATTTGCGCATGGAAATTAATGCCTACATTGAAAATAGAATGGAGAGAAATCAGCATGGAAACTTTGTGAAACCTAAACTGCAAGAAGTTGTGACTTGGGTGAAGAATTCATGTCTTATTTTTGGGGAAACAGGGTAGTATCCTTGAAATTTGTTATTTCTTTATGGTCTGATTTATGTACATGGTAAATTTTTATAAACGCTCCCAAATGCTTGCAATGGAACAAAGATGGTAGCATAGGTAAATGCCAGTACTTGGTGCCTCCCAGAACCACATCAAAATTACAATTAAAATATAGAACAACCATAATTCAGAACCACCTGAAATATGACTGAATGGAAACCTTACAACTAGAGAAGTAAAGAAGAAAACACATTGAGATGGTAAATGGGAGGGAGGCTTCCAACACCCACCTGTGGTGGTTTTTTTAATTAGGAAGGATATCTCGGCTGTGAAGACCTTCTGTAAGGAGCAAGGGGTACCAGCCTCACACAGGATTCTAGTGCTTGGAAGAGAAATCCCCGTAACATTAGCCTATAAAAGCCAGCGGGGATCGTGGCTGAGTGACGTGGAGGCTGTCAGAATCCCAGCAGTTCCTCTTAAAAGGGCCGTGCACAGACTTACTCAGACTTGCTCCCTCTAAGTTCCAGTGCTAGGTAGTGGCTTGGGAGGGATCCAGGGACATACAGAGAGGAACTGGATTGTCTGGCATTGGTGCAAGAACTCAGGGGCGGTTTTTTCCCAGACAGAGGTGCCAGAGGGTTCATTGTTCCTATGCTGAGACCTCCCCTGTCACAGAGCTGACTGGCAGCCATATCTGAGTCTCCATCAATCTGGCTCACACTGTTCACTTTACCCTGGTGATTATGAGACCTTGCTCCATACAGTTTGCAACCCCACCCAAGCTGTTTGCAGCTGCTTTTCCATATGAATGGCCTGTCCTGGCTCAGGCTTTGCTGAACTCTTTCAAACAAGCAGCAGCTGGTGTCAGCATGCCCCATAACACTCAATAAAAAGCCCAAATCCTAGCATTAGAACCAGTCTGCCTTGCTTCACAACTTGGCCTCACCTGAGCACTTCCAAGCCCAACCAACATGAGTAGCAGCCATTTACAGATAACTCTGTAGCTTCTGCTGGGAGGCCCCAGAGCCAGTGCACCCAGTGGACAGCTTCAGACCATACCAGACTACAACTCTACACATCCACCAGCTGCACATTCATGGGGCAGACTCAGTGAGTACCAAAGTCCCACTAAAGCAAGTTCTGCTCCATGGGGACTTGCACAGCAGCTCTCCCACTATAGTTGTAGCTGGTCCTCGCAGCCAGTTGACTTGGAAGTCAATTCCTCCCAGTGATGCCAACAGCAATCAAGGCTCAACGACAATAAGACTGTGCACACAGCCCACACAGGGGCATACCTAGAGAGACCAGCTCAGGTGACTGGGGAAACTAAGCCACTGGGCCCTACAGGATACCTACTACACAAGGCCACTCGGCCAATTCCAGAAGACATAGCTGCTCTACCTAATACATAGAAACAAACACAGGGAAGCAACCAAAATGCAGAGACAAAGAAGCCTCTGACAAATGAAAGAACAGAAGAAGTCTCCAGGAAAAGAACTAAATGAAATGGAAGCAAACAATCTACTAGATACAGAGTTCAGAACAATTGTTATAAGGATGCTCAAGGATCTTAATGAGAGTTTCAAGGGACTTAGAATTTCAAGAACTTTAGTGAGAGCATCAAAGATGAAAAAGGACCACTTAGAAATTAAGCATACACTAACTGAAATAAAGAATAATTTACAGGGATTCAACAGTAGAGTAGAGGATGCCACCAATCAAATCAGCAATTTGGAATATGAGGAAGCAAAAAACATCAATTCAGAAGGGCAAAAAGAATAAAAGAATAAAAAAATATGAAGATAGTGTAAGGACCCTCTGTGGTAACTTCATGTATAAACAACATTTGCAATATGAGGTTGCATTATGTGGCTGCTAGAAAGAGAAGACAGAGAGCAAGATATTAAAAACCCATTTGAAGAAATAATGGCAGAAACCTTCCCCTACTAGGTGAAAGAAATAGACTTACAAGTCCAGGAAGCTCAGAGAGATCCAAATAAGAGGATCCCAAAGAGGCCACACCAAGACACTTCATAATTAAAATGTCAAAGGTTAAAGACAAAGAGAGAATCTTAAAAGCAGCAAGAGAAAAGCAGTAAGTTACTTATAAGGGAGTTCCCATAGAACTGTCAGCTGATTTCTCAACAGAAACTTTGCAGGCCAGAAGGGAGTGGCAAGAAATAATCAAAGTGATGAATAGCAGGGACCTACAACCAGGAGGACTCTACCCAGCAAAGCTATCATTCAGAATTGAAGGCCAGATTAAGAGCTTCAAAGACAAGAAAAAGCTAAAGAAGTTCATCAATACCAAACCAATCTAACATGAAATATTAAAGGGTATTCTTTTTAAAATATATATTTTTTAATTGATTTTTTTTACAGAGAGGAAGGGACAGGGACAGAGAGCCAGATACATCGATAAGAGAGAAACATCGACCAGCTACCTCCTGCACACCCCCCACCGGGGATGTGCCCGCACCAATGTACATGCCCTTGACCAGAATCAAACCTGGGACCCTTCAGTCCAGAGGCCGACGCTCTATCCACTGAACCAAACCAGTCTCAGCTTAAAGGGTATTCTTTAAGAAGAGAAAGAATAGGAAGGAAAAAAAGATAAAAATACAAACAATAAAATGGCAGTAAATATATATCAACAATTGATTCTACTAGTAAAAATCAAAATAAACAAACAAGGAGTCTAATGAACAAAGAAAATTCGTATAATAAAAACCTAATACGCAAATCAACCAAACAGCAGAACTACAGTGTTATGGCGCTGAATGTAGGAGCTGCCCCCTGGTGGTCAGTGCACTCCCACGGGGAGCACTGCTCAGCCAGAAGTTGGGCTCATGGCTGGCAAGTGCAGTGGTGGTGGCAGGAGCCCCTCTCACCTCCAGGGCAGCACAAAGGACTGAGAGTGGGGCTAAGCTGGCAGGCGGACATTCCCCAAGGGGTCCGGGACTGCGAGAAGGTGCAGGCCTGGCTGAGGGGCACCTGCCTTCCCCCCACCCCGTGTATGAATGTCATGCATCTGGCCTCTAGTTCATGAATAAAATAGAACTAGAGGCATGGAAACATTGAATAGAATGGATAATCTCCAAGGGACAGGGGAAGGAAGATGGGAAGAGATTAAAGAACCTATAGATGCAGACACTAGGGTGGTGAAGGACTGGGTGGGAATTTGGAAAGGGGGACAATGCGGGAAGGGGGGAGGAACTCTGTAAGTACTCTCAACAGTATAGAAAATTTAAAAAAAAAAAAATGTCCCCAGCCTAGCAGTATGGCTTAGAGGTTGAATGTTGACCTATGAACCAAGAGGTCATGGTTCAATTCCCGCTCAGGGCACATGCCTGGGTTGTGGGCTCCATCCCCGTGGAGGCATGCAGGAGGCAGATGATCAATGATTCTCTCTCATCATTTTTAAAAAATATTTTTTTATTGAATAAGAGTGGTGAAAGGGGACATCCCTGTCTTGTTCCTGTTCTTGGGGAAAAATATATTTTTATTGATTTCAGAGAAGAAAGGAGAGGGAGAGAGCAATAGAAACATCAATGATGAGAAAGAAACATCAGTCGGCTACCTCCTGCATGCTCCACACTGGATCGAGCCCACAACCCAGGCCTATGCCCTGAGCAGGAATTGAACCATCATCTCCTGGTTCATAGGTTGGCATTCAGTCTCTGAGCCACACTGGCCAGGCTTCTTCATCATCATTGATGTTTCTCTCTCTCTCTTCCTCTCTGAAATAAATTAAAAAATATTTTTAAAAAATAGATGCCCCCAAATGCTTAAAATGAATGTGAATCCTCCCATTATTTGGTGTACTGTTCTATACAAGTGCTAGTAGCCCTGTGCATGAATCTGTGTGCCTGTAGCTCACCAGTAGCTCACTGCCAACCTCCAGTAGCTCTTCACCTGCTGTCCCAACCTCCTGTAGCTTCCCAATTACCCCCCCCCCAGCCCTATCCCTCTTCCCCACTTCCCCTCACAGCTTGCTGCCCTGACCCTCCCTGTAGTTCTCCACTGCCCACTTGTAGTTCCGTGCCCCACCCTTCTGATCCGGTCATTAAGGGGAAGTGTAATGCCCATTTGCATATTACATCTTTATTATATAGGATTATGTTTATAAGATCTCATGAGACCAGAATTATTAAATATGCTGTTCACATGTGCCACTTGGTTACTGGTTTTTGTCTGTTTGAGCTATTCAGTTATACACTGATGATCAATTTGTCTGTTTTTCCTTTGTAGCTCTGTCCATGTCTGTTTTATATATTTTGAGACTGTGTTATTAGCTACAGACAAGTTTAGAAATGTTATATCTTTCTTTTTAAAAAAAATATATTTTATTGATTTTTCACAGAGAGGAAGAGAGAGGAATAGAGTTAGAAACATTGTTGAGAGTGAATCATCGATCAGCTGCCTCTTGCACACCCCCTACTGGGGATGAGCCTGCAACCAAGGTACATGCCCTTGACCAGAATCGAACCTGGGACCTTTCAGTCCGCAGGCTGATGCTCTATCCACTGAGCCAAACCGGTTCCAGCTAGAAATGTTATATCTTTCTGATGACTAGAGCCTTTTATAATTATGGAGCATCCTTATCTCTGTAATACTTTTTATCCGGTAATAGTATAACCAAACTAGTTTTCTTTTAGTTAGTGTTTACCTAGTATATATTTTCAATCCTTTGATTTTCAACCTTTTTTTATTTCCTGTGTTTTTCGGTTTAAGATGATAACTACCCTCTGTTATTGGCCTCCCTAAATTGTACTGCTTTGCCTTCTCTCCTAGCGGGAGTACATACCTGTGAAAGTAAAGAGCAGAGCCTTCTGGATCTTCTCTTGGGAGTATGCCATGATGTACGTGGGAAGCCTAGTGGTAATCATTTGCCTCTCCTTCTTCCTTCTCAGCTCTTGGGATTTCATCCCTGCAGTCTACGGCTTCATGTAAGTAATGACCTCATTAGAAAACTCTGGAAGCTAGTTTGTTTTTCACAACTCCAGCTGGAATCTGAGTGCGAGCAACCACAGGGAGCATCTAGAAACCATGGTCTTCAACTTTAGAACGCGTCAGAATTACCTTCAGGGCTTGATAACACCCCCGTTGCTGGGCCCCCCTTCTAGAGGTTTTAAGTAAGTCTGAGGTAGGGACCAAGAATTTGCATTTCTAACAAGTTTTCAGCTGATGCTGTTTGGCTGGCCCAGGAAACGCACTTTGAGAAGGACTGGTCTAGAGCATATATTTGATCTAGTGCCCTCTCTAGGAACATCCAAAGCGACTCCCAGCCTCTGCCTAGAAGGTTTTGGTTCAGTCCCTAAGAGGAATGGATGTATTCCTTCACTGCAAGAGGGTCTCTAAAATAAAGCCACCTCCCATGTGTCAACCTTTTTAGAAAAAATCAAAATGGGTTTGCAGTAAGAATTCTGCAGACATTTCCAATGCTCTCTGTATGGTCTACTAAAGCCCAAGCTTCAAGGAGCTCACAGTCCAGAGGGTGGTAGACACTTAAACCAGGTGGGGAAGGGATCTGGAGTGGCAGACTCCCCTTTGGGAATCTGGGCTGCTAATTTGTGTTAAATCCTGGCCGAATATAACAATGTCTTAGTAACTTTCAGCTCTTCGTGCTCTGCCTTGAATAGGCATTTGTAACACCTTGGGTAGGAGTGAAAGGCCTCTCCTGGTTTTCTGCTGGCCACAGACTGTGTTCTGTGTCTCATTTGACAGACGAGGAAATGTAGTTACAGCAGAAGGCAAAGGCTTGCCCTGGGGGAAGCTGTGTCAGTGAAATCTGACCACGAGTGCTTGCCTATTTGTTCTTCATGCTCCATATGTTCCCCTTGTGAAACTGTGAATGACATCAGCTTCCACCCCATATTTTTTCAATAAAAAATATAAAGTAAATTTTTAGAAGAGCCAGAATTGCAGCCAATTTTTGTCTGATACAACACGACAAACGTTTTCCAGTCAAACCCGTACTTCTCAAATGAGGTCTGGCATCCTCGCCAGAACCTGCTGGTGATTCCTCAGCCCCTAGAAGTCTCACGGCAGTGGCCCCTGCTGTGGGGTGCCGAGCAGGAATGGGGAGGAGCAGAGTCTTCGAGCTTGTTTCTCTAGGCAAGTCTTTGGAATGCCCAAATAGATATAACTCATGTAGAACCCATTCCTCTTTTGTTACAGTACTGAGTATCCCCTAATTTTAAACATGTATGCCTTGGCAGTACAGTAGGGGCCGGTTTTTTGATTTCTAGCATGAATCCCTGCCTCATTTCAGATATTTGATACATGCCAGTTTGGCTCAGCTAACATTTATTATAGGTAGTCATTCTCTGCCCTTGTTTTTGTTAATTAGCTATATCCAGGGTGCCCATAGAGCCCCTCACATCCTGATCTCTGTGGAGAAAAAGCCATTCCTCACAGCCCAGTAGTGGTCAGCGTCTTCAGGAGAAAAGCAGGTTAAAGCAGACCATTTATAACGGTGCTCTCTTTTTTCTCTCCCTTTGTTTTCTTCACTCCAGACTTTCTGTTCCAGATCTCACTCCAAACATCGGTCTGTTTTGGTACTTCTTTGCGGAGATGTTTGAGCACTTCAGCCTCTTCTTTGTGTGCGTGTTTCAGATCAACGTCTTCTTCTACACGATCCCCTTAGCCATAAAGCTCAAGTAAGTGGCTGGGCCTGCTCCTTCCTTGTTCAGAGGACCATTTGTAGCCTCGCAGGTGCCTTTCAGAGTGGGAGCATCTGCTATTAGGTTTCTGCCATCTTTGCCCAGGGAGCCCTGGGTGTCAGTGGCCACAGCCAGCAATGGAGTCACACATGAGTGCAGGCTGCAGGGAGCAGCCTGATATTTCTCCTGGCCTCACCCTGGGGCACTTGCACCCACACTGCTGCTGAGGCCACTCACTGCTTTGGATAACAGCAGAGGTTGGAGTTGGAGGTTGCCTTTGGAAAAAGTGAATCTTGTTGGGTGTCCTGTATCAGCAGCCCAGGGACAGTTTGCCAGAGGGGACTCAAGATGCGTTAGGTGGCCCTCACCGGTTTGGCTCAGTGGATAGAGCGTCAGCCTGTGAACTGAAATGTCCCAGGTTCAATTCCGGTCAAGGGCATGTACCTTGGTTGCAGGTACATCCCCAGTCGGGGGTGTGCAGGAGGGAGCTGATTGATGTTTCTCTCTATCCCTCCCTTCCTCTCTGTAAAAAAAAAATCAATAAAATATATATATTTTTTAAAAGATGCTTTAGGTGGGAGGATGGCCACCTGTAGCTCTGTTTAATCTTCTCATCAATTTCCCTCAAAAGGGCTGTCTGTGGAGCTCTCTTCTGCAGTATGACAGAGCTAACATGCTAACCTAGCTCCATCCCAGGCACCTTTCTCCGTTTTCTGAAAGGTATTCATACCTAACCCTTCCGGTAGCTATTGGACGTAGGCATTATTTTACGATCATCACTCCCATGGTATACTTGAGGAAACTGACATTCAGAGAAGTGGAGTGATTTTCCCAGAGTCACACAGCTATTAAGCAGTGGAGTTGGGATTCAGACTCAGGTTTGTCTGGCTCCAGAATCTATGCTCAGCCCCTTGATCTGACAGAGGTCACTTATAGTAGCCCCTGGAAATGGTTCTATTATCCTAGCCTCAGAGAAGGGAAAACAGTTACAGCTAAGCCTGGATGGTCCGGGAAGGCGGGGAGGGTTTGATTTGGATTTCAAGAGCTTGAGTTCTCCTCTCTAATCTTCCTGCCGTTCCTCAGGGCCAGTGAACCAATCCCACTGGGTAAAAGCTCAGAGCTGATGCTTCCTTCTCATGACAGCCGTGGCCTGGCATCTGACAGGAATCCATCCTTCCTTGGCCTAGGCTCCAGAACTCTGGCAGCCTTACCAGGCAAGCTCTCCAGCTGTCTCTGGACCACATTCCCTGCCCTTGTTCTTGTCAGGCCCGGCCACTGGGCTGAGGGACGTGGGGAGCCCAGAGCTCCTCTCCTCACTCTGTAAAGCTGGCTCTCCACCAGCTTTCATGATCAACACGTGAAAGGCCACAGGCAGCTCCTAGTTAGACAACGGCACCACCATCATGTGAAACCCCACCACCACCAGGCTCAGAAGTAGGAGACAGAGGGTATTACCCCCCCCCCCCTGCTGCCCTCCTGTGCCCAGATAGGAAGCTCCCTGCGGGGTTTGCTTCCAGTGTGGGAACAGGACCCTTCAGGCCTGTCTCTGGGCAGTGTCGAAGGAGGTTCTGGTCTCCATGCTTTTAGGCACTACGTTTTTACTGGTCTTTTCTTTTTTTAATATATTTTTATTGACTTCAGAAAGGAAGGGAGAGGAGAGAAAGATAGAAACATCAATGATGAGAATCATTGATTGGCTGCCTCCTGCATGTGCCCTTGACTGGGATTGAACCTGGGACCCTTCATTCCGCAGGCCAACGCTCATTCCACTGAGCCAAACCAGCTAGGGCTTTACTGGTCTTTTCAAAGAAATGTTTTTATCAGCTACCCAAAAGCCCAAAGCCACTGATTTGGGTTATCTTTAGGAAGACGATCCCTGAGGTAGACGAACCCTTAAAAGCTACAGGGTTGCGTGACTTTGCCAAGCCGAGTTTCTGTAGTTGCTCTGTAGAAGGATTGGAGTGTTTGGGTGTGTACATGTTTACTGGATTTTCACGTTTGTCAGATTTACACGCATTGAGTCACCCTGCCCTTTGACCTGCAAGACAAGAATGCCATTGACCTCCAAAGAAAACCTCCGTGAGTGGGGCACCCAGGAACTGTGCAGATGCAGGCCACGTGCAGGTTGCTTAGATGTAGCTAACGCGGGTGTAGATCTGGCCTCTTTCTGTTTGCTTCCCTTTTGCATGTGGTCAGCCCTTGGAGGAACACTGGAGATTGAGCTGGGCCCCCGCCCTGCCTGACCAGAGCTGTCCTGTGCTAGGCACTCAGAACAGTCTCAGGGGTGCTTAGGTGTTCTAAAGACAAACAGCGCATTCACTTCCTGCTAACTCGACTCTTCTGAACCTGATTTCCTCACCTGCTCGGTGCAGGTGACAACATTGCCTACCTCGAGGGGCAGTTGAGGTGTAGTGAGGATCACGTGCAACATTGTAAGAAAAGGGCCTAGCCCGGAATTTAGCAGAGCAAGGGTTCAAGGAATGGTGACCATTTTGCTATTAGCTTAAGGAAACGAGAACTCCGGTTCCAGCCCTTAAGAGCTGAAAAGCTGCACAGCTCTCACTTCCCTTTCTGGAAAAGAGTTCATCCTAGCTAAGGGTCTGTAGATCCCACTGACCCAATGGCCAGAGAAAAAGCATCAGCCAGGGAGCACTTCCTGCCCTGCGCCCAGTTGTCAGAGGGGCCGCTGGCCAGGGAGACGACCTAATTACAAGCAGTCTTTTAAGCCCAGTAATAAAGAACGGCTGACTTCATTTGTTTCCTTCCTCGGTGGCTGCTGGGGCTGGTTGTGGGAGGGTGATGGGAAATGTCTCTGTGCCCTGTTTCTGTAGTGTTTGCTGAGCCCTCACCACCACCTCTGGGCATCTCTGGGTCCCCACAGGTTTTTGTTTGTTTGTTATTAAATATGTTTTTATTGATTTCAGAGAGGAAGAGAGAGGGAGAGATAGAAACTTCAATGATGAGAGAGAATCCTTGATTGGCTGCTTCCTGCACACCCCCTACTCGGGATCCAGTCTGCAACCCAGGCCTGTGCCCTGACTGGGGATTGACCTTTGACCTGGTTCATAGGTTGACACTCAAACACTGAGCCACAACAGCCAGGCCACACAGTTTTTGGCTCTGCTACTTGACCTGGCCCCAGTGCCTTATGGATAGCAGAGTCAGCCCTTGCCTGAAGTTCCCTGGAGGGTAGTTTTGGGTTTGAGGGATAGAGTCAGGAGTCTCAGGGGTGGGCCTGGTGCCTGACTGATCTCTGTCTGTATGTCTGTCCTGCCCTACCCCAGGGAGCATCCTATCTTCTTCATGTTCATCCAGATTGCCATCATCTCCATCTTCAAGTCCTACCCAACGGTGGGGGATGTGGCCCTCTATATGGCCTTCTTCCCCGTGTGGAACCATCTCTACAGATGTGAGTATTCCTTCCTGCCTCTCAGCCCCTGGCGGCAGGTATGTGTCAGCCTGGCCTCAGGTGAAGCAGCCAGGGGAAAAGGAATTGATGGGCATTTGATGGGCATCTGTTACGCCAACAGTACCGGGAGAGAGGCAGTGACATGAGGCACAGTAACTGCCTCCTTGGTGCTATAGACTAATGATGAAAGTAAAAATAACTACCATGTATTGAATAGTTACTATGTATGTGGCCTTTGTGGTCCTAAGAGTATTACAAGCATGAGCTCATTTTATCTTCATACCAGCCTTTGAGGAAAGTATCCCCATTTTGCAGATGAGAAAACTGAGGTACAGAAAGGTAGAGCCACTTGTTCAAGGTCACGTGTCTGGTTAGTGGAAGGGCTAACATAGGAATCCAAATCTGTGAGCCTCTAGCCCAGGGCTGGGCAAACTACAGCCCGAGGGCCGGATCCGGTGAGTAAAACTATTGAATTAAAAAAACAAAACAAAAAGACCATACGCTTTTATGTAATGATGTTTACTTTGAATTTATATTAGTTCACACAAACACTCCATCCATGCTTTTGTTCCAGCCCTCCAGTCCAGTTTAAGAACCCATTTGGCCCTCAAGTAAAAAGGTTTGCCCACCCCTGCTCTAGCCAGTACTGTCCAATAGGACTTTTCTGTGATGATGGAAATGCCCTATGTTTGCACAGTCCAATAGAGTAGCCACTAGTGTGACTAAGAAGCTGAATTTTTAATTCAGATTAAATTAAATTTACGAAGCCATACACGATGAAGGATATGATAGACCTAGGGCTTTGAATCATTTCTAAGATCTGCACTCAAAGGTCTATAGAAAACAGATGAGCAATACCAGATTTCCTACCGACGTGAAGACCCCTTTCATCTCTGATCGTCCCCTGCTCAGAAGGTGACTGAGTGGTGATCTGGCTGTGCTTCCTGCCCCCAGTGTTTCCCTCAGGGCTCCTAGCCCTCTGTGAGGGTTCTTTTCAGTGTTGGTGGGCTCTGTAGGCTCATGACTCACTTGCCTCTGTAACCCCAACACCCAGAATCAAACCTGACACACAGCACAACTCAGCAAATGTTTGTGGTTGGGGGTTTTAAACCTCCAATAAAGACCGTGTCAGCGGCCCAACACCCCCTGACTCCCCAACCAGAATGGAAAGGAATCTGTTGAACTTTCCTTGCTCACGGTGGGTGCACAGCAAGGTGTCAGGAATGAATTCTGAAGGGCAGGCTTCAGAGGGAGTGACTCTTTATTGTTGTTTTGGGACTGTCTGGGAGTCAACCAGGAAGTGAAACCGACCAGCTGTCAGAAGGAAGCCTACCTGGAAAAGAGTGGGCCTCCAGCAGGCAATCAGCTGAGTGGGCGGGCCAAGCCGCCTGCTGGGGCCGGTGATGGTGATGGCGTGGTGGGGATGACCAGTCCTGCCTGACTGGAGGAGGAAGTGGCATCCTCTGCCTGTGACATCCTCATTGCACAGATAAGAATCACCCAGCCCAGCGGGCTCAGGGTCAGATTGGGGCCCCGTGGCAGAGTAGCTAATGACAAATCATGAAGCCACCAAACACGTGAACCACACCCCAGTTTGTGACATAATGGGTCTTGGGGACATCGAACCTCTTTCCCTGAACGTAGAGTACTTTTTTCCTTAGCTGTCTATCCTACACAGAGCATCTCTCCCTCAGCTAACATCTTTCATCCCATATTGCTGAGCACAGTCTGGCCCAAACGGGCCTGCGTCTCATTTCTGGCTTTCCTGTGTGTTTTAAGGCAAATCATTTCATCTTTCTGGTCCTCCCATTTTTACATCTGTCAGGTGGGGAGGGTATCATGAGAGTTTGAAGTTTGAGGCAGTATAAATATAAATAGCACTATGGTTATTAACAGAAGTAATAATTATGTGGGGAAGGAGGTCTTCTGCATAGTTCTATGATCAAAGTTTCAGGCTTGGTAGCCAGAGTCACTCAGAGTCATTCAAATAAACAGACTCTTCAGAACTTGAAATAAGCTATTTTATGCCCTCTGGGGTGATGAGGCACAAAAAAATAAGGATGGAGTTTCCAGGAACCTGGATGATCTAATAGATGCTGTTGCTGGCAGGCGGGCCAATGTCAGCTGTCTGCAGGCCCTGCAGAGAGGGTTGGCTGCCGGCCCTCCGTGCCAGGGTACTCACGCTTGGGCACTCACGTGTCTGTTTGGGGCATGACAGCTGTGCGTCAGGACACCCAGTGAGGGGTGTCTTCAGCCTGGTCCTGAGAGCCTGTGAGTGGAGGCTTTGAGAAGACTTTAAGCCTAAGTTGAATATATTCAGACTTTTAATGTGGTTAAGAATTCCATTTAAACATTAGTTACCAGTGCTAACATGCCTGCTCACATGTCCACCTTTTTGCTTTCCTGTCCTGCTCGGGGGGGAGAAGAGGCACAGGGGCCCTTCCCTGAGTGTAGGCCCCAGACACACCCGGACTCTGGTGCCGGGGCCAGGATGAGTCATAGGACACACAATTGTGGTGTTAGGGAACAGCCTGCTGGCAGAGCCCTTGCCACCTGCCGAGGTCCAACCGAAAAAGCCAGTTACCAAAGGGCTGGGTTTTGTGTGTTTTACTTTGTTTTTATTGGCTATTATATAAATATAAAATACTATTGATAAAAAATATATAAATTATAAAAGAATAATAATACAGTAAATTCCCATGTACCAAGCACCTAGTTTAAGAAAGGGAACGACACCCTAGCTGGTTTGCTCAGTGGGTAGAGCATCAGCCTGCGGACTGAAGGGTCCCAGGTTCAATTCTGGTCAAGGACACGTACCTCAGTTGCAGGCTCCCTCCTCAGCCCTGTGGGAGGCCACCAATCGATGTGTCTCTCTCACATTAATGTTTCTCTCTGTCTCCCTCTCCCTTCCACTGTCTGTAAAAATCAATGGAAAAATATCCTTGGGTGAGGACTAACAAGAAAGAGAGACAGAAAGGGAGAGAGGGAAGGCGGGGAAAGGAGGGAGGGAAAGGAAAGGAGGAAAGAAAGAAAAGGAAAGGAAGGAAGGAAGGGAACGACCCCTTGACCTTTGGAATCCTTAAATCCCCTCTGTGCTCTTCCCGACGGGACTGGAATTTTATTTCTGAATGTCTGAGGCTTAGAGAGAGAAAGTGACTTGCCTGAAGTCTCAGTTTGCCAATAGCGGAGCCAGAGACTGGATAAGCCAGCCCAGCGCATGTAGTGGGAAACCTGATTCCATCTGGCCCGGCAAGTCTCAGGAAGGGTGAACCCTTTCGTCTCACTGGGCCCTGGTCATCTCTGACATCTCTGACACCTGCTGGTGCCTGGAACAAGCTGTCCTGTGCCCTGGGTCCCTCCCGCATCTCCTCTGGCACACAGCTTTAATCCTCCGAGCAGCTCCCCGGGCCTGCAAAGGTCACCGCGGGCCGGGAGCCAGCTGGAGGCCCGTGACGTTTCCTCCGGGCACCGGGGAACGTGTCTTTGCAGGTCTTCCTAGCTGCCCGGAGCCTCTCTCCGTCTGTGCACTAGGTCACCTTCTTGTCACCTGGTCTGAAGTCCAGAGTGGCTGGAGGCATGGAATAGAGACCCACCGGGGCTGTCAGGCCACCAGAGTTCTCTTTCAGGAAAAATGCATATCCTTTTTAGCAAAATAATTTCCAGAGAGCGAGAAAGAACACTGAAATGTAAATAGTGATATCGAAGTGGAACAATGATGAATCGGTTTAATACTTCCCAGGGTTGTAACATTGCTTAATAATATCAACATCAACACTAATAATTCTCAGTGCACACATCCCTTTTCCAGACTTCCTGTTCTGGGAGAGAGGATGAGAGGTCTCAGGAAGGCTGTAACCTGTCAGCTGTGAAAGCCCAGAACTGTGTGGAAATTTCACATCAGAAAAGAGGACCTCAGAAGCCCTCCAGGCCAGTGTTTCTAAATCGTGGGATTGCCAACTTTTTATTTTACTGATGACATTCAAACAGTCAACTACCAGCCCTTGCCAGTGTAGTTAAGTAGCTTGAGCATCACCCAGTGCACCACATTGCTGCCAGTTCGATCCCTTATCGGGGTGCATGTGGGAGGCAACCAAAGGAAGTTTCTCTCTCTGCCTCTCTCTCTCAAATCAATATAAAGGTGTTTGTTTGTTTGTTTGTTTGTTTAAAAAAAAACAGTCAACTACCAACCATTCATTTCCATTTCATAAAAGAGAGGACTTTTTACAAAAGCAGCAACCAGCAACAAAAAACGTGTCATTTCTCAATGGGAATGAACCATAAATTGAAAGCATTCAGTTTTCAGTAGCGCTTTGAACTGCCTGTCCTGGTCACTCTCCTGTGACAGTGATGTCTCTGTTGCAGACCGCTGTGGGTCTCCTCTTCGTAAGGTCTACAGCTGTGGTCCAGTGGTTCACAGCCGTGGCTGCATATTGGAATCGGGGGAAGATGTTTTAATTTATATTATTTTATTTTATTTTTATGGTAAGCTTTTAGAAATTATGATGACCCTATCCCTAGAGACTCTGATTTACTTAATGTGGCTTCCACAGATGATTTCATTTTGCAACCAAAACTGAGAACCGTGTGTAAGCCATTCTTCCCAATGCATGGAACTCCCACAATAGCATTTCAGCCAAGTCTTTGTACAGCTGATATCCACAGCCCCAAAATTCTGGCTTAAGAGAAGGGATCCCCTGAAGGTCAGGGTCAGACTGGGGAAGGGAACTGTAATTCATTAAATGCCCGCCATTACCAGACTCAGTGTGAAGGCTTATTTGTGTGTGTGTGTTTTTAAATTTTAAATTTTGTTTTGTTTTTTTGTTAATCCTCACCCGAGGATATTTTCCATTACTTTTTTATTTATTTATTTATTTATTTATTTGGCGGGGGGGCGGGGGTGGATAGTGGAGGAGAGAGGGAAAGAGAGAAATATCAATGTGAGAGAAACACATCGATTGGTTTGCTTCCAACCAGGGACAGGGCCCTCGGAGCCTGCAACCAAGGTACGTGCCCTTGATCGTGATCGAACCCAGGACCCTTTGGTCCACAGGCAAGCACACTATCCACTGAACCAAACCAGCTAGGGGGGCTTTTTGTGTTTTTTTAAGGTATTCTTTTTTTTTTTTTAATTGATTTCAGAGAGGAAGGGAGCTGGAGAGAGAAATAGAAACTCAGTGATGAGAGAGAAACATCAATTAGCTGCCTCCTGCACGCCCCACACTGGAGATTGCGCCCACAACCCGAGCATGTGCCCTGACCAGTAATCAAATCGTGACCTCCTGGTTCATAGGTCGATGCTCAACCACTGAACCACACTGGCTGGGCAAGGTATTCTTTTAATTAATTTATTTTAAATAATATTTCTTAGTTCACTTAAAAATATGATAAAGTGTAAAGAATGAAATAAAAAAAAATAGCACATAATCTTACTTTCAGAGTTCCCCTGTTGAATTAGAAGGGGGAAAAGCACTGTGTATTAGGCAGTATAATGCCCCTTCTCATCTCCCAAACAATGTTCACATCAAAATTCCCCAAACCTGTGATTACATCACCTTCCATTTACCAAAGACCTTCAGGTGGGAGAGTATTCTGGCATGTCCAGGTGGGCCCAATGTAGTCAGGCGGGAGCCGGGGCATGTGGGAAATCTCTGAACCTTCCTCTCTGTTTTGCTGAGAATCCACAACTGCTCTAAAAACTAGTCTGTTGTTTGTTTGTTTGTTTGTTTGTTTGTTTTAATCCTCACTTGAGGGTATCTTTTCCATTGATTTCTAGAGTGAGTTGAAGGGAAGGGGAGAGAGAGGAAAAAAAAAATCTATGTGAGAGACACTTCGATTGGTTCCCTCCTGCAGGCTCCCATACCCCTCCTGGGGCAGGGGAACCTGCACCTCTAACCACTGAGAAAACCGTACAGGACTAAAGTCTGTTTTTTTGTTTTGTTTTTTAAAAATATATTTTATTGATTTTTCACAGAGAGGAAGGGAGAGAGATAGGGAGCTAGAAACATCAATGAGAGATATACATCGACCAGCTGCCTCCTGCACAACCCCCACCGGGGATGTGCCCGCAACCAATGTACATGCCCTTGACCGGAATCAAACCTGGGACCTTTCGGTCCGCAGGCCGACGCTCTATCCACTGAGCCAAACGGGTCTCGGCTAAAGTCTGTTTTTTTAAAGAAGTGGTGAGGGAGTCAGGAGCAGAGTTGAGAGTGATGCAATGTGAGAAGGACTTAATTCGATATTGCTGGTTGAAGATGGAGGGGGTCATGAGCCGAGCACGCAGGCGGCCTCTGCCCACCACACAGCCACGCAAGCGGATTTCCCCCAGAGCCGCCAGGGAATGCAGCCCTGACGGTGCCTTGTTTTTTAGCCTGAGAGACCCATTTTGGACTTCCGGCCTCTGGATCTGTGAGATAGTAAGTTATATTGTTTAAGCCACTAAGTTTGTGGTAATTTGTTATAGCGGAATAGAAAACACACAGTAATCCGCCTGTGCCAGGTTTCCATGTAACACTCCTATGAAACTGGCGCTTTAGTCCTGTTTCAGAGAGGGGGAAGCTGAGACTCAGGGGAGCTTGCTGACAAAGCAGGGATTTTAACCAACGTCTCTCAAGCAAAGGCAAGTCTGTGCCCCACTGTCACGCTGCCCTCCCCTCCAGCTGAGGCACCTGCCTCCCTGGGGCTTCATGGAGAGCTTCTCCTCAGGGGGATTCCGCATTCCCTCTGGGGGTGGTGTGATGTTGGGTGGGGGGGGGGGGACGGTAAAAAAGAGGTGGTTAAATCACCTAAGGAAAAGTAAGGGACATTTGAAGAGCAAGACAGGAGACCTCAAACATGAATGAAGCAGGACGGAAGATGTGTTTCTAGGACCCTCTGAGATCGGGGTAGAGAGCATGCCTTACTGCCAGAGGCACAGGAGGAGGTACAGAGTCCAGATCAAGGACCTGCCATTGGCTTTGGGCACAGGGAGCCATGACTCAGGGGTCTTAGGTTAGCACCCAGCGCCTCTGAGTAGCGGGGGGGGGGGGGGGGGGGGGATGTTCTGCACTGGGCCCTCCCTGGGCCTCTCCCTCCTGCAGGGCCATCGCAGAATCAGCCCTGGGCTCATTGTGACCATCTGTCTTTGCAGTCCTGCGGAACATCTTTGTCCTCGGCTGCATCATTATTGTCTGCTCCCTGCTCTTCCCCGTCCTGTGGCACCTCTGGATTTACGCAGGAAGTGCCAACTCCAATTTCTTCTATGCCATCACACTCACCTTCAATGTTGGGCAGGTAAGAGTTAAGGGTGGCATGGAACAGGGATTCATTTTGTATTCATATTGGACCTAGGCTGCGGGTTCTGCAAACTAAGGGTTTGGATGTGAATGGGGGGACAGTTCCTCCCCTCAGGTAGCTCATGGTCTGGCAGAGAAGACTGGGACGTGAGAGCAATGGGAAAACTGCATCTGCTAACGTTAATTGGGCTTCATGCTGAGCCATTGCCTTGTTGAATTCTCACAGCAAGCCTGTGGCACAGTGTTGCCCCTATTTTATAAATGGGAATCGAGCCCTGGCTGGTTTGACTCAGTGACTGAAGGGTCTTGGGTTCACTTCTGGTCAAGGGCACGTACCTCGGTGGCAGACTCCTTCCCAGCCCGGGTCCTGGTCTGGGCGCGTGCAGAAGGCATCCAATCGACGTATTTCTCTCACATTGATGTTTCTCTCCGTCTTGCCCTCTCTCTTCCACTCTCTTTAAAAATCAGTGGAGAAGTATCCTTGGATGAAGATTTTAAAAAAACAAACAAAAAACAACAAATGGGAATCAAGGCCCATGAAGGTTAAGGTTGTCTCTTGCCCAAGGTCACTGGAGGAGCCAGGAACAAAATGTAGGGAAGGCTTGGTTTCTGAGATCACCCCCTCTCCCCCTTTCTGTAGCAGTGCCCAGCTGCATGGCACCGAGTGAGTGCACCGTCTGAGGTGGGGAGGGCAGGAGCAGGGGCGGAGAGGCTCTGGGGAAGGCAGGAGCAAAGACAGGGGCCTGTGAAATGGTTGGCTCTGGCTACAGGGTGAGTCTGGAGCGCAAATTGCACGGCTGGGAGCAGCAGGAGAGGAGGCCGCGGGGTCACTAAATGAGAAGCACCAGCGGGCGCCCAGCCGTCCCTGACCCAGGGCAAGCCGCCCCTGGTGCTGCAGGGCAGTGGTTTTCAACAGCAGAATCACTGGGGAGGAGGGGTGTGCCTTGTTAATCTGCGTTACATTATGTAGTTCTATCTGTTACCATTACATGGCTTTGATTGTCAGTAAAATAAGCAGATTTTCTAATCCCACTTCCACAGATGTTGACTCAGTAGATGTGGAAAACAGTCAGAAATTTGAAGTTTTCACAAGCTCTTCCAGAGATTCTGTTTCAGGTGGATGAGCAAACCCCTCCAAGGTCCCTGTCCGTTGTGCTGCATCCTCTCGGCGGCTCTGCCCTCGTCGTGGAGGCCCTGTGGATCCGTTGTACCGTTCACCATTTCATTTGCCATTGGCACAGCCAGCTGTTTCCTGTGCATAATGGGCTGGAAGGGAAGCAGGGAGCCGGGGAGCCGGGGAGCCGAGGAGGGCACTGAGTAACCCCGGGGGAGGCTCGCCTCCACGGTTAGCTGCTGGGAAAAGGAGGGAGTCCGGGCTTCTGCTGTAAGTGATGGGCCTGGTATTTCCTGCATGGACATTTCTGGGCAATTAATGTCCAGCCCCGCTATTTATCTTAATTTGTGAACAACAGGAAGAGTGATGAAGGGCCTGTGGCCTGGGGGAGCAGGCCTGCCACACAGCAGTTATTAATGGTGGGTGCTCAGCACCTCCTACCTACGTCCTACGGGATTCAACTTAGTGTCTCGGAGGCATCTGGAGGCTGGTTCTGGCTCTTCGGTCTTTCTAAAATCCCCCTCCTTTTCTTTTGAAAGTGATGACTGGCATGTGAGGGCATTGGGCCTGCCCTGGGAGATCGGAGCTTGGTGAGCGCCACTGAAATAGCCCCCCGCTTGCTGTCCAGTCATGAGTCAGGTGTGGGCCGGGGTGGGATTGCAGTGATGAGGAAGCATCTGTGGAACCTGCCAGATAACAGCTTTCTGTGTGCTGCCTTTGGCACCTTTATGAAGCAAAATGGCATGGAGATCTGGGCAAGTGGTCAAGTGCCATTAAAGGCAAGAGGAACTGGATTGTTGGGACAGGAGGGTGGAACTGAGGGTGGGAAGCAAAGGCCGGGTAGATGGAGTGTGTTAATGACTCAGCTACAGCGAAGAACCAGGCTGATTTTTGGCATTGCTTTTTATCTTTAAAAAAAAATTTTTTTTAATATATTCTTATTGATTTCAGAGAGGAAGTAAGAGAGATAAAAGCTTCCATGATGAGAGAGAATCATTGATCAGCTATCTCCTGCACGCCCCTCACTAGAGATTGAGCCCAAAACCAGGGCAGGTGCCCTTGACTAGAATTGAACCTGGGACCCTTCAGTCCACAGGCCAATGCTCTGTCCACTGAGCCAAACCAGCTAGGGCTAAAATGTGTTTTAAATCATACAAGTAATACATGAATTCATTATTGCTAGGGAAAAGAAGTCAACATAGAAACTTATGAAATGAAAATTGGAGTTCTGCCTGAGCCCTAACCCTTGCCCCGTGCAGCTGTAATCACTGGGGTCAGTCTGGTGTGTGTCTGCAGACGTCCCCTGTGCATTCACACACACACACACACACACACACACACACACACACACACACACGAGCTTCTTAGTTTATATAAAGAAATCACCCCTGCACTGCTGTTTTTCACTTAGTGATCTGATCTCACGATAATTTTTTAATGGCTCCGATATCCCATGGTTAGGCTGTACCACAATGTATCCTGATGGGCATCGAGGCTGCTTCTGATTGTTTTGCTATAAATGGAAGAGTATTGTTTTTCGTATCCCTTTGCGTACTCTTGTATAGGCATGCCAGTATTTTCTTAGGACAGATTCCAGGGGTGGAATTTGCTGAAGCAGAGGGCATGTACATTGTACATTTGGCCAGGTATTGCCAGTTTGCCCTTCAGACAGATCAGAACAGCCTCCAGGCTTCCCAACAGTGGTCCGGGTTCTGTAAGCTGTGGAGTGTCCGAGCACAGCCAGCACAACGTGTCATCGGCCGCCCAGGCTCTGGGCTCTGTGGCTCTGAGCCAGAGAAAACTCTGTGGGGTCAGATGCTTCCGGGACTGCTGGCTTGGGGCTTTGCGGCTGCCACCACCAGGTCACTGAAGGAGCTTGTCAGACGGGGGCCCTTATTCAGCAAGCCAGGCGCTCAAGTCATATTGCTGCCCGGGAGCACTGGCTGCGGTGGAAGCGCAGCCCCGGTCATGGGGTTATACTGACCCTGCCCTCGCACCTGTTGGTAGTCACAGGGTTTAAAGCTGAGACATTCGGAATTTTAGGGTGAGTTAAATGTCACCTCCTCACAGAGGCCTTTCCTGAGGTTCCCCTGCCCCCTGTTTGTTAGCCCCTTCATCGCTCTTACCCGATCTATAGCCAGATTATTTATTCTTCTCTCCCCACCTGTGAGCTTCACAAAGGCAGAGACTGGCCTGTCCTACCCACTGCGGGGTCCCCAGCACCAGTGCTTGGTACAGACATTGTTTAGCAAATATTTGTTGAATGAATGAACGAACCAAAGATAGCCAGGGGGAACGTCATGTGATGAATGGACCAATGTGCAGAGTAAGCACTGGAGGAATCCGGAGGGAACAGATACCTTGCCTGTTGTGAGTGGTCCAGGGAGGCCACGGGGAATGAGGAGTAGGAGCTGGACCTTAGAGACTCAGAGTGAGAGGGGCAGGGGAGGTCAGCTGGGAGGTGGGCAGGAGGGAGCCAGGTCACGCCCCGGGGCAAAGGTCAGTGGGTGGCTGCTCTGCCCACAACCCCTCTCCAGCTTCTGCCAGGGCCTGGTCTCCGGCCAGTGCAGCGTCCCCGGCGCCGGGCTCCTCTGCTCCAGTCTGACCTGGAGTCAGCGCCGCCATTGAAAAGTATGGCGTTCGGGGACGTGCCCAGTCCCACAGCTGGCTCTTCTCAGCTCCTCGCTGGGACGGTGCCAGAGTCGCCGGCCCTCCTCCTCCTCTCCCTGGGCAGGACAGACCGGAGCTCTCCTGAGAACTGGTGAGTGTGGGTTTTCAGCAGGCGGCCGCAGCCAGGCCGTCACTGCTGAATCAGGAGCTGAATATAGGGAACATCCTGGCCTGTAGATTTTAAGCCCTGCTCTGTTCGAGTTGGTCAGTGCCAGAGCCTATAATAGAACAAATTATTGGTAGACTACTAGTTTCACCAGCAGGTAAACCACTAGTGACCTCGGCCCACATCCTTCCCCCTGGGGCCATTAAGTGTTTTTCAGCATGTGGCACGGATCATTAGCTAATTGTGCTCAGAGTCAGTGACCAGGAAATGACAACACCAACACCCGTCCATAGAGGGGAGCGTGTGTGTGTGTGTGTGTGTGTGTGTGTGTGTGTACACTGAGCTCTGAGATGGATTGGATGATTGAGGTCCCCCTCCACTCCCTTACTGTGTGACCTTCAGCAGATGATTGGATTTCTCTGGGTGGCAGTTTTCCCCCACCTCTCGGGGTGTTGAAAGAAGTGGACATGTGATGTGTGGTCCTGTTGCCATTATTCATACGTCGACATGGGAAATAGCACAGACTTCCTTTTCAGATACCCAGAGCAGTTTCCTAGGAGACCGTTCAGACCCAGAAGCTGAGGGAAACCGAGCAGCCGCGCCCCCCCCCCCCTTGTTTCTGACCCTGTTCTGCAGGTCAGGACCCGCAAAAGACAGTCTTCACAGATGACATATAAACAAAAAGGAATGCATTTTAACTTAGCTTTTCTTTCTTTCTTTTTAGGTGGCTTTGAGAGCACATTTATTAAGGCAGGAGACAGTGAGACAGGAAGGGCTCAGCATAGAGGAAGCAATGGGAGCGCCTAGGTGGGCTGCTGGGACTCACAGGGAAGTCAGAAGAAAAGGGGCTTATGCAAGCCTCAGAGGGTCCCCCAGAGTTTTGGAGATGCATGCCAGGGGGCGGGGCCGGGGAGTGAGGGAAGAAGGGGAAGGAAACGGCACGGTTGTGTCCCCCAGAGGGGGTACGTACCACCTTTAGCTTTTTAAAAAGAGTAAAATGAGATGTCCCACTCACCCTGATTCAACTTAAAATCAGGAAACACGAGTCTTTCCCGCACATTATAATAGGGTTCATGTTTACAGAGAGCTCGCTAGAGGCCAGGCTCCTACGATCTCTCCTCTTCTGGATCATGTGCTTCTGTGGCCTGGACCTTTCCCTGTGCTTGGCATCGACTCATGTGCACATGGAGAAAGAGGTGTGTGTTATTGTTGGCATCACAATGGAAGCATGACTTTGTGTCCTTTTAACAAAACGCCTTTTTGACCTATGTTCGTGCATGAGAGAGGAAGCTCCTTTTTGAGTTCCAAGTACGTGGACTCATCACACCTGACGTAACTACGCCCCTACTGACAGCCTGTGCGTTGTTTCACTACATTTTATTAGGGTAAGGAATTCACTTAATTCACCTCTGAGGGAGGCACTGTTGCTCCTCCCTGACACCAACGAAGGAGCTGAGGCTCGGAAGTCACAAACGTCCGAAGAGGGGCCCTTGGTCATGCCCTTGTTCGTCACGGCCTCCCTGCAGACTGCGGGCTCCCCTGGGCAGCCCTGGTCCCCTTCCTTCTCCACCGTACCCGCTCCAAGAATATTTAGAGGCTGTTTATTGATGAATGGAATGAACGGGGATTAGAAACCACATTTTATGACCAGTGATCTCTCAGTCTGTACATCCTAACCTCCCAGTTCCAGTCTGATTTGGTCCAGGCTAGGCCTGTGGCAAGGTCTGCTGGATTCTTAGGGGTCAGAGCCAGAGCTCCCTTCCCCTCCTGCCTCTGCGGCAGGCCCTGCCCGCCCCTTCCAGCAGGGTCTGTCCATGCTCCAAGCTGCTGCCCACGGGCCTCTGAGCTACAGACCCGTAGGTCCTGGGCTGGCCCTGGTTTCTGTCTCCAGGAAGCCCTGGAAGCAGGGCACCACCCCACTGGCACACTGGGCCCTGCTCGGCACCCGCTTATTCACCTCAGGACAAATGAGACCCCAGTCCCGTCTCCTGGAACTGCCTCTCAGCTCCCTGGTGTCATTCTGGGATGTGGCCCCACTGTGACAGATGGCGCCCGTTGCCGGCTTACCCCTGTGGGTGGTGGGGGAGGGTACCTGTGGCCCAGGCAGAGCCCTTGTCCAGCGGGCTGTGCGTGTTTACGTGGATTTCCCCCTCCAGTGGCAGTCACCGCGGTCTTCATTCCTTCGTCCCGCTCATCATCAGACCTAGGTCAGTGCTCAGCACCCCAAGCTTGTCTCACAGCCAGAGAGACAGGAAGGCCTGGGTTAAGTGCATGGGGCCCGGCCAGCCCTGATCCCAGTACTTCCCAGCCCATCTGGCTCGCTGGCCTTATACACATCACAGAGCTCCGTGGGCCTGATTTACTTACTTGCAAGTATGAATTAGGTGCCTGCTGGGCCCAGACACTCTCCTAGGGCTAAATAGACAGAGCGCTGCTTCCAAGGAGCCCACAGCCTGTGGGAGAGAAAGGAAAGGACTGGGGCAGCGGGTAGTGCTGTGAACAAGACAGACAGCTGAGCGGGGCAGTTAGGAAGCTCTGGAGGGAGGCCCCGCTAGTGGACTCCTGAGCCGGGGTGTGTGGGGCGGAGGGGAGAAGGGAGCTCTGTGGGCCTGGTGAGTGCCACCTGATAGGAAGGAGGCCATTTCAGGTCAGCAGTGTCCGAGCCATGTGGCCGCCTGGGCCTCCCTGTGCTGAGGACCCGCTGAGCTGCTGGTTTTAAGTTGAGGACAACTGCGATAAGATTCACGCTCTGCAAACCGCACTCTGCCAGGAAGGGAAGAGAGGGGAGGGCCGTGAGCTGGAACCTGAGCCCAGGGAGGAGGCTGTTTCAACCCGGGAGAGGGGGCGGTTGCGGAGTTTCCTCAGCCTGGAGGGCAGTGAGGGGAAAGCTTTGTTCGGTTGGGGAGTGCCGCTCGAAAAGGATTGCCACGGGGAGCAGCTCTCTGCCGCTCTAGACCTTGCTTCCACCTTTTCCGTGTTGGTCACATCTTGTTACCGTGATGCATTTGTCAAAACCAAGAAACTGACCCTGGTCCATTATGACTAAGTAAACTCCAGACTTGATGTAGAGTTCCTAGGGTCCAGCCAAAGGCCCCATTCCACTGAGTCTCCCGTGCCCTCTGCTCGCTCTCCTCAGTTCCCGTGACCTGGACAGGCCAGGGAGCGTGTCGGGTTCCCCACGTCCAGTTCGGCTGATGCTTTCCTCATCCTGGGACCAGGGTTGGGGTGTCTGGGACAGGCAGTGTGCATGCAGCCGCACGATCCCATGCTGTCACCCTTCGTCGTCTGGTTACCATGTTCCGGTCCCCTCTGGGCACGATGCCGTTTTCCCTGCCCCTGCTCTGTTCCCTGGGAGCGAGTCACCGAGCCTAGCCCACCCTCTGGGGCGGGGGGTGACAGTGGGCAAGGATTAAGCTCTGCCCACTACATATTTTCTACATATTTTATTATTTAGGCTGGGGAGGAATTTTTATTTTATGTACAAAAAGCTCCATAGCACACTTAGCTCAGCTTCGTGGTCGGTTCCTCGGCCTTTTCCAGCGTGGCAGTGAGGGCCACCGACTTTGGACCCAGGCCGTTGCCCCAGTGGCGGCGGGTCTCACCATATCTGTCCTTGTAATTGGTCTGGACAGCCTCCTCCAGCTCAGCCAGAGCCGCCTCGTCTTCCAGGTTAACCTGCGTGGAGGCAGCAGTGCTGCAGGCCTTCCTGAGGCCGGGGCGCCCAGCCTGCCTCCCCTCGCTCACGCAGTGGGAACCCACCTGCCAGCACAGGGGGGCAGGAAGGCCAGCAGCTGGAGGAGATCCGCACTGTGTGTGGTCACCACCCGCTGGGCTGGGCCTTCCTGTCCTCTCACTGCAGGGTGGTGACAGTGTTAACCCCTGCTCAGAGGACAGTGGCCTCTTGGTGGGGGCACCCCTTCCTGCCAGCGGCTTTTTCCTCAGCCTGAGCCAACAGCCTCTTCTCCTGCTTTGTCTCTGCTCTGTCCTTGTGGGCCAGCTTCAGCGGTTTGGTGGTCCAGGGCCTGGGTGGGCTGGCTAATGGCAGGAGGCACTTTCAGATGCTCATGGAGAATAATAGCCCTTTGCTGCTGCAACGAATGTAGCAGTGGGGCCATTTGACAAAGCAGGTGAGGTCCCTTTTGGGCTTGATGTCCTGTCCAATGCCAAAGTTCTTGGGCCTTTTCTCAAACAGGGGATTGACCGCCTTCTTGGCCTCCTGCTTCTCCGTGACTGCAGGG
Source organism: Vespertilio murinus (assembly GCA_963924515.1). Taxonomy (NCBI): domain Eukaryota; kingdom Metazoa; phylum Chordata; class Mammalia; order Chiroptera; family Vespertilionidae; genus Vespertilio; species Vespertilio murinus. Next base: position 56,129,063 of record OZ004709.1, read on the forward strand.
GCCAGCGCCACCTTCTTCCCCTTAGGCATCTTGGGTGGCGAGTGGAAAGCGTTCATATATTATTATTATTGTTATTGTTATTGTTACTACTAGAGGCCCGGTGCTCGAATTTGTGCACAGGTGGGGTCCCTTGGGGTTGGCCTGCGGGGATCAGCCAAAACCCAGTCCAACGCAGCCTGCCGCTCCTGCCTGCCTTCCCCACTCATCCCGGCCCTGCTGTGCCTGCCGTGGGCTCGCACCCAGTCAGTCCGGATTGGGAGAGGCTCTCGCTGCAGCGGCACTTGCTATCCCCGAGCCCTGCATCTAGTGCCCATCCGAGTGGGGGTGCTGGGACACGGTGCGGTGGGATGTCTTGCTGGCCCAGGATCTGATTCTGTCTCACTGACCTTCATGCTGGTTGTCAGGAGCCACCTGGCCGCTGCTTTTATATCTTTTCTTCCTTGTCGAGCATCTAGGGAGGGGAAGCGGCCACAGTGCCTGAGGCCGGCTTCCAGGAGGCTGGCAGCGCTATCAGGACCAATCATGCCAGTCCATCGGTGCCTGGCCCATTCTCCCAAGATTGGACCTGCAGGACTAGTGAGAGAGTGAGTGGCTGCCGCTGGATGAGTCGGTCAGCTGGGCTGCGCTTCCACTGTGGGAGCACACTGATGACCAGGGAGCAGCTCCTGCATTGCGTGTCTGCCCCCTGGTGGTCAGTGTGTATCATAGTGACCAGTTGTTTGGTCATTCAGTCACTTAGGCTTTTATATATATAATTTTTTCATATATGTTTATGGATTTCAGAGGGGAAGGGAGAGATAGAAACATCAATGATGAAAGAGAATCATTGATCAGCTGCTTCCTGAATGCCCCATACTGGGACCAAGCCTGCAACTCTAGCATGTGCCCTTGACCAGAATTGAACCCGGGACCCTTCATTCTGCAGGCTAATGCTCTATCCACTGAGCCAAACCAGCTAGGGCTTATTTTTAATTCTCCTGCAAGGATATCAAAAGGAATTTCCCACCATTTGTGTATTATTCAATTGTGTATTGGATGATTATTTTTATGAACATAACACATGCATCTAATTTACAAAGTTAAGGCTTTTAAGGAAAAATAATAACTTCCTAAAGTCTTACAGCTATTTGTTCAGGAACTTCTGGATAACATGTTTACTCTGTATTTCTTGTTTCTTTTCTCTTTACATTTGATTGAACTATATGAAATTGACAATATTCAACTGTTTCTGAGCTGTAAAATGGCAATTTCATATGGTTCAGCCTAATACCTATTATTTTGACTTCCTATTACTTGTCCAGCTGATTATGTGACATTGGAGTTGGCTCATTTCGCTTGTGAATTGTCCTTTACACTTGCCCTTCATCTGACCTGGCTTGGGGATCAGACCCCACCAGCTCAGCCACAGCTACAGGCTTCCCCAGACCAGGGACCCTGTGCCTGTGTGAGACACGGGCTGAAGGATGTGAGGTCAGTGTTTGCTGTGGTACCTGCCCCCCTAGGCCAGCTGGGGTGCAAGACCTTGAGGGCTTCCTGAACTTGGTCTGCGCCCTGTGTCTGAGTCCTGTGCCGTCTGGCGTACTAACGCATGGCTCTGAGGTCATGGCCATGAGTCCAGCTCGCCCTGTAAAGTTCTAGACCAACTATTGAACCCCTTGTGCCTTAATTTTCATCATCCTTCCAGACAGGCTCCAGAGGTGTCCTTATCCTAAAGCCATCGCTGGTGCTGGCCCCGAGCTCCTCCTCCAGGTCCCTCTGTGCTCTACTCCCTGTCCACAGTGTGAGAGAGGCTGCCCAGGATTGGGGTCTCGGGGTCAGGGGCCAAGATCCCAAGCTCAGCTCAATCTGTGATCTGCTCCAAGACCCCAGCCGGGTGCTCCCCCTGCTCTGGGCTTCTGTCTCCCCACCTGTGCCAAGAGGGGGTGGTGCTGGTAGTCTGCGAGGCCTCGGAGTGCCTGAGGGCTGGTGGTGTCTGCAGGGGCGAGCCCCTCTCCTCACCCTCCAGGGGGCTGGCCCTGCGCCTCCTGCCCCGGCCCTGGCGGTCTTGGCCAAATGGGCTGTAAGACTCAGTCCAGCATGTGGGGACCTTGGCACATCCCGGTTCGGCTCCGGCCTCTGAGGGAGGGTGGCTCACGTCGAGGGCTCTTCTGACCCTGTGGTTCACACAGACAAGACAGAGCTGGGCGGCATGCCATCGCGCCCAGGGCAGGGAGGGAGGGGCACTCATCAGACGTCACAGAAACGAATGTAAAGCTGCAGTTTGGATGAGTTTATGCTGCCAAATAGATTAATGGGGCCAAGACTCAGTCTGGGGCAGTTGTCGGCAAACTGAGGCTCGCGAGTTTGCCGACCACTGACTTAGGGAATAACACTTAAAAAACATTTTTATAATGTACTAATGTCTTTAACCTGAAGTCAAAACTTCTGGGGAAGGGTAACGCCTTACGCAGTGGTGGCAAACTCATTCGTCAACAGAGCGGCACACCGCGGCTTGTGAGCCGCATGTGGCTCGTGAGCCGCAGTTTGCCGACCACTGGTCTGGGGCATATGGGTGGGCTTCTCTGAGGAAGATCTTCCTGGGGTCAGAAGGGGGGCAAGCAGAGGTTGGCTAGATGAAAGTGGAAAGAGCATTCCAGGCAGAGGGAACAGCCAAGACCCTACAGTGGGAGGGGAGCCGGTGTGGCTGGAGCGGGGAGAGCGGGAGGCGCGCACAGCAGGGGCCAGGTGAGGGCCGCGGAGCCCCGGGGAGGTGATCTTCACCCGACTGGCTGGCCGTAGGAAGCCTTAGGCTGAGGGTCTTAGCGTGACCTCATTTGTTTCGAAAAGCAGCCTCTGTCTGCCAGGGGAAATGGACTGAGGGAAGGCGAGGTGTGAGGTTAGGAAGCCCAGGGACGGGACGACTAGGGATGACAGTGGCTTTGCCCAGGGCGGTAGCTGTTAAGATGGGTAGAAATGGGTGGATTTGAGAGCTTAGGAGGTAGAACTGATGGTACTTAGTGGCCGTGCCTATGGGAGGAGTATCAGGTGATCCTGTGGCCGGCGCACATGGAAGATGTGAGGCCTGGGTTCCCAGTGGGAGAGACTGGTTTGACAGGGTGCACCCCAGAGGCCTGTGGGTACCCGCGAGGGGAGGTCTGGCTGCAGAAGTACCGTCTGGAGTTCAGAGGCCGGGCTTGGGAAGGAGCTACGGACAGTGTGGAGGGCGGGAAGGCTATCGGGCACTTCTGAGGTGCCAGTGAGACCTGGCAGGGTCAAGTGTAGATCCTGAGGTGCTAGGATCTCCCCAACACCTGCCCAGCTCCTCAGGGGCCCAAGGTTTAGGGGGAGGCACCTGGAGGCTTCTCACACACTCTCCTCTCCCCCCACAGATCCTGCTGATTTCTGATTACTTCTATGCCTTCCTGCGGCGAGAGTACTACCTCACTCACGGTCTCTACCTGACGGCCAAGGACGGCACAGAGGCCATGCTTGTGCTCAAGTAGGCCTGGCCGGGCGCAGGGCTGCACAGACTTCAGGGGGTGGACAGGCCAAAAGCGGGGCCAAGCCCTCGAGCCGGAATTGCCAGCAGGCAAGTCCTCAGGCAGCTGAGGTTCAAGACCAGGGTCACAATCTTGGCACCAGAGAAGAGCCAAGGCTGGCAGCAAGGCCCGTGGGGCTTTGCCAGGCGCACCTCCACTTGGACCCACGGTTTTTGGCTCTGTGCACACAGGAGCCCCTCCCAGCCTCGAAGGGGGAGGAAGCAGGTGAGCAGGGTCTGTTAGGTTGTTGACTGAATAAATTTTTTTTTGGTATGGAGTCTACCCTGGGCCCACACTGCACTCCCGGAAGGCGTGGGCCCCCCACACGGCCGCGGTGTATGTTTCCCGGATGAACCCGCCAGGGTGTGGGTTTCCCGGATGAACCCGGCGTCCATGGGACGAGCTGTGCGCTGGTGAGCCGAGAATGGCGCGGGGCAGGCCACCAGCAGCCCTCCCCACCCCCCAAGCAGCCGGAGGCAGAGGGCCAGACTGGCCTGAGCAATCTTTATTCTGCAGAGGGACAGTGACCACAGATCCATACACCATGTCAAGACAGGTGAGCCAGGGGCCAGTCCTTCCAGGGTGGGTGGTTCCAGGCAGGAAGCAGAGCCTCGGGCGGGGCGGGGGCGGGGCAGACAGGCGGGGGCCTAAAGTAAAAAAGACAAACCAGACAGAGCAGGGGTGGTGGGGGCTGCTCCCCACCGTCCCCCAGCCAGCACCCAGAGGGGCGACCCCCACATGACAGGCCCAGGATCCACACAGAGCGGAGTAGGAGCGGTTGGGAACCCCTAAGGGGCATATCCCTGCCCGGCCCCCCAGGGGCAGAGGAAGCTCGGTTCGGGAGCCGGGAGCTCCCCGGGCAGGGCCTGACATGGCCCCCCACTCCCCTCCCAACCCCTCCCCCTACTGCTGGCTCAGAAGCCGAAGGTTTCCTGCGAGGCGTAGACCATGTAGAGGAAGCCGTCGTCGTCCTTCTCCTGCTCATAGATGTCCGCGATGGGCGTGGACACGCTCACCATGCTGTGCTGGTTCACCAGCAGGAAGAAGGCCTGCGTGGGGTTCAGCTGCAGGCGGCGTCTGGCGGGGACAGGAGGGCGAGCCCGCAGTGAGGGGCTTGGCTGCGGGGCGGGCGGGGGTAGCCCCGACTCCCTCCCCAAAATGATTCCCTGCTCCACACCCATCCCTGACCTTGAACTTTCCCATCCTCCCAGGAGAGGGACCCGATGCCCCGTCCTAGGCCGGCTCCCACTCCCCCATCCTATGCCCGCCCCGGCAGGACCCAGCCCCCTCCGAGGACCGCGGCCCGCGCACCGGATTATCTTGACCAGCTCGCTCATGTTGACGTGGTCCGGGACCAGGAACTTGGTCTTGTCCAGCACGGGCAGCTGCTTCTCGCCCTTGTAGCGCTCGATGATCACCTGGGGACGGCGGGGCGGGGCGCGTGAGCGCGGGGCGGGCCGGGGCGGGGCCGGGCCTGGCGGGGGCGGCGGGCGGGACTCACCGGGATCTTGCTGGGGTGCTGGTCGCGGATCTGCTGCACCTCCTTACAGCGGTCGGCTGCGGAAGGAGATCGGGCGGTGAGGCCGGGTCTGGGTCCGGGGCCTCCGTGCCCTTCGCCCCGGCTGCCCTCGGGGGGCGGCCCGGCCCCACCCCCCAAAGCCCCCGCCCCCGGCCGCCGGGCAGGCCGGGCCACGGGACGGGGTGGGGAGGGCCCGGGCCAGATTCTGCCTCCCAGCTCGGGGTCCGGGGGAAGCTGACGTCACGGGGCTGACGTCACCGTGGGCTGGAGGTTGGGTCGCGCCCCCAACTCTCCAGCCCTCCGGCCCCCTCCCCCCCTCAGGTCCGCAGGTCGCCCACCAGGCCTCACCGAAGCTCCGCCGCTGCTTGAAAGGCCGGTCCGAGGGCATCTCGCGGGCCCGGCGGGGCGCGCAGGCCGGGGCTCCGGGGCGGGGAGGTGGCGGCGGTCCGGGGCGCGGGGGCTCCACACCTCGCGCTCAGGGGCTCGGGGCTCACGCTGAGCCCGGCGTCCGAGGCTCCGGGAGGTAACTCGCTCGGGTGACGTCAGGTCACAACATTCCTTAAAGGGGAGGCCGGCGCGCGGCTCCCATTGGGCCGACGCAAAACCCGCCCGCCGGGACCTTGACGTCAGGGCGCAGAGAGCCTGGATTCCCCGCCCGCCCGCGCCGGGAAGGGGCGGCGGCTCCCGGGGGCGTCACAGTCGCGTGACGTCATGGCCTGCGTGGCCCCTCTGTCCCCAGAGCAGAGACTGGAAAGCCAGGAGGCTGCGGTGGGAGCGGAGTCAGGGCTTCGCAGCGGGGGAATCGCGGTCAGGCTGCAACTCCGCATCCTCTTCCTCCGTCACTGCCATCTCTCAGCGCACACCCAGGCTTTAGTTCCAGGGCAGTGAGAGGTGCTGAGGCCGGCAGAACCAAAAAGCCCGGGGCTTGCGGTTAGAGAAGGGAACAGGTGGGTAGGCGAGATCAGAACATGAAAGAGCAAGTCACTAAAAAGGAGCAGAGCTTTTAAAAGAAATCCCTAGAATTGAAATAGAGAGCTATCGACATTCAAGTCTCGCTAAGGCAGGCGGGCAGAATGCCCACAGCAGAAGAGAATCTGTGAACTGGAGAATAATCAGAAACAACTAGAGAAGCAAGGGGGTGAAACGTAAAAGAGGGAGTGAGTGGAAAAGTAAAGTGAGAACTCACCTGTCCAGTCGGAATTCCAGAGGAGAAGACTATAGTAGAGGCGGTTCCTTAAGAAGAGTTTCCAAAATTGAAGACCAGGGTCCTCACATAAAATCCAGAGCAGGATAAATGAAACTAAAAGCACCTAAGCATTTTGTAGTGAATCTACAGAACTCGAAAGATGAGACATTAGATGGGAAAATGGTGAGCAGCTAAACTGGTAAACATGTAAGTCATCTAAACAAGCGCTTAATTAGGACAAGAATGGTGATGATTAATTTGTGGAGTGCAAACAAGGAGCATGAGACACAACAACAGGCAAGGCTGGCGAGGGTAATCAGGGCTCAGGTGTTCTACGAAGCTTGGTTTATTAGAGGAGGAAGAGAATGATGATTGTCCAGCTTTCTGTAGTCAAGCATGTATTTCAGACACTTAAGAGGAATTACTAAAAGTATAGAAAGATGACTTCTAAGACAGAAAAGAGAAAAAGTAAAGGGTATTGAAACATAATGGCAGGCAGGAAAGAAGAAAAAGGAAGCAAAGTAAAAAACTGGTATATAAATGGTGCCAAACCAGAGGTAGGAAATGGTTTATATTCGTCCACTAAAGCAGAGATGATCAAGTTGGTCAAGAAAAATAAAATGCAGCTCTATGCCATTTACCAGAGGACATTTAAGATCTCAGGGCACCAAAAGTTTTTTTTTTTTTAAGTTTACTTGAGAAAAACTAACCAAAAGATATCTATAGGAATATCTGACAAAATGGGCTTTAAGGCAAAAGTCATTAGGGATAAAGGAGGGTCACCAATCCAGCCAGCTTAGCTCTGTGGCTGAGTGTCAACCTATGAGCACATGCCCGGGTTGTGGGCTCAATCCCCAGTGTGGCGTGTGCAGGAGGCATCCTATAATGATTTTCTCCCATCCATATTTCTCTCTCTCTCCTCTGAAATCAATACAATTTTTTTAAGAGGGTCACCACAAAATGACGAATTTTCAAGAAAGATGTAACAATTTTAAACTTGTATGTTGGAGGTTTTTAAAAAGGTTGAAAATGTATAAAGAAAAAGTGACAAGATACAAAGGAAAAGTGTCAAATCCTGGAGCATTGTAGGAAATTTAAGACCTCTTTCAGTAACTGATAGATGAAACAGCCCCCCCAAAATAGATTTTAATGCTATTAATAATGCTGATCAATGGACCCAGACAAAATCATGAACCCAATCCAGTATTTTACTTTCCAGCACACAAGAAACCTTTACAAGAAAATTACCTAACTACTGGACCCCAAGACACAGCTCAACAGATTATCAGTGAATGCATTTCATTCAGACCATACTCCCTGATGACAGACACGATCGAGATAAACTTCAAATGTTTGGACATTTAAACATTCTTCTAAACTTATTACTCAAAGATAAAATCATACAGAAACTAAAACTGGATAAAACAAAAAATGAGAAACTTATAAAAAATCGGGGGTGGGGGGTGGGTAGGGCATAGTACGATGAAATTAGAAAATTTATAACCTTATTAGGTAAGAAGAAATGTGGAAAATGAGCAGTGTCAAAGAACTTTTAAAAGGGATAACAGCCCTGGCTCCGCTGGTTGGAGCATCGTCCTGTACACCAAAAGGTGGTGGGTTTGATTCCTGGTCAGAGCACATTCCCAGGTTGAGGGGTTGATCTCTGGTTAGGGCATATATGGGAAGCAACTGATAAATGTTCCTCTTCTTTCTTTCTCTCTCATCAATAAGAAAAAAACAAGTCCAAGTGAGGATTAAAAAAATGAACAGTGGCCGAAACCGGTTTGGCTCAGTGGATAGAGTGTCATTCTGTGGACTGAAGAGTCCCGGGTTTAATTCCGGACAAGGGCATGTACATTGGTTGCGGGCACATCCCCGGTAGGGGGTGTGCAGGAGGCAGCTGGTCGATATTTCTCTCTCATTGATGTTTCTAGCTCTCTATCCCTCTCCTTTCCTCTCTGTGGAAAATCAATAAAATATATTTTTTAAAAATGAACAGTGTAAAAAAGAAAAAAGTGAAGGAAGATAATAATGAAGAGCAAAAATTGATAAAATATAGCCGAAACCGATAGAGTTGTGGACTGGTTTCGGGCACATCCCCAGTAGGTGTGCAAGAGGCAGCTGATCCATGTTTCTCTCTATCCCTCACCCTTCCTCTCTGTAAAAACATCAATAAAATATATTTTTTTAAAAAAGAAAGTTATGAAACATAGAACAAAAACACTAGTATGGACCACAAAGCTAGATCTTTGAAAAAAAACAAAATAAACGCTAATTTCAGAAGGTACATAAGTACGATATATCACAAATGACAACAATAAGATTAGACACTCCATGCCAATAAATTTAAAACACAGATGAAATGGACAATTTTCTATGAAAAGATCACTTGCAAGACTAATACAAAAAGAAAGACACATGCCTCAAAAAACCAACTAGTACAAATGGTTTTCTACATGAGCTCTCCCAAAATAAAAGTCAAAACCTAACCTGTATGCCGAAACCAGTTTGGCTCAGTGGATAGAGCATCGGCCTGCGGACTGAAAGGTCCCCAGTTTGATTCCGGTTAAGGGCATGTACTTTGGTTGCGGGCACATCCCCAGTAGGGGGTGTGCAGGGGGCAGATAGTCAATGATCTCTCTCATCGACATTTCTAGCTCTCTATGCCTCTCTCTTCCTCTCTGTAAAAGATCAATAAAATATATTTTTAAAATATTTCTATAAAAAAAACACACACACCTAACCTGCAGCAAACATTATACTTAATGGTAAAACACGGTAGTACATGATAAAATGGTACGCATCGCTTTCTTTAAAGCCAGGGACACACTTTGAAACATTTTTCACTGAACACAATGCAGTCTTGTTCGGAGTCCCTGCCCGAGCACCGGGACAAGGAAAAGATGGAAACAGTCCTTCACAGGCAGACTAACCCCTGGAATCTACACACCAAAGAGCCGCTGACTGGGAAAGTCTGGCAACACGAGACCAGGTTTTAGAGGAATACGGGAACTTCTTACACTGCTCTGGGAGTGTAACTCGTTTTAGCCACGTTGGAAAGCAATTTGGCAAAATCTACTAAAGCTGAAGATGCCCATATTTTAAAAATATATATTTTATTGATTTTTTTACAGAGAGGAAGGGAGAGGGATAGAAACATCGATGAGAGAGAGAGAGTCATAGATCAGCTGCCTCTTGCACGTCCCTAACTGGGAATGTGCCCGCACCAAGGTACATGCCCTTGACCGGAATCGAACCCCGGACCCTTCAGTCGGCAGGCTGATGCTCTATCCACTGAGCCAAACCGGTTTCGGCAAAGATGCCCATATCTCATAAACCAGGAATTTCACTTCCGAATACATGAGTCCAGGGAAACACAGTTAGGCTTGTTTATTGGAGCATCTTCATAATGGCCCCCCAAAAAGGGACCCACCTAAATGTCCAACTAAATGTCTTGAGTATTCCCGTAACAGAACTACACACAGAGAAAGGGGAGGGGAGTTAGCAAACGTTCCCTTTAAAAGGCCAGAGAGTAAATATGTTTGGCTTTACGGCCATCTGGTCCTCGGCAGCCGCTCTGCAGGGAGGGGAAGCAGCTTAGACCACCTGACGGCCATGGCTGCAGCCAGTCACGTCACTTCCCACAACCTATTTGGCCTTCGTTTGCTGACTCTGGATCTAGAGCTGTGTGTCATGTGGACATAGCTCACAGACGCAGAGCTGTGGGAGACTGGTGCAATCTCAGCCAGTGAGAGCCAACAAAGAACTAGGTCGGCGACGGCCTTGGGGTGTGGTTGCACCTCTCTGGTCAGACTGGCCCAGGCCGGGGCTGCCCTGGGAGAGGGGCCGTCCCTCAGACCTCAGGGTCTGTGCTCACTCTTCCTCAAGCTGACCAGTCAGCGGGGCTGGCACTCCCTCCTCCAGTGCTCTGGTCTCTCCTCCTGCTTCCTTCTCTCCCCGTCTTGTCTGACTGCAAAGGCCTGGCCTTGAAAGTCTAGCAAACATCTCAAACATGACCACCCCCAACTGAGCCCCTGATCTTCCCCTGACATGTAACCTTCCATGTCCCCCTCTGTCATTTTTTACTCCTTTCTCCACGCCTCCCCCCACCCCTCATTCAATCCTTTCCTAAATCCTATTGATTCTATATTGAAAATATCTCCAACACTGGCCAGGTGGTTCCATTGATTTGGAGTGCCATCCCATACACCCAAAGGTTGTGGGTTTGATTCCAAGTGAGGGCACATACCTAGGTTGGGTATTCAATCCCAGGTCTGGGTACCTGTGGAAGGTAATCAATGTCTCTCACACCAATGTCTCCACCAAAAAACTGTTAGAACTAATAAATTCAGTAAAGTGGCAGGATACAAAAATATACTGCATTTCTATATACTAATACCAATCAGTAGTTAAGAAAACAATTCCATCTTAACTTGCATTAAAAAGATAAAATACCTAGTAATAAGTTGAACAACACAGATGAAAAATCTATACCCTGAAAACTAAGGTGTTAATGAAAGAAAGTAAAGAAAACACAAACAGAAAGATATCCCAAGCTCATGGAATGCAAGAATATTGTTAAAATGTCTATACTACCCAAAGCAATCTAAAGATTCAATGTAACCCATATTAAAATGCCAATGGCTAACTCTTTCCCTTCCTCTCTGTAAAAAATCAACAAAATATATTTTAAAAATAAATTAAATTAAATGTGTGTATAATCACAAAGACCCCAAATAACCAAAGCAGCCTTTAGAAAGAACAAAGTTGGAGGCATCACATGTGCCCCGGGTGAGCCATGTTCCCCAGGGGGCCGTGTTCCCGGGTGAGCCGTGTGCCCCAGGGGGCCGTGTGCCCGAGTGAGCTGTGTGCCCCAGGGGGGACATGTGCCCCGGGGGAGAGCCATATTCCCTGGGGAAGCAGTGGGACCCGGAGGGAGGACGGTGTGAACCAGAGGAGGAGTGGATTCTATTCGTGTGGTCCTGAGATAGTCACCATAAAACAAGCAGATTGTCAAATGACAGCGGGGAGGGGAAGGAGACCTGGGGGAGATAAAAGATCAACCGAAGGACTGGTATGCATGTGTATAAGTACAACCAACGAACACAGAACTCTGGGGAGGGAGGGCATATATGGGAGGTGGGGGGGGGCAATGGTAAGGCGGGGGGTGGGGGGGCTATGTACACATATAATACCTTAATAAAAATTTAAAAAACTGAAAAAAAAACCTGGAAAAAAAAGTTGGAGGCATCATACTTCCTGATGTCAAACTATATTACAAAGCTATAACAATCAAAACAGTATGTATTGGCATAAAAACAAATACATAGATCAGTGCAATACAATAGAGCACAGGAATAAACCTATGAATACATGTTTGATTAATTTATGACAAAGGAGCCAATGATACACAATTTGGAAAGGACAGTTTCTTCAGTAAATGGTGATAGGAAAACTGGATAGCCATATGCAAAAGAATGAAACTGCACTATTACATTACACCAAGCATGCCAAACTTGTGGCCCACAATGGATATTTTTGCGGCTCAGCCAATACAATGGTATGTAAGAAAGGTTTTTTGTTTTTAAAAAAATATATTTTATTGATTTTTCACGGAGAGGAAGGGAGAGGGATAGAGAGCTAGAAACATCGATGAGAGAGAAACATCGATCGACCAGCTACCTCCTGCACACTCCCTACCAGGGATGTGCCTGCAACCAAGGCACATGCCCTTGACTGGAATCGAACCCAGGACCCTTGAGTCCACAGACTGATGCTCTATCCACTGAGCCAAACTGGTTTCGGCTGTAAGAAATGTTTTAAAAAATTTTTTGTAACTTAATTTTTACAATATCCTGTTATACATAATTTTAATAACCAACCACAACGTACACTAATGACTGATTACTATAATCGTGTTGCATTCATTTCCCTTGTGTCTTATGCGCAGGCGCACCATTTCTCCACCAAAGCTAGCAGTGAATATTTTAGCAGCCGATGGCCACCCCATTGGTCTTGGACTGACTTGTTTGATGTGTACAACAGGAAATATTTCACTTCTGGAGAATAAGAAAAATAGGTTTACTTGCATTATGTTTATTAATTTGTGCAGTTAGTGTCTGGTAAGTTAATGTTCACACAAAAAATATCAATTTTTATTAAAATGTTCTATTATTTTATGTTAACGATTACTGTTTTATTTCAGCCCTTTGTATTCAGCATGTCTCTATCGAAATAAACCTGTTTCTATGAAAATTGAAGCTTTTGGGTTTTTTGTGTGGCCCATATAAACTTAAACCTTGTTTATTTGGCCCGTGTTAGTCTTTGAGTTTGGCATGCTTGCATTACACCATACACAAATATCAACTCAAAATAGACTAAAGACTTGAATGTAAGACCTGAAACCATAAAACTCATGAAAGAAAACAGAGGCACTAAGCTCCTTGACATGCGTTTTGGTATGATTTTTTTTTAAATTTTATTTTACACCAAAAGCAACAGCAACAAAAGAAAAAACAAAGTGGGACTACATCAAATTAAAAAGCTTCTACACAGTCCTGGCTGGCTTGGCTCAGTGGATAGAGTGTCGGCCAGCAGATTGCAGAGTTGCGGGTTTGATTCCGGTAAAGGGCACATGCCTGGGTGTGCAGGAGGCAACCAATCAATGGATCTCTCTCATCATTAATGTTTCCATTTCTCTCACCCTCTCTCTTCCTCACTGAAATCAACAAAAATATATTAAAATGGGCAGAGCATCTGAACATTTTTTTGAAGGATATACAAATAGCCGATGGGACATGAAAAGGTATTCAACTTCACTAATCATCAGTGCAAATCAAAAACGATGAGATATTTCAACACCCTTTTTTAAAGTGGGAATAGAGGATCCTATCACAACAACAATAATGGCCATATATGACAAACCTGCAGCCAACATCATACTCAATGGGCAAAGCTAAAGCTATTTCCCATAAGAACAAGAACAATCCAGCGATGTCTGCTTTCACTTATTCAACACTGGAGGCCTGGTGCACAAAATTCATGTGAGGGCCTTGGCCCCAGCCCCTGCCCCAACCTCAACCCCACCCCCTCAACCCTCGCTGCCACCTGCCGGGGCCTCTGCTGCCTCTGCTGCGGCCCCACCCGCTGCAGTTTTGGAAGGACTTCCAGTCTAATTAGCATATTATACTTTTAATATTATAGATAGTCCTAGAGTCCTAGCCACAGTGATCAAACAAGAAGAATAAAAGGCATCCAAATAGGAAAGGAGAAAATAAAACTATCATTATTTGCAGATGACATGACATTGTACATAGAAAACCCTAAAGACTCCACCAAAAAACTACTAGTGTTAATAAAGGAATTCAGCAATGTAGCCAGATAGAAAATTAAAACCCAGAAATTGATGGCACTTAAAAAAAAAACATTTTTATTGATTTCAGAGAGGAAGGGAGAGAGAGAGAGAGAGAAACATCAATGATGAGAGGGAATCACTGATTGGCTGCCTCCTGCATGTTGGAACAAGCCTGCAACCCAGGCATGTTGTCTGGAGTCCAACCTGTGTCCACTGAGCCAAATTGGCTAGGGCATTATGGCATTTCATACACCAATAATGAATTCTCAGAAAGAGAAAGTAAACGAACAGTCCCATTTACCACTGTGACAAAAAAAATTTAAGATACTTACTAATAAGCTTAACCAAGGAGGTAAAAGACTTGTACTCAGAAAACTACATGACGTTGAAAAAAAGAGATAGAGGAAGATATAGACAAGTGGAAGAATATACTGTGTTCATGGATTGGTAGAATTAACATCATTAAAATGTCCATACTACCTAAAGCAATCTACAGATTCAATGCAATCTCTATTAAAATACCAATGACATATTTCACAGATCTAGAACAAATACTCCAAAAATTTATATGGAACAACAACAAAAAAAAAGACCCTGAATAGCTGCAGCAATTGAGAAAGAAGAACAAAGTTAATAGACATCCAGTTATACTACAAAGCTACCATAATCAAAACAGCCTGGTACTGGAACAAGAACAGGCATATGGATCAATGGAACAGAAGAGAGACACGAGAAATAGATCCAAGACATTATGTTCAATATTTGACAATAGAGGCAAGAACATACAGTGGAGTTAAGACAGTTTCTTCAAAATTGATGTTGGAGAAATTGGACAGATACATGCAAAAAAAATGAAACTAGACCTCTAACTTACACCATACACAAGAATAAACTCAAAATGGGTAAAAGACTTAAGCATAAGTCGTGAAACCATAAAAATCCTAGAAGAAACCATGGAATGCAAAATCTCAGACATCTCTCAGAGCAATATGTTTATGGATACATCTCCCAGGACAACGGAAACTAAGGAGAAAATAAACAAATGGGACTACATCAAAATAAAAAGCTTCTTCACAGCAAGAGAAACTATCACAAAAAAAAAATGAAAAGGGAGCCCACTGTACGGGAGAACTTATTTGACAATGATACATCTGATAAAGGGTTAATGTCCAAAATATGTAAGGAACTCGGAGAAACCAGAATGATGGCATAGGTAGAAACCTGAACTGCTGCCTCCCACAACCACTTCAAAACTACAACTAAAAGAAAAAACAGACATCATCCAGAACCATAGGAAGGCTTGGTGGAAATTCTACAACTAAAAGGCACGAGAAAAGCACACTGAGACTTAGAGGAGGTGCAGAAGTGAAGTGCGCAGGCGTGGAAAGGGCTGGCAACTGAGGACGTGATTGTCTTTTTCAACTGGGAGTGAGACACAGGCTCCCGACTGCTCTGAACTCCAGGCGAGACTCTGGGGACTCAGACTCATACGGGGGAAATTGGACTGTCTGACATCAGGCCGCAACACGAGGGCGGCTTTTTCTCAGAGGTGCTTACAGCGATTCCCTGGGACACTGAGACCCATGGGCCTCTTAGGGAAGGGCTGAGAGTCAGCCATTGCTGTTTGCTCCACCCTGTTGATTCCCTGAGACTCCACCCATCCAATTTACAACCCTGCCCCAGCTGGGCGCAGAGGCATTTGCTTATGAATGGACTGACCTTTTGCAATCTAAAATTACCTAACAAACTGCAGCTGGGTCAGAGAGACACAGAACATCCAAAAGAAGGCCCAAGGCCCTGCAGCAGCTTGCATTGCTTCACAGCTGGGCCTTATCTGGGCACCTCCAAAACCCAAACAAAGAAGAGGAATCTGCAGATCTCTTTGTAGCTCCTGGTGGGTGGCCTCAGGCAGAAGCTAAATTTGCACTTCCTGAAAGACCCGAGAGCCAGTGTACCCAGTGATCAGAGTGGGACCATCCATATTACAACTCTTCAAATCCATAAGGGACACACTGAGGGGGCAGACTCAGTGAGCAACAAGTCCCACTGAAGCAAGTCTTGCCCCATAAGGGTGTCTCCAGTACAGAAGTTCTCCCATTGTAGATACAACTGGTCCTCATAGCCAACTGGCCTGGAGGTCAATTCTTCCCAGTGATATCAACAATCAAGGCTTAACTACAACAAGTCTGTGCACACATCCCACAAAGGCGTGCACCAAGAGTGTCCACCTCAGGTAACTGGGGAGACTGAGCCATCAGGCACTATAGGACATCTAGCATACAAAACTATGCTATCAACACAGGGAAGCAGCCAAAATGTGAAGACAAAGAAACAAATGAAAGAAATGGAGGAAAGCAAACTACAGAATATAGAGTTTAAAACCATGGTTATAAAGTTATTCAAGAATCTTCTAGAAATCACCCATAAATTTAGTGAGATCCTCAAAGATATGAAAAAGGACCAACTAGAAATTAAGCATATACTGACTGAAATAAAGAATAATATATAGAGATCCAACAGTAGACTAGAGGAACCCAAGAATCAAGTCAAAGATTTGAAATATGAAAAAGCAAAAAACACCAAACCAGAAAAGAAAAAAGAAAATAGAATCCAAAAATATGAAGATAGTGTAAGGAGTCTCTGGGACAACTTCAAGCGTACCAACATCCGAATTATAGAGGTGCCAAAAGAAGAGAGAGATCAAGACACTGAAAACCTATTTGAAGAAATAATGACTGAAAACTTCCCCCACTTGGTGAAAGAAATAGACTTCAAGTTCAGGAAGTGAAGAGAACCCCAAACAAAAGGAATCCAAAGAGGACCACACCAAGACATATTATAATTAAAATGCCAAGAGCAAGAGACGAAGAGAGAATATTAAAAGCAGCAAAAGAAAAACAGGTAAATACCTACAAGGGAGTACCCACATGACTGTCAGCTGATTTCTCAACAGAAAATATGCAGGCCAGAAGGGAGTGACATGAAATATTCAAAGTGATGAATAGCAAGAACCTACAACCAAGATTACTCTACCCAGCAAAGCTATCATTCAGAATTGAAGGGATGATAAACAGCTTCACAAATAAGAAAAAGCTAAAGGAGTTCATCACCACCAAATCAGTATTATATGAAATGCTGAAAGGTATTCTTTAAGAAGAAGAAAAAAAGGTAAATATAAAAATTATGAACAACAAAATCATATCCATCAACAAGTGACTCTAAAAATCAATTGAATAAAAATCTGATAAACAGAATAAACTGGTGAATATAGTAGAATCAGGGGCATAGAAAGGGAGTGGACTGACAATTCTCAGGGGCAAGAGGGTGTGGGGGGTGCAGGAAAAGACTGGACAAAAATCATACACCTATGGATGAGGACAGTGTTGGGGGGGGGTAAGAGGAGGGGGTGGGGTGGGAACCAGGTAGAGGGGAGCTATGGGGGGGGGGGAGGAATAACTGTAATAATCTGAACAATCAAGATTGATTTTAAAAAATAAAATATATAAGGATCTCATACAACTTAACAAAAGGAAGACAAACAATCCAATTAAAAAATGGGCAAAGGTCCTAAATAGACACTTCTCCAAAGAGGACATACAGGTGGCCAAGAGCCATGTGAAAAAATGCTCAAAGTCACTGATCACAGAGATGCAAATTAAAATGACAGGGAGGTATCGCCTCACTCTTCAGAATGGCTACCATAACAAATCAACAAATGGCAAGTGCTGGTGAGGATGTGGAGAAAAGGGAACCCTACTACACTGCCAGTAGGAATGCCGACTTGTTCAGCCATTATGGAAAACAGTGTGGAGTGTCCTCAAAAAATTAAATATGGTACTGCCATTTGACCCAGGGATCCCACTTCTAGGAATATATATCCTAAGAGACCAGAAAAACAAATGAGAAAGAATGGATGCACCCCTATGTTCATGGCAGCACAATTTAGTGAGTGACCAGGAGGGCATGGGGTCCTGGAGAAACGGCTCTGCGATCAGACAAACCCTCTTTAGCTTCCACTGGCCGGGCCCAGGAGGAGTGGGTCTGAGTCATCGTCATTACCTCTGGGTGAGGATTGGTCACTCCTGTGTACAGGCTCTAAAAGGAATTTTCCAAACATCAGAGGGACTGAAACCCCTCCGGGGTCTCCAAGCCACTAGCGTGGGATGCCCTGCCTCACTCCTGAAGCTCTCTGGCTCCACCAACCCCACGTCCCACAGGGGGCCTTGGACCAGGCCTGTCCTCCGTCTGGGTCTCATTCCCTCGGTCCCCTCCTCTCTAGCCCGGTGAGTGCTCAGTTCTTAACCCACCTCCCTGAACGCTGGGTAGGGTTACCACCCTCCCCCCCCCCTCCTCTGTCTTCAGCCCCTGTCCTGCCCCAGACACCAACCCTCAGAGCTGGCCAGTCCCCTGGAAAGGTGGCCTTCCCTTGGCCGTTCCAGCCTCTGGCTGCCCCTCCTGCTGTGGCCCTCAGCTTTATCTCTCCCCTCCACCCCCATGTCGTCCTAGGGCAGGGGTGGGCAAACTACGGCCCGCCGGCCGGATCCGGCCCGTTGGGCTGTTCTATCCGGCCCGCGGAGCCGAAAGAGCAGAGGGTTCTCTTGCTCTCCTCTCCACTCCTTCACCAGCAGCCCAAGATGAGAGTGCCAGCATGGTCAGGTTGCTTTTGTTCCGGCCCTCCGGTCCAGTTTAAGAACCCATTGTGGCCCTCGAGTCAAAAAGTTTGCCCACCCCTGTCCTAGGGTCATGTTCACGCTCATGCTCACCAGTGACTCCCACGTGACAGCGATTCCCAATCCCCATCTCCAACCCCTGACTATCCTTCCGAATTCCAGGTTTGGGTCCTGCCTCCTGAATAAAGGCCAACTCAGAGGTTTAGGCTTCTCAAACTCAGCACACGCAAATGGAGCCACCATCTTCCCCAGCGCCTGCACCTACAGCTAATCCCCACCCGCCCTCACACCCATCACCCCCGGCCCAGGCCTCACCCGGGCTCGCCTTACCCGCAGTCTCTCAGGTCACTCTCAAATCCACCTGTCTCCTCCCCTCTCCGCTGTCCCTTCCCCGTGTCCGCCGTCCCCTGAACCTGCTCCACTGGACCTTGGCCTCACACTTTCCTAGCCTTAGCCCAGACCGCACCTACCCAATGCCCCTCTCCCGAAACCAAGCCCAGCAGTCCCTCTTGGAGCAAGGCAAGATGTCTGCATTAACGTGGCAGAATC
Source organism: Vespertilio murinus (assembly GCA_963924515.1). Taxonomy (NCBI): domain Eukaryota; kingdom Metazoa; phylum Chordata; class Mammalia; order Chiroptera; family Vespertilionidae; genus Vespertilio; species Vespertilio murinus. The sequence goes on from OZ004709.1 coordinate 56,147,859, forward strand.
CCAGCCCTCGTTACAGCCAGCTGTGAGCTTGCTACACAGCTGCACCTGTGGCCACAGAGATGCTGCAAACAGGTCGGCTGCAACTACGCTCCTCTGGGCCTTCCCAGCCGCCCCACACCCTTTCCTAGGACGTTTGGGTCCCCTTGGAGCCTGGCTCCGCAGACCTTTCTGGCCCTCTGTGCCCTTGTCCTGCCTCCCCTCCGGCTGCAGTGCCACAGCTGCCCTGTTCTAGCCTCAGGCCAGCCTCGCCCTGTGCCGAGGGCCATCCTCCCTCCTCTCCTCCGGCTCTGCTCCTCCAAGAGGCCCCTCGCCATCCCCCAGCAGCAAGCAAACATGTCCCGGTAACTCACACCCCTCTCTGCCTGTTCCCCCTTCCCGGCTCCCTTCCCAGCCTGCTGCTGGGAGCACTTTCTCCTGGAAATTCTCTCTTCTCTTAGTTTCTATGGCAGAGACCAACTGGTACCCCAGCAACTACGGTCCCGTGCCCCTTCAAACAGAGCCCTGAATGTCTCCTCAGGCGGCCAGGCACCCTGCTTGACCTCCCCGCTCCCACTGGGAGGATGGTAAGAGGAGGAAGATGACAAAACTGAAGTGTGGAGGGGCGTGGTGGGTGTTTACGGCAGCAAGACCTCAGCCAGGTGGAGCCGGACACAAGCGGTCACCACCTGGGCGAGTTCTCCATCTCCTGCCATCCCGCGAAGCCCTCTGGCCTGGCTTCTGGGCCGCTGGCTCCTCCTGCTGCACCCACTCCAGTAGCCTGGTCTGCCCAGAAAGACAGACTTCTCAAAGTGCTGGATGGGACTTCTGGGAAATCACCTTAAAGGGAAAGGGCACATCCTCTATCAGCTAGCTGCCTGGAACTTTTTTTCCCTTTAAATTCTTTACCCCCCCTCACACACACACACACACACTCATGCCCCTACCCTGCCTGGAACTTTTTACAACATTTTTATTTTTGATTTGCACCCCCCACTCCTCTTTCCCCAGAGAATCGTCAGTTCACTCCCCTTCCATACCTCTGATTCTATTATATTCACCAGTTAATATTGTTCATCAGATTTTTTAATTCCCTTGGTTTTTAGATTCACTTGTTGATAGTTACATATTTGTTGTTCATAATTTTTATCTTTATTTTCTTCCTCTTCCTAAAGAACCCCCTTCAGCAATTCATATAATTCTGCTTTGGAGGTGATGAACTCCTTTAGCTTTTTTTTATTTGTGAAGTTCTTTATCTGGCTTTTGATTCTGAGTGATAGCTTTGCTGGGTAGAGTATTTTTGGCTGTAGGTTCTTGCTATTCATCACCTTGAATATTTCTTGCCATTCCCGTATGGCCTGCATGGTTTCTGTTGAGAAATCAGCTGACAATCGTATGGGTGCTCCTTTATAGGTAACTAGCTGTTTTTCTCGAGCTGCTTTTAATATTCTCTCTTTGTCTTTTGCTCTTGGGATTTTAATTATGATGTGTCTTGGTGTGGTCCTCTTTGGATTCCTTTTGTTTGGGGTTCTCTGTGCTTCCTGGACTTGTAAGTCCAGATGGGGGAAGTTTTCTGTCACTATTTCTTCCAGTATGTTTTCGGTATCTTGCTCTCTGTTTTCTTCTGGGACCCCCCATAATTATGATGTTGGTTCGCTTGAAGTTGTCCCAGAGGTTTCTTACATTATTTTTAACTTTCTAGATTCTCTTGTCTTCTTGCTTCTGTGGAGGAGTGTCTTCTGGCTCTTTATATTCCAAATCTTTGACTTGATTCTTGCGATCTTCCATTCTGTTTTTAGGATTCTGTATAATATTTTTTATTTCAGACAATGTATTCTTTATTTCTAGTTGATCCCTTTTTATTTCTACTTGATCCCTTTTCATATCCTCATAGGTCTCATTTATTTTATCGACCTTTTCTAGGAAATTTTTTTTTTTAAATATATTTTATTGATTTTTCACAGAGAGGAAGGGGGAGAGATAGAGAGCTAGAAACATCGATGAGAGAGATACATCGACCAGCTGCCTCCTGCACACCCCCCACCGAGGATGTGCCCGCAACCAATGTACATGCCCTTGACCGGAATCGAACCCGGGACTTTTCAGTCCGCAGACAGACGCTCTACCACTGAGCCAAACCGGTTTCGGCCTAGGAAATTCTTGAAAAACCTTATAACCGCGGAGGACTGAGAAGGTGGGGCAGTTCTGTACCATGCTGCCTTCCACTGGTTAAGACCTCCAAGAGCAAAGGCCTACTGAGGTGAGGATGCCCCTAGTGTCACCTGTAGAGGGGCAGCACTGAGCTGGCCAATATTTGTGGTGGTGCTGCTTGTCCTGGCTCAGGGGAAGCGTTCCACTAAGTCTGAAAGACTAAGACATCGCGGGGACTCTCCGCCACCGCCCGTGGCCTGCTCTGCCAGGCCTTCGCGTGCGCTGTGCTGGCGCTGCGCCTTCCATTGGCAGACCCGGAGAATCCTCTCTCCGCTGCCGCATGGCCAGGCCAAAGCATCAGACACTACCACCATGCGGATTTTAAAACTACAGGGGAAATTGAGCCACAGGAGCTACCATCGCTGCCGCACCCACCGCCGCCCCCAAGAATGGGAATCCACTGAAATCAGAGCTCACTACGCACCGGGCTCATAGAGAGTGTGGCTTCAGAAATTAGCCTCTGCATCCACAGCAGCTCCACATCCGCAACAAAGAGGACACCATTGAGGGCGGACTCTCCCCATGCAGCCATCACAGCCCGCCCACAATCTTCCCAGCACACCCACCATGCTGGGAGGGAGATGGAGCGCACTGGTGAGGAAATGGCACGGTGCCTTCCATTACCCACTCAGGCGAGCCCATCCTCCGATGCCACATGGCCAAGCCGAAGCTCTCACCACCACCGCCATGTGAACTTTAAAACTACAGTGGTAATTGAACCACAGGAGCGACCATCAATGTTGCACCTGGCACCGCCACCCGCCACTGCTGCCGAGAATAAAGGAAATCCACCGAGAACAGAGCTCACCATGCCTTGGGCTCAGGGAGTGGGCGACCTCAGAACTTAGCCTCCATGTCTGCAGCTGCTCCGCTCCCACACCGAACGAGACATCTTTGAAGGTGGTTCCCCCGCCTGCAACCATCTCAGCCCAACTGCAGCTGTCACAGTCTGCCTGCCATGCTAGCAAGGAGCTAGTGCGGCGCCTCCAATATGCGCTCAATAGGCCCAACACCCTAGAGGGGCCGTGTGCCCCGGGTGAGCCGAGTGTCCCAGGGGGCCGTGTGCCCCGGGTGAGCCGTACCCCCCAAAGGGGAAGGGTGTCCCTGGTGATCCGTGTGTCCCAGGGGGCCGAGTGCCCCGGGTAAGCCGAGTGTCCCAGGGGGCCGAGTGCCCCGGGTGAGCCGAGTGTCCCAGGGGGCCGAGTGCCCCAGGGGGCCGAGTGCCCCGGGTGAGCCGAGTGCCCCAGGGGGCCGAGTGCCCCGGGTGAGCCGAGTGTTCCAGGGTGCAGTGTGCCCCGGGCGAGCCGTGTGTCCCAGGGGAAGCAGTGGGACCCAGGGGAAGGGGCGGTGAAAACCAGAGGAGGAGCGGACTCTATTCATATGGTCCTGAGATAGTCACCATAAAACAAGCAGACTGCCAAATGAGGAGCAGATTCTATTCATGGGGTCCTGAGATGGTCACCATAAAACAAGCAGATTGTCAAATGACAGCGGGCAGGGGAAGGAGACCTGGGGGGAGATAGGAGAACAACCGAGGGACTGGTATGCATGAACATAAGTACAACCAATGAACACAGAACTCTGGGGGAGGGAGGGCATAAATGGGAGGTGGGGGGGGGGCAATGGTAAGCTATGTACTCAGATAATACCTTAATAAAATAAAATTAAAAAAAAAAAGAAAAACCTTATAACCATGGTTTTGAACTCTATATTCATCTCTTTTTCTCCTCCATTTCTTTCGTTTGTGATCTGTTCTCTTGTCTCAGCATTTTCACAGCTTCCATTAGTTGGTAGGGTGGCTTTGTGTTTTAAGGTGTCCTATATGGTTCAGTGGCTCAGCCTCCCAGTTATCTTGGTGCACCCCTTTGTGGACTGTGTGTACAGCCTTATTGTAGGTAAGTATTTTTTAAAAATATTTTATTGGTTTTTCACAGAGAGGAAGGGAGAGGGATAGAGAGTTAGAAACGTCGATGAGAGAGAAACATCGACCAGCTGCCTCCTACGCACCCCCCACTGGGGATGTGCCTGCAACCAAGGTATATGCCCTTCACTGGAATCGAACCTGGGACCTTGTAGTCTGCAGGCTGACGCTCTATCCACTGAGCCAAACTGGTTAGGGCTGTAGTTAAGTATTGATTGTTATTGGTATCACTGGGAGGAACTGACCTCCAGGCCTTGGTTGTGAGGCTCATCTGTGTCTATGCCAGGAGACAGCCTTATTCGACAAGACTTGGAAAATTGCAAAAGCCTCTGAGTCTAGCTTGGATGGGTTGGAGTTTCAGGGTGGAGCTTACAGCCTTGCCTTTCTGTCAGCCCTGCCCTATGAGGTTCCTGAGTCTGTGTTCCTCAGTGTCCTTTGGTACTCGCTGCTTTGGTACTTGCTGCAAGCACCTCTAAGAGAAAGGTGCCGTCGAGTTTTGCCCACTACCAGACAGTCTAGTCCAGGGGTGGGCAAACGTTTTGATCGAGGGCCACAATGGGTTCTTAAACTGGACCGGAGGGCTGGAACAAAAGCAACCTGACCATGCTGGCACTCTCATCTTGGGCTGCTGGTGAAGGAGCGGAGGGGAGAGCAAGAGAACCCTCTGCTCTTTCGGCTCCACGGGCCGGATAGAACAGCCGAACGGGCCGGATCCGGCCCGTGGGCCATAGTTTGCCCACGGCTGGTCTAGTCTCTCCCCCAATGAGCCTGGAACTGGGGTTCAGTGCAGTTGGAAGTGGGGTTGGAAGTGGAGTTCAGTGGAGTTCAGAGCTTTAGTCTCCTTCCTGCTAGGGCAATCCAGCGGCACAGTTGCACCTCTGGGACTCTGCCTTTCGTCGCTCCCTCAAGTTTCCACCTTACAGCTCAGATTCCCTCCGTATGCGCCTGGGTCCCCAGGGTCTGGTCTAGAACTGGGATTCAGTGCAGTCGGAACTGGGGCTCAGCACAGTCTGGAGCTTTTGTCTCCTTCCCACTAGGGCAATCCAGCAGCACAGTCAACAGTCCATCCTCTGCACACAACCTGTGCGCCTCTGGGGCTCTGCCTTTCGCTGCTCCCCTGAGTTTCAGCCTTACAGCCCAGATTCCCTCTGTATGAGCCTGGGTCCCAGGGTGTCGCCCAGAACTGGGGTTCATGCAGTCGAGACTGGGGTTCAGCACAATCCAGAGCTTTATCTCCTTCCCGCTAGGGAACGCCAGCCAGGTACTCAGCCGCCCCCTCCTCTCCATCTCCGTCCTCTCCCCTTGTGCGCGTGCACCATGTCTCCGTACCTTAGGCTTTTACAACTCCTCTGATTTTTCTTCTGCTTTTCTCTTTCCTTCTAGTTGTAGAATTTCCAGTCAGTCAACTTTCCTGTAGTTATGGATAACGTCCATTTTGATTTTTAGTTGTATTGTTTTTGAAATTGTTGTGTGTGGCTGCACTTAGGCGTTTACCTATGCCGCCATCTTGGTTTCTCCCCTGATCCTTTTTTAATTTTCTTACACTTTATCTTCCATTATCTTTTTCCCTTTTTAAAAAATGTTTTCTCAATTTCAACTTGCAACTCTTCTATTGAACTTATTTCCTTCATATTTTTAACCTTTCAAGAATTCTTATTTCTGAATATTTTTGTTATAGCCTCTTATACACTGACCCATGGTAAAGGTGCTATGTCAGTTATCCTCAACCCTAGCTACATGTCATGTGGGTAGGTTTTTCAAACTAATGATGTCTAAGGATTACCTTAGGGAATATGATTTAATTTGCCTAGGGTGTGCCCCAAGCAGTTTTGTCTTTTTTAATTGGCTGTCATCTCTACTAGAAATAAGCATTTGTCATCATCTTCTGTATGTTTAAACTGAGGCCTGTTGTGTAGTAGGCATTTTCCAATCAATTGTTGAATGAATAAATGAATAAAGCATTGTTTTGTAAAGGAAGGTTGTAATATAAAACAACTTACAAGCAATCTATTTTTGTCCATGTTTTCTCTAAATATGCCTAAAAACTTAATTCCTAAAAATCAAACAATAGTCTTTCATGTCAAAAGGTATTTAAAACTGAGAAAGTTAGCCTGGCCCATGTGGCTCAGAGGTTGAGTGTCAACCTAAGAACCAGGTCACAGTTTGATTTCTGGTCAGGGCACATGCTGGGTTGCAGGCTCGATCCCCAGTACAGGGAGTACAGGAGGCAGCAGATCAATGCTTCTCTCTCATCATTAATATGTCTATCTCTCCCTCTCTCTACTTTCCTTTCTGAAGTCAGTAGAAATAAAATTTTACAAAACACAGAAGTTAAAATTATGAAATGCCCAATTTCACTTTGCCTTTCAGGCAGTCTTTAAAATATTCTTTGTGCCAAAACTGGTTTTGCTCAGTGGACAGCCTGTGGACTGAAAGGTCCCAGGTTCAATTCCAGTCAAGGGCATGTACCTTGGTTGCTGGCACATCACAGTAGGGGGTGTGCAAGAGGCAGCTGATCGATGATTCTCTCTCATTGATGTATCTAACTCTATCCTTCTCTCTTCCTCTCTGTAAAAAAACAATAAAATGTATTTTTAAAAATAAAATATTCTTTGTGAATTAGGAAGTTCAAGTGTAATTATTTTCATCTCAGTTTCTGCTGTGACCTCAAGGCAATAGTGACCTCATATCAAAGAAAGGAACTGAGCCAATGCAGGACTAAGAAAGGAGTTCAGACTTCTGCCTGATCTTTAGCCTATGCAAGAGCTGGAAGTTAGAGAACAATTTTTAGAAGCTGGTGATATCCTGTGACTTCTCTACCCATGGAGGTAAGAAGTGAGTGATTCTGCTTCACCTTGAGTCGACCATGAGAACCAGGGAACAAAAGGAAAGTTATAAGGAGCCAGCCAAAGAGAGTGCATCATTCAAAGTAAGGGAATGACAGTTTGACCCTGTGATCCCACCTCTAGGAATATATCCTAAGAAACCCAAAATACTAATCAGAAAGACTATATGCACCCCTGTGTTCATAGCAGCACAATTTATAATATCTAAGACTGAAAACAGCCCAAATGCCCGTCAGCAGGTGAGTGGGTAGAAAAGCTGTGGCACATTTATGCCATGGAATACTACGCAGCCGTAAAAAAGAATCTCTTACCCTCTGAGACAGCATGGAGGGACCTGGAGAATATAATGTAAGTAAAGTAAGTCAGTCAGAGAAAGACAAATATATCACATGATCTCATTCCTATGTGGAATCCAATGAACAAAATAAACTGATGGAATGGATTCAGAGACATGGCAGCATGGAACAGAGTGTGGAATCTCAGAGGGAAGTGGGGGAGAGTGGGGGAAGTTCCAGAGAGTGGAGGGGGATAATCAACCAAAGAACTTGTATGCATGTATGTACAAGCCACAGACACAGACGATAGGGTGTGAAAGCCCCTGGTGGAGGACGGGGCGAGCCAAAAGGGGGCTAAAAGGGGGACACACGTAATACTTCCAACAATAAAGATTTAAAAAATCAGTCCTAGCCGGCTTGGCTCAGTGGATAGAGTGTCAGGCCTGTGGATGAAAGGGTCCTGGTTTCCATTCCTGTCAAGGGCACATGTCGGCATTGTGGGCTCGATCCCCAATAGGGGGCATGCAGGAGGCAGCCAATCAATGATTCTCCCATCATTGATATTTCTCTCTCTCTCCCTCTCTGAAATCAATAAAAAAATATTTTTTTTAAAGATTAAAAATGAAGTAAGGGGATGGCAGGCAGGAGGACAAGAGAAGCGGATGGAGTTGGGGGATAAGGGGCAGGCCTTTGAAACTCATGTATCAGGAGCCCAAGTTCCAGTTTTAAACACGCCGTGTGCCCCGGGAGAGCCGTGTGTCCCATGGGGCCGTGTGTCCCGGGGAAGCAGTGGGACCTGGGGGGAGGGGCAGTGTGAACCAGAGGAGGAGCGGACTCTATTCATATGGTCCTGAGATAGTCACCATAAAACAAGCAGACTGCCAAATGAGGAGCAGATTCTATTCATGGGGTCCTGAGATAGACACCATAAAACAAGCAGATTGTCAAATGACAGCGGGGAGGGGAAGGAGACCTGGGGGGAGATAGGAGAACAACCGAAGGACTGGTATGCATGAATACAACCAACAAACACAGAACTCTGGGGAGGGAGGGTATGAATGGGAGGTGGGGGCGGGGGCAATGGTAAGCTATGTACACATATAATACCTTAATAAAAAAATAAAAAAATAAATAAAATGGAATCTGGTAAGTACAGATCCAGGGCCAATTTGCTGCAGTCCTGCAACCCCCCACTCCCCCTCCGCAGGGTTGCTTCCTGAGTCCGTAGGGGCAGGACACACATGCAGTTTCCTAGGGAATGTTCTGCTTGAAGATTTGAGGGAAATTATTTAAAAGGCTTATTTCTATATTAAGACAAACATGGACATTTTATGGAATGGAAAACTCTTATTATGATCATTCATTAAAACAGGAGATTTGAAGAAATTTGCAGAGCCCTAATAAACTACATCCCTATGTTCCAAGGGTACATGTTTTATTTCCCTGATACTGTTTCTGAAAACTTCATCGAAGATTTAGCAAGTACCGTATTTGCCGGCGTATAAGACGATTTTTTGGCCCTGAAAAATATGCCTCCAAGTGGGGGGTAGTCTTATATGGTGAGTATATAACAAACTCTGTATTTTTAGTGGAAATGTTAGGGGGTCGTATTATACGCTCAGTCGTCTTATAAGCCGGCAAATACGTATTTTTCAGGGCCAAAAAATCGTCTTATACGCCGGCAAATACGGTATTTTGTTAGATGGAAGAACTCACACTGTAAATGAGGTTACTTATGGGGAAAGGGAGGATAATGAAGGGGGATTTCAAGGTTTGCACTAAACAGTTTTAAATCTTTTCCCTCTGTAACAAGAAACAAAAGACAAAAAGAAAGACCTAATACAAATTAAGCACATGTGGTTAAAATACCAGCGTGCTGCTGAGTGATGGGTGGCCCACAGGGTCACAGAGCCGCACCGTCTGCTACCCCCACGCATGAGTCTGTGGGAAAGTGCGTATTTACCCGATGAGCTCACTCAGGTGAATGGGACCACCCGGAATTTCTTGGGAAGGTAGTTCAGAGAGAGCAGAACTTTTGGAGTCAAATACCTGTGCTCCTATCTGTGAGTCCTTGGGCAAGGCATTCCCTAGACCCCAATATCCTCATTTTTAAGATGGCTTTGATACCTTGTCTATAGGGTACTGTGAAGATATGAGCCATGGTATATAATACACCAGGTACCGTATTTGCCGGCGTATAAGACGATTTCTTGGCCCTGAAAAATACCGTATTTGCCGGCGTATAAGAGACTGGGCGTATAATACGACCCCCTAACATTTCCACTCAAAATACAGAGTTTGTTATATACTCGCCGTATAAGACTACCCCCCCACTTGGAGGCATATTTTTCAGGGCCAAAAAATCGTCTTATACGCCTGCAAATACGGTATATTCTGGACACTCAACACATATTACTTATTTCCTTTCCCCAGGGCAGTATAACAGGAAAAAAAAACCTTTCAAAACAGTGGTGGGTGGGAGCCTGGCCAGGGTGGCTCATTTGGTTGAGTGTTGTCCCATGTACCGAAAGGTTGCTGGTTCATTTCCCAGTCAGGGCACATACCTGGGCTGTGGGTTTGATCCCATCGGGGAGCATCTGTAAGGCAACCAATCGGTGTTTCTTTTTCACATGACATTTATTTCTCTTTCTCTCCCCCTTCCTTTCTCTAAGCATGCCCTCAGGTAAGGATTCAATGAACAAACCCCAAAGACGATGGTGGGAGTGATAGGTGATAAAAGGGTAAAAGGTATGGCCAGGGACCCGGAAACCAGGGCGCCCATTACAGACCAGGTTCAGCTCAGCAAGCATGGCCGCAGGTGCCATAAGGAGCGAGCCTCTCAGGCCACGCCCACAGTCTGCCGGGGAGGCGGAGCCGGAAACGGGGCTCAGCCTTCCGACCACATGATGACACAGGAAGCGGGAGGCCTGGCCACCTAGGGTATTAAGAATCACAACAGGGCACGTTTCAGTTATTTTTAGTTAAAGAAAAGCAGCCTTTTCCAAGGGCAACAAAGTGAACTGAACGTCAGGAGGAAGCAGGGTGTGGGCCTCTCACAAGCTCTTGTTCTCAGAGACGTGAGGAAAGAGGCCTCCCGGGAGTGAGG